>CM065920.1:24789483-25279483 GCA_033439105.1 Magallana nippona | reverse complement strand
GTTTAAAATATGAAGTTTGTATTCTTCAATGAAATGATAGATTATCAGAATGTCTATCAGCTTATACTACTAAATTGAAATGAATATTTAAACTAAAATTGATATTGCTTAGCCCGCATTTCCTCTCATTTTCTTAAATTTTGAAGATATTTTGATTATTTTTCTATGCTTCCAATAATAAAATATTTCTAATTTTTACATATTATGAAGACTATACATAAAGATATAAACTGGCAGAAAATCTAATATATTGACCATTTAATAAGAGAGAAAATCCGATTTTAGTGATTTTTAACACAAATCTATTTATAGAATGAGCACTTAAAAAAGCTTATAAAAATGTAATTTGATAGGCAAATCATGTTTTTAAAACATATTCTAAACCCTAGTATCTTATTATTAGTTCAAATTAGTTGAAAAAGTCCATCCTTAATGTTGTTCTTTCAAAAATGCTAAATAAACTCATTAATCTATAGCAATTCTGAATTGCAAAGAACATGTGATATTTTCCTACGCCAATGTTCCACCAAAAATATAGTCCTTGTTAGATTCTAAACATTGATTATTATTTCTATGCCAAGTTGTGTAATAGTAAAAAAGATAGAAAAATATGATATTTCAATTTCCTTTCATCTTCATTTAATGAACATTTAATCAAATTTACTTTTGACAAGTCGAAAACCAGAAAAGACTCCTTCCTTAAGCTAGGTATTTGCTGAGTAAAGAATGAATCAACACCCATTGTGGGTTGTCAGACTCTTCCAAGCTAATATCACAATACAATTGTAACCTATTAATATGCTGATCCCGTATACTTACGGAATAACAATATTTGTCAAAATATATACAACACATTAAGGATACACGAGACGTTTCTCAATTTTATATAATTCTCCTTGATATGTTATTTCTTATTTATCCACATTTAAACCTGTTAATATCCAAAAAGTCAGGGTATATTACCAGGCTCTTTTCGGAGCTAGAATATTTTGAATTTTCCTTAAAATAACATGCAAAGTGCATTTGAATGCTTAGAAATAAAGTCATGTAATAAATTTTTCATTGAACACTTTTTATCTAAATAAAAATATGTATCATATAACCTAAAAAATATAATTATGGAATTACTTAGCGGAAATCTTCACATTGTGGAGACAGGGGAAAAAAAAAATGGAAGATAGGTCGACCTTAAATAACTCGAAAAAGGAATTATAACTTTGGTTGACTGTTGTAATAACCCCAATTAAGCATTGTACACACTACAAACAAGAAATCAGAGTAAAATTTAGTTCATATAGTGACAATAGCTCTTTCAAATAAAAATTCCTTATAGATCATTCTCTAATTTGATAAAGCATGACTTCCTTATGGGGAAAAAGAAATAACATTGAGCATGTGATGCAAGTACCTGGCTAATTACCACTGCAGAACAAATATCCACATTAAGGCTTAATTAAGCCAAATTTTATGAAATTATTAACATCTAAAAATTAACATTTATGATTTGAATAAAGGATGACTGCTCTTAATGAAATTTTAAAATTACGACAAAATAAATGTTAGAAATGGGCATATTTTTTTAATTGTAGGAATTGCCAATGTCTTAACTGCAACTTTATGTAATAACATTAATATAAAATTCATATTTACAAAGAACGAAGTCGTTTTCATAGGTAGGGATCATTACATTTTCATGAATCTCCATATGATAATAAGGACGCCCACTTTTTTACAGACTTAATACACATTCAGCGCATGTTTGGCTATTGTTCTCCTTTTAATGGTAGTTGTATATCTATATATATATATATATATATATATATATATATATATATATATATATATATATATATATATATAAAAGCTTATGTTAAAAGGAGATCAATAAACAAACATGCACTCATGGTTAAACCGACAAAAAACTGTTTCTTCTTCGTTTGCGTTCTCTGTTGTAAACGGTATACTTTGATATGTTGAATATTATAATTCACCACTTGATTTCTAATTCCAGGTAACTGTGTGATTAGTTTATATTTTATAGTTTATTAGCTCAAAACCACATAGTTTATAGGCATTTTATACATACATGTAAATGCGTATTCAGTGTAAAACAAATTTAGCAGTACAAAGACACACTAGCCATGATAAGATATTACCACAAATGAACAATGTAATTTTATATACATAAACACGCATATATACATATATACATACATACACACATTTATATATATATATATATATATATATATATATATATATATATATATATATGCTGGTTCAGTAATATTTTTTTATATTGACACCGTAAATGAGTGTACTTTTGACATTCTAGAATAAAGTGAAATTTATCTACAAGATTCCCGTCACGTGACGTGTTAGGTAGCACGCATTCTGCTAGGCGATATTATTTGTCCATATATCAAATGACTTGAAGTAAAATTGGGCGAGAAATAAACGTAGCAATAGTGATCGAAAAAGGACCCAAAAATACGGCGTTAAGTGTAGTAATTCTTTGTTTTTGCCTCCAATTCTTCTGACTCTATCATTTTTTTTTTAAATTTCTTTAAAAATAATAAGTGCCATGCATTAATAAAAATATGAAGGGAATAAATGATATATTAAACATAATTTCGTGTATTACATATTGGACAGGAATCTCTGAATCTCCTGATAACGATTAATTTGATAAAGGTGTTTTTAATTAATATAAAAAGGCTGTGAGTTACAAGTAAGTGCGCTTAAGGACAATTAAAGCTGATTTTTTTTACTAGAATGAATATATGTGACGTGTTTTAAGACAGAAAAAGAGAGAAAAGTGAAAGAAAGAATATAGGATTTTCTTTTATAATATACAATGAATATATTAATAGTTTTATTTTCGTTGTACGGATTTTTGAGATGGTTGACAGTTTGTTATTATCATTTTCAATTCTACTGACAATATGTTCATGAAACATTTTTTCTTCTAGTGACTAAAACTAAAAAACAAATTCATGTTTACCAGATTTGTTCACAATAATTTCATACATATCTACGTCGAAATGTATTAGTTGTAAAAATAACTTATTTAAGCTTAACAGAATTTTTTATGTTAGTATTTCTTATTATTCTACAGAGAATTGAACTGTATTGTTCAAAAGGAAAATACTTAAAATACATAAAGACTAGCAACGGCTTGTGAATGATTAAAACAGAAACTTTTTATATGACCACCTAAATCTGTTTGGTTCATGAATCCCAGAAGAAGAAAAGTGGAGGTGTTAGATGCCATGTTGAAATGACATGAAATATATTCGTTAATATACATGCTGATACGTGAGAGCAAGCTTATATATTCAGGGGTAATGATTTTTGTGTACATTGACTATGTTGATTATTGAAAACTGTTGATGCTTATATTTTGACATTTTTCCCGACCGTTCTTGTTTTTGAAAAATCCTGATCTTTAAATAGTGCATATACCAGAACGGGGGGGGGGGGGGGGTGGGGTGGGGGGGGGGTAAACAGTTCTGATTAGTTTTTTTTAAAGCACATGCATGTATGAAATGATTCGAAGATTCGAAGCGCCAATTTCTCAACAAACTTTAACATATTAAACGATATTAAATTATTTTAATAAACATTAAGTCATATGATCGTAAAGTGGTCTTTCACTTCCATTAAAAAATGAATAATTTAAAAAATTGAATTCTTATTGACAACGAACCTAAGATTAATAAGCCAAAGAGTTATCAGCTTATAGAATTCAATGTTACATTATTTCTGATTTTGTTAACTGGCTTTTTATTATTCAACATTTTTCTATTTTGTGTTTCTTCAGTCAATTTTATGATATCGTACGCGTCATGGTGTTTGAATTTGAGAGAATTATATCAATAGATTTTTATATCTATTGTGATAGGACTAATTATATTTCTTTTGATTAGACCATCAAAACAGAACATTGAAAGACCCATTACTCATTTTTTTCATTTAGGTATAAATTACTCTGTTTTTCAAGTATAAATCTTAAAATAAAGTAAATATGACACACACATGGAACTCATGATTTCTTCACAAAGCAATCTTTTTCATGATAATATTTTTAATAACTCAATGCGAACGAAATAGTTATATATATCTATTCATATATTTTTTTAAAAAATAGCTGTCAACTTTAAACAAGCAGAATCTTATCGAAACCATGCTGCAAATATATTAATGTACAAGAAAGTAATCATTGGCATTGGCAAGTGCTTATATGTACTATATCACTCCTGGTGATTTAACAAAGCTGTACCTTAATATTTTCCTTTCATTAATGTCTGTTTGTTTAAATCTATTTAGAGTTTGAAAGATATCTTTCTGGTTTTTCATTTTCTCTCGCTTAACTAACTTTTCGGACATAAGTTCATCGGCAATAATACTGTTTGATACTGTTGATGTTGTTGCAGATACAACGTTTTCTGCTTTCATGTAGGTATTTTTAATTTGAGAAAAATTTGTTGAAAAAGATTTTGAAAGACAAACATCATCTTTTTCATCCAGTACTTTGAGTTTAAGAATATTATAACACCCATCCATTGGGTCAATATGACCGTAGGCATCTTGAAAGTCTTCCTTTCTATTTTCCTTTGTCGTTAAAAATAGATCTTTTTCTTTATAGGCTGTACTAGATTCCTCAACTTTACTTAATCTTTGAAATTGGTTATATCGGAAAATTTCAGGAATAGCATCATCATTTTGAGTATCTGTTGAAATATATTAAATAATTTATACTTTGCAACACAAAAATAATGAAATTATTGATAAACACATATTTGGAGGAATGAATGAAAAAAAATTCTTTACCGTGTTTAGTAAGAAAAAAGTCCTTGTTGTTGAGTTCCATCTATTTTAAGATGAAAAAGTGCATATGCATATTTATGAAAAATATCACATTATACTATTTCGAATTGGTAAATGCATTATTATTATTGATATTAATTGATAGAGTGAAAATACAAAAAATATGACATAATGATATGAATACATTCCTGAATATACAAACAAGTGTAAGGCATAAAATGAAACAAACTGCAAAACCATCCAATGACATTATTAACATTGTAAGCCAGTGATACCTCGAACTTCTCAGACCCTCATCTTGTTTTAAAGGAAAGTGGTTACTCTTTTATCAATGTAAGTGCGTGAGCTTAAAAAGTTCAGTTCATATTATACCACAGATATTCTATCAAGTTAACAAACAATACAGAATTTCTTGATTTGTTTTCATAAGAAAACAAAATTAGATACGTATATAGTTGGATCCTCAGACATATATTTATTGACTTTGCCACAGCTAAAGGTAGCTTGACCATTCTACATTCTACATAAATGATATGAAAAATGAATCAAGTTTTGATGACGATGGCTAAAAATTGATTCTGAGATATATCAGTCTTCGTCTTTGAAAGTTTTAAGAAAACATGTGTATTTACATAAATTTTAATGCTGTACTCGGGATTCAAATTATCAAAATTGTAGCAGATGAAATTTATTCTCTTCTTCATGTATAAAATAAGCAAGTTAAACAAGTTTCTTATTTAAAAGATTAACATTTTATTTTAACTAATATATTTTGTATCGCAGTACTTGTACTTGAAAATGCATTGGATAAAAGCATTTGAAAATAATTATTACTTCAATGGCTTTAATTTGCAACATTAATGATAGACCCCCAATTACACGCTCGGAATCATTAAGAGATATTTTGATTGCTTCCTCCAAAATTCATAATAGTTCTAGGAACTTGATTGTTAAGAATGTCAAGTCAAATAATGTTTATGTATATCATTTATACCTGCAGTTGTACTGAATGGGTTCCTATTTTGGAACATTTTGACACCCGCTGACTTTATCACATGGGTCACAGGAACATTTCTCTCCGCAGAGTCTTCCATAAAACCCTTCAGCACAATCTTCTGCACAGTTTTTTTCATGAAATCCGTGCAAACATTCTAAACATGAATGATATGTTCAAAAACACAGCATGCGCATGGGTTATAACTTACCTTCATACATGTGATTTAAAGATTCTTTGTGATTTACCTTCGCAAGAGGTTCCAACTCTTTGATAATTTGGACAACACTCTAGAGGCTCTCTAAATTAAAATCAATGCTATATTATAGTTTTCAAATTACAAAATGCACAATTTATTAATTTATCAATGAAATGCTTAAAAATAAAAATGGATTTGTACATACCCATTGGACACATTTGAACATATTCCTGGCTTCTGTGATACAGAAAAACTAGTCATTGCTTTTAGAAGAGTTAATAAAAACAAAATGTACATGACGAAGATCGGATATTTCATTCATTAGTAGTGTGGCAACAAAATTTATATAATCTCGTTGACAAGGAACTTAATACATTTTTATGAGGAAATTATTTTTCACTGTTTTGAAATACATCTTGCATATATACTAGTATTTGTATATAACTTGTCATTATCAGTCATTAAGTTGGGAGAAAACTGACGTTTTGAAAATAATGTATATGTTCTTAATAAAAACTGATTTTAATTTTACTGGTTTCATTGACACAATATCAAGGAAAATTGGTCATAACAATCTGGAATGTGTCTCGGATTACAATGTTGTCAGTACCAGTCTAGGATGCAAGTGTTCCATTTAAGAACTACGCATTTAACGTTGTAAAATGTCTTTGGCTATTCATCGATGTAAGGAAAGTAAACAGAAATCCTAACATACATATCTGTTACTTACAGTTGATTTCATAGTTTATAGTAAAGGAACTCGAGGAATGGGTCGTGATAAGTCATTGCATCTAGCGGGAGGGACGAATCATTGACCGTCAGAGAAACACTAAATCAGTTGCATTAGTATGGGGCTTGTTCAATATGGTATGGTGTTTATCAATTAGCGTGTTTGTTTTTCACGTTTTTCGACCTCGCTCCTAAATAAAAGTTTCTTGCACTTAAAAAATTATTTATTTACTTATTTTATTAAATTATGTATATCATACTTAACATGTGAATGCAAGAGTTAATGTCATGTGTTTCAAAATAAAACAGTGTAGTTCGTAATCAAGAATAGTTTGTAAACATTTGAAAATAATCTAAACAATTGATAATATAGGAGGTGTTAAATAATTAATTTGATATCCTAGTTTTTTTGTTTGTTCATCAATATTAGATAGGTATATTACTACTTACTGTTATTTCTTTTTTTCTGATTAGTGTTGTTAAATTATATATCTTAACAATATATTTTGTTTACCAATCATATATATGTGCCGACGTCATTATTTCAGTCGTTTAAATAACAGATAGAAGGATATTTCAATTTATAATTAAAATACATGATTTTTTTTCTATTATGGTCTGTTTTAACAATAGACTGTGGATCTTTTCATAAGTAGCTATTGTGCACTTCTTTACCATATCATAACCAATATAATTTTAATTGTTTTTAAACTCAAACGAAATCACATTTTTCATGACAAAAACTCTACGCATTTAAGATAGCAATCGAAGTAAAAATTCTAAATGCGAGATGATTTAAATCTTGTGATAAATATTTTTAATTGTATATTTGTATTCATTTATTAATGTATATTTTAATTACAAATATACTAACTTGTCATCTTTAAGAATCTCATGATTTTATCACACGGATCACATGAACACTTTCCTCTGCAGAATCTCCCAAAGAATTGTGGAGACAGTCTTCCGTACACTTATATCCGAACGTACCAGGAGAACATTCTTATCAAAGAATAAGAAAAAATAAGATAAATTATATGTTATATAAATTTGAAAATATGGACTCTTTTAAGTTTAGATACTTGAGATTTTTTAAACAATACCTTTGCAGGATTTTCCATGAAGTATAAAATTCTTCCAACACTCAATAGGACTTTTAAATTTATTACACAAATTAAACTGTTCAATACAATTAAAACTAGATGCTGTCATTAGACAGTAATACCTGCACCAAGTGTTTGCCTCTAAATAACACTCTCTTGTACCAGTTTTAGTCAAAAAGAAGGCCACATGCAATTTCCGGTACTTTTTAAAAATTATAATTTTCATAAATGATGAGGTCACATCCCATAATACACATATTACTCTTTATGTACGATTTGGATTTGAACTGTTTGCATGTGAATTTTAAATTAGTCAAAACTCTAAACATTTCATTGCATAGAAAGTATGATCTATATAATTATTACAAACATAATTTAATCATGCCCCCCCCCCCCCACTTTGGCGGTTGCCTCCTTCATTTATGCTTTTGTGTGCCAACATCACATGCTACAACCCCCCCCCCCCCCCTGCAAACACAATTATTACTCTGACCCCCTACCCCCACCCATAGATAAATAAAAATCAGAATATTTTATAACAGTGAAAGCATGTACATGTAATTGCGATAAAGAATATTGTAAACAGTGCAAAATAAATGTCATTTTGCGCAATGATTTTCACTGCAGGACTGCTTTAACGATTTTAAAAGGTGGTATCAGAAACATGTCGATATTTATGTGGATAAAAGTGGGTTATTTGATATTATATGTAGTTATATTATAATTTAATAAATTACTTTCACCGTTTTAGAATTAAAAATTCTTACAAATGAATATTTGGGCCAAAAAATGTTTTTAAATTTTTTGGAAACTTAAGGTAAAAATAAGATTGTCCCCAGCAGGATTCAAACTTTCTACTTACAGACACATTGTTAACGCTCTAACCCATAGCACTATGCAGTTAGGTAACATTATTTTTTTTTTGGGGGGGGGGGGGGGGGGAATATTGTATTTTATACTTTATTTGTTTCGTTCAATAAGGAGTACATCACAATATGTAGGTGTCCCATACCACCTTAAAGCTGAAAATTGTGCTTTATATGATTAATTACTTAATAAAATTATGCAAGTGGTTTTAAAGAATAAAGTTGTGAAAATACATGCAAATGTTACAAGTAAATGATCTTTGTCTGAAGTTACGTACACAACACAGGCCTACAGGTTGCATTAGCGGGTACTAGTTTTAACCAGCTCTTTGGTTAGATGGGTTTCACGTGGTGTACATGCATATGTGTTTTTGATAGGCAGAATAGGATTAATTAAAATGAATAAACGTTTCTTTTGTGGTGATCAGCTAAAGGAATTCATATTGTGCTCTAATTGGATTATCATTATGATGTTGACCAATATAGGTAAGTATAATACATGTAGAAGCGCAATATTATGAGACACCGGTATACAAAACAGTGAAGTTTTACTTTCACTCTCTAAAATGTGATCTCCCTTTGCAAGCATTCTGTATCATCATCTTTATTTAAACAACCTTATCTACAGTTTCTGTCATTTTAATTGCAGAATTGTTTTTTTTTCATTTGTCAGACTTACACTATTGAGTTGACTCCATATTGACTCTATTTTGTATTAAATTTGGGTATTAAATATCATGTTTATATGAGTTATAATAGGGAGGAAGGGGAAGGGGCCTTAACCGTTCCCCATCCCCATGATGTGTGGATTAGATATACATTACTAGTACTAGTGAGAATAAAGACATTCTGCAGCTTTTTTTCCCCATTATACCCCCTACCCCATCATCATACACCAGAAATAGAAAAAGAGTAATTGACTAATTTTCTTTTCTTTTAAATTGCTTCTTCTTTTTTGTCAAGAGATATGTGGTATTTCAAGATTAATGAAAATTTGTGCATTTTAATCCTGATTGTTAACATAAATGTATACTTATATATAAAAAAAAATACATGTGATATTATACTAGGCATCATGCAATCAATTGCAGAATTGCCAATCGGTTATTTATAACTCATTTTGACTGATTAATTTGTTAGTCATTTTGAAAATAAAGACATTTCTAAATGCATTTATAACATATTATCAATATTTTTTGTAGATTGATTTTGTAACTATTTAGGGCCCCACTCTGCAGATGCCCTATAGTGATAATTCTGTCCAACTCTGCTGATCATGTCAAGATACATTTAAGACAAAATAATACATTGGCCCCTGCCCCTTAGGTTATTCCCCCACCCCCAGAGTTGTTTTTAAACACCCCCTTCTCTGAAATAGGAAATGATAATACATTTTAATAACTGTTGAGATCCCTACCCCTAGACCATATTTATTCTTCCTCCTTGTGTCATTGCACATCAATTGGTACATGTATATAGGTTATGCCCCCTTTGAGATGCCCAGTGACTTTCCAGAGTTGGAACTAATCAAGTAATCTATCTTATTCATATGTAGTATAATTCCTAGCCCTAGCCCAATGTTGACTCTGCTTTGTTTTTTACAGCAAGCTCTGGGTTTTTGTTGACTGACTTTACAATTTCTACAATTACATATAACATTTTGTTTATCTTTAAGATTAAAAAGCAATTTCCAAAATCTCTTTATGTACATCTGACATTAAAAAGAAAAAAACCAATCAAGAAATGATTTTGCTATTGTAAAAATGTGAGAAGAGACTCTGAATCTCCCCACCCCCCACCCCCCTCCCCCCGAAAAAAACATAAATAGTGGAATATTTTTGAAATATCCTCAAAATCATCGAAATCCCCACGCCTAAACCATATATATTTTTGTTTCTTGAACCAGGACCATGTCAAGGCAAATCTTTTTGTGGTATTAGTAGGTCATGGCCTCTGGGGATCACCATAACCCCACCCACCCTCCGAAAATCAGAAATGATCAAATGGCTTGAAAATAATTCTTGTGATCCCCACCCCTAAAGCATAATTTTATATTCTTCCTCCTTATGCATCTTATGGTACGTTATTTCAATCACAAGAGATAAGAGGAGGTCTAGGAATACGTTTTTTTTATGCGACGGAACATCATTTTGCAGATAGTATTGACCCTCAGAATCTAATTTATATTTCTAAAACCTTATTGCATATCTATGGCTCAGCCCCTGCTATATCCCTAAAGATGATGTGGCTATTCATTAAATCATGAGAGGAGTTCTGGGAAGGAGGCTTTTTTTAAGAGTGATAAACGTCAATTTTCGACACATCAACATGACACCCCAAATCATATTTTAGAAGATCATTTGGCTACTAGTACTGCAAAAAGAAATTTCTGAAACCTTATTGCGCATCTATAAGACACCGCAAAACATATTCCAAGAGATGATTTGTCTACTGTTGAAAATGTAAAAGGAGTTCGAGGAAGAAAGTTTTTTGTCAAAAAACGTCATTTTTTACCAATTATAGCATTTTTGAAACCTTTTTAAAAAACAAGATGACACCCCAAATCATACTCCAAGAGTTCAGTTTGCTGGTTTATAAGATGTAAGAGCAGTTTGAGAAAGTAAAACGTGACAGACGGACGGACGGACGGACGGACGGACAGGCAGACGGTACAGGGTAACAACAATATACCCGAACTTTCTTTAGAAAGTGCGGGTATAAAAAATAGAAGAAGAAGAAGAAGAAGAAGAAGAAGAAGAAGAAAAGTAGAAAAAACTAGAGCCGAGCTCGTTGCATTATCCCCTTATTGAAGAGGACAGCAATTCCAATCCAATAAAAATTCGGTCACGGAAAAACACGTAGTTTCTGTTTTTAGTACATTTGATAGTGTATTAATGGTTAACAATGTGTGCGAAATACATGTATCAAGATCGAATTTATCAACAACTGCTAAAAAGCAAATGCCATATTTATAATAATGCATGTTTTTGCCACAAAGAGATTGACCGATCAAAATATTTCAGATCCAATTTCTGATTTATCTGTTATTTGTATTTCACAACTATATATCATTCGGATCTTGAACTTCTAAATAGAAAGATATTGAAAAGCATTTTGCGTATTTATTCAATGAAAAAAAAATAGTCCAAGGTCACAGCACACCTCTTACTTCTTCTGGTGAAACTAAAACCGGATTTGACACAAGAAGGAGACAACATAGAATAGACATGTCTACTGTGATCTTGACCTTTAAATCATAAACTAAGTTTAAGATCACATAAACGACAAGCACTGTTTGTGTGAAGCATGATCTAGATTTTTGCCATGAGAGAGAGAATATACAGTCCAGACTACAGTGAATTAAGTTGTATGCTATGACATTGACTCTCTACCTAGACATTTTAGGCCCTTTTCGCAAAAACAATCTGAGTTATACTGCAATGTACCCGACATCATTTAAATGGTGTCCCTTTCAAAGGAGCCAGCCGCTTAAATAATGGACATAAGAATGGAAAGCTTTGCATGTAACTTTGTTTTTATTCTTAAATTTTGACTACGAATTTATTGAAATTTTACACAGTGGTCTGTGATGTGACCATGTAATTTAAAAAGTACATGTATCTTGATTCAAGTCACTGTACATTTTTTACTTACAAGCACTTTTTATAGTAATATATGAGCCATACAGAATCATCGGAAAAAAATATAATTATGGTTAGACAAAGATTTTTCACACAGGTCTAATATGACCCTGACATTTGACCCAGAAACTTTGTTTAAGGTCATTGGACACCCTTTAGCTTAAGCCTCTCTGTATCTGAAGTATTAGAGGTACATGTAAGTAAGTTACATAAATGTGGGAGCAAGATTCGGCCAACTTCGGAGAATATATGGTCTGGACATTTGACCTTCACCTTTTACCTAGACACTTGGTTTAATGTCACTACATACTCTTTATTCAAAGGCACTATGTGGATGAAGTATTAGAATTATATGCGAGTAAGTTTAATGTAGGCAGACTCAATAACAGAGAAATTATACTTAGAAAAAGTAATTCGGACGGACAGAGAGCCACAAACAGGGGGACATTCTGATCATTATACGGCGTCATCAGAGTGGGACGTCCACCCTAATTATACATGTATAAGAATAGATATTATGATCATAAATTATGATTTGTACCGATTGCCATGTAAGAAGGGGAAATAATCAAGTGTTCTGTCCACAAGTAACCGAGTTTCAAACGACTTGGATAAACGTATTTTTGCATTGTTATCTAATACATAATGTATAATGCTGCATTTGTGTTTTAGGAAATTATCAAATTAATACAAGTGATAATCTGTTTTGAAAATATGTGGTCACAATTATCTATGTAAATGTAGCTTGTACACTGATCCTGGGCATATTTTAATAAATTTCGAATGTATATATGTTTAGTACTGGTTGACGTTCAAGCGCGGATCTAGCGGGGGCGGATGGGTGGGTAACTAGAAAAATTAAAACAAACTTATTAAATTGACCTAGAAAATTTACTAATCATACATGTACATGTTGGCACACACTGGCAAACATTATCCCACGGACCCCCTTCCCCTCCCATTAAGCGTCCGGGGAAAATTCTGGAACCGCGAATGACGTCGTTTTTACTATGCCCTGTATTGAAGGATCACGGGACTCCATGACTATGTGATTTTGTTTAGTTTACAGTTTTAAAAGTTTTATGGATGCATGTAGTTGATCCCGTGTTTTACATTTATTACGCGATTTCCGCGTTCGCTCATTTTGCGGAAGAAGTAAAAGCGTTGATCAGACAACATACACACACATCAAAGTAATTTGGTGAAAAAAATATCAACCATTCAAGTGAGCGTGCACTGCATACGCAAAAGTTCGATTTGTAAAGTTCGCCCGAATGAAAATCTCCGCAAACTACATATTTGTATAGCATTTTCATTCATATGACAGCTACTATATCTTCTACTGCCCGAATCTAAACAATTGTTTTTTAACAGATCTTTTACTCTTCGAATATCAACAAAACTTGTTTAAAATGCACACGTTCCCATGGAAATGAAAGATATAAACAGTAATAGGAATGAGTTTGCTTCTACAATGAATCGAACGACCATACAGAAAAACTACAAAAGCGATCATGTTACCGTTTCTCTTTTACGGCCTGAATCTAAACATAATCTTTTTAAAAATTCACGTGCTTTTAAAACAATCTCTGAATCCTTCAATTCCGGACATCGATAAGCGAGGTTTTTTTTTATCGTGCGAGCCCCTCTCGTATACATGTAACATTGCAAAACGGAACTTGGAATGTATTTTAAAAAAAAATCTCCAAATTGGATCCTGTTCAATTAATGATTTCAAATTATATTTTGCTCTCTCTCTCTCTCTCTCTCTCTCTCTCTCTCTCTCTCTCTCTCTCTCTCATTTTTGTACAACTTACAAGAATACTTGTTACATTTTATACACTAATACACTAATATTAATTCATAAGATATATTGATCTGGCAGAGTGTGAATGTTGTTTAAAAAGTGTTGAAGTCTGTCCTGTGAATGCATTAAAATCTCAGCAGATAATTATGGGTAAATATATTAATCTCTAAGTTGAAACGCTTGTCGATTTTACATGAACCGGCCAAAATTTGTATTATATTTAATCAATAAACATGCACATGTGTGATAGGGTAGAAGCACACGAAGCCTGACGTGTGAATTAGACTACCGCAGATCGCTTGTCCACTCGCGCGGGATTTACAAGGGATGGATTATGTATAGGTATACACAAATCACAGTGGCCGTGTTGGGTTTAAAATGTTTGCAGTTTTATTCAATGTTTTATTTTAAACAATATAAATATTTTATGACATCGACAATATCTCAAAGAACACCTTTTATCAAAAGAGTTGAAACTAAAACAGATTTCATCATTAACAGGTTTATCTTTTTTGTTGTTGATCTCCTCCATTATTTCTACAGTTTTTAGAACATTTTAGACTTACAAACCCACCACTGATAGATATGTCTGACGTGAGATTAATCATGCTTTTACTAATTCTTAATTTACACTAAATCGTTTTAAATCAATTTAATGATAAATAAACATTTATATGTAATCGGCATTGAAACAATTCTTTGTGTTTGCAATTAAATAAAACCATGTATGTAAGACGCGAGTCTTGTGTATTAGATCACCGCTTACCGCTAGGTAGTCCAGCCGCGACCGATCTCATCGGCTGCGGGCAAGGGATGAGCTGCGTAATGACACACACAACTAAGAACCCAGGTACATGTAGATTTGAAATGATTGCAGTATAATGATTAAAATGCATTACATAGGTATTATTTTTTTTAGACTTAGATACCCACAACTGATATATGTCTGACGATGTTTCAGATTGGGAATTATATTGCTTTAAATTTGTATTTCTTAAACACTCTATCGGTTTAATCAATTTAACGATGACTTAACTTTTATATGAAATCAAAATTGAAACAATTGTGTGTTTACGGCTAAACAAACCCATACAAGTAAGATGCAGATCTTGTGTATTAGATAATTGCTGACCCCTAAGTAGTCCGGCCGCGACCGATTTTCTCGGCCGCGGGCGAGGGATGCGTTACGTAATGACACACACAACTAAGAATCCAGGTAGATTTGAAATGCTTGCAGTCAAATGACTAAAATATATTTCATAGAAGTTATTTTTTTTAAATCCAGTTTATGTATTTCGCTAGAAAAGAAAAATATTGTTTATATTTAGGGTCTTCCGTGTTCAGCGTTAGGATTTCGATATGGCTGTCGAGGGAAAAGTTGTTTATTGGGATCTTATCAATGTTGTTATAATATTACTTTGTTAGGGTATTGTGTAATATGCGTGTAAAAAGGTTTACTTGTTAACATGTACCTGTTTTCATTTGGCAAGTTAACGAAAAGTCATTGTGTTCAACCGACATAAATTCACCACAGAAAATATATTAAAAAGAGGGCTCTTATATTATAATTATTTCACAACTTTGACGATATACAAAGAGCCCTCTTTTTAATGACAGTTATACTGAAATATTTACTGCTTTTAATTACGTAGCTTAAGCAGATTAATTTTATCATTTAAAAATTTAATCATTTCTGTATTTGAGTCTTGTGTACATCTTTTTACAACTATTTAGACTTACTTATCCACCATTAATTTTTTGTCTGACGATGCTTAGATTGGAAATATAAACATTTATACATTGTTAACAGTCGAAAGATAAGGGCCTTTTTCTCATGACGCCATGTTCGGCTTAAAATGTTTGCAGTTTAAAAACAATTTATATTGTTTTTAAACTGCAAACATTTTAAGCCGAACATGGCCACGGAGCTCTGTGTTCACAAGTATATAATCCATCCCCCGCATATCCCGGGCGAATGAACATGCATGCGATCCGCGGAAGTTTAATAACACTGGCTTCATGTGCTTCTACTTTATCACACATGTTCATTGATCCTTTGTATGTTTACAATTCAATCTTGATAATAACTACAGTATTTTGTTTACATATATTGGTTCAAGAACACATACCTTTATCTTACACGACAGATGGAATTTTAATTCATTTAGCATTGAATAAAATCATTGTCAGACTGTATATTCAAAATATTAAATACAATACAGAATTTAATAGATATAATTCGGCTAACAAAAATAGTGTAGTTCTTCTTATCAGTTGTAAAAAAAAAATAATAAGGGAGAAGTGGTGGCAAACTTGAAAATGAATGCACTAATTTACTATGGTGTTCAAAGTAAAAATAAATACACTCAATTAAAGCGTTCAAAGAAAATGCAGTTCAAAATTAAAGTCCAGTGTTACAATACGCGTGGTAGGTGTTTGCACGATAGCGCAATAATTAAATGAAAACCCTCGCTATGTGAAATTGAAGAGTCCAGTGACTTTTTATAGGAATATTCACGTAAAGTTTTGAAAAAAAATTGGTAAGATTCATGCTGTAAAAGCGTAACGGCCATACATAACAGGCAATGCAGAGTCCACGTAGCTCATTCGTTAGAGCAATGGACATTGAGTTTCATAGATACATATTAATACTGAAATAGTTTTTTTAAAAAGTTACAACGCTTAAACAGTGTTCTAATATATGCATTTAAATTTAGTAATAATTTATAATGTAATATTCAGAATTTAATATTGAAAGTTTAATATAAAAGTCACCCCCCACCCCCTCCGATTCCAAAAATCGTAAAGTTATCTTACCTTCGTTTCTTTGATCTTTGATCTTAGTTCTTGAATTACAACCTAGTACCCTTTTTAAACACTGTACAGAACACTAGACCAATTCGTTTATTTTTAACAGAATTATGAATTTTTTGGCATTTGAGTTGCAAATGGCGTGCTTGACATGTACTGTAAAAAAAAATTCTAACTTCCAAACCCTTCACTCAATCCTAATGAAAATTCGTGAACATGTACCTCGAACTCCATTCTTATTGTCTGTCAAATATGCAGCGGATTGAACAATTTAGAAGAAATTCCTGAGATCAAACGGCGCGTATTGCCTGTACGGGAAATTAAAATTTACACAGTACACGGGATGTAAGCAGCCGTGTAATATATATGTTGCATGTATATTTCTTGTTTTCCGTTTAGTCTGTATCTACGATAGCGTGTGAACTACTTATGAATGTTAGAACTGTGAAAATTACTGTCATCGATTTTTTACCGAATAAATTTACATGCTACTGAGTTCGTTATTTCTACATTTATAAAGATTGTATCAATCCTGTTGAAATAAAACAGTCAAACGTAATAGTAAACGACACGAAAAAAATTCTCAACGCTGAAATACATGTGTAAAATGCATCAGTCATTGTTTTAGGACTTCCCCTAATTGTCGTTAACCAAGATCCACACCTCAAAATTCTACTTTCGATTTATTTACGACGAAAATCAAGCTCGGGCCTATTCACCCCTCTCCAGAAACAACATGCATCAATATTTCATATGACCTCGCATTGTTACAAAACCTGAATAGTCAGACATCTTACACGTTGTTTTTCATCTCATACAAAAACTCAGCTCCTGTTCCGGGCGGAAACGCCCCAAATTCAAAGAGAAATTCGGGAATTATTTTGCGTCAGCCATGTTTTGACGTGGACCTTCGGTGAAATCTTGTTATCACACCTGCAAAAGTTGTGTGTTCTAATCTCACCAGAGCCAAGATTTGTTCTTTCTCTCTTTCTTTTTCTCTCCATTATTTTAGGGTCTTCCGTCTTCAGCGGAAGACCCTTTTATTATTCTTTTTCAGGTTAATTAGGGTCTTCCGTCTTCAGCGGAAGACCCTTCTATTATTTTATTGTTTCTTTTTCACTTTTCTTATTATTATTAGGGTCTTCCGCCTTCAGCGGAAGACCCTACTATTATTTTATTTTTTCCTTTTCACTTTTCTTATCAATCTTTTTTTTTCTTACAAATTTTGTGCAGGCGATTTCTCGGAGATGGCTAGCTAGAATTCCTTCAAAATTTCAGGGTTGATGTGTAATTATCTGAAGTTTATACCGGCGCAACAGTTTTTCAGAATTTACTTCCGGTCGAAAGTTATCGTCGTAAAACAATTTTTTAAAGTCAATTTTATCTGCGACGTTTTTCAAAAACCAGAAAAGATAGAGAGCTGAAATTTTCAGAGATGATAGATCTACCGTTTTTCTGGTGTACCTGTGTCAAAGAAATGTCCTCCATTACTTCCGTTCTTCACCGGAAGCAAATTAGAAACAATGAATTTTTCAAATTTTTTGTTTGAAAATATTTTTCTGTTGGGTTGATAGTGACCCTTTTACTGATTCAGAATATGTAATTTGTTTAAAAATCAATCAATGCATTCTCGAAATATTAAGCATCAAAGTCCTGAAGCGAGAGTCTGAGTAGCTCAGTCGTTAGAGTCGTGGGCATAGGCCTAGGCGACCTGGGTTCAAGCCTCGAGTACCATAACTTTTTTTCATTCATATATTGCTTTGATTTACGATGCTATCTTTTAATGATGGGTTTTATCTATCTACTCAAAAATCGATCATCTATCCTGATTTTATTGAATGAAAGTTAATTTTTTTTTAATTTCTAAATCTATTTAAATCGTGTTAAAATGACCCCAGACTAATTCGTAATCATGATATCTAAGTTGCGCTTGCAATTTTGCGTCTGATGACATCTTTTTCGAATTGATTGAATGAAATTTAAATTTCTTAAAATTTTAAAACTCATTTAAATCGTGTTAAAATGACCTCAGACTACTTTTAAACCAGCATATCTAAGTGGCTCTTGCAATTCTGCGTCTGATGACATCTTTGTCGAATTGATTGGATGAAATTTACATTTTAGATTTTTTTTTTAAATTTTAAATTGATTTAAATCGTGTTAAAATGACCTCAGACTAATTTTAAAACATGATATTTGTAATGCTTCTGCATTTCTGCGACTGATGACATCTTTTTCAAAATCATTGGATGAATTATAGGATTCTCGATATTTTTAAACTCATTTAAAGTCGACTCAACATGACACCAGACAGATTTAAATCTTAGTCATCAAAATCTCATCTCATAGCATCTTATGAGAAATCGGACGGAAGACCCACTCGTTGCTCGCAACGAGATCTCATCTAGTGTCTCATTCTTGTTTTTCTTAAGGATTCTCCACTAGAATACCTATTAGTAAATATTAATGACCAAAGAAAACCAAGAAAAACATGTATACTTTTAAAAAAAAACTTTCTCTAATGAATTACATTATTCCGTATAACCTGGTATACTTTTAGTTGTTAATTTATGTCAGTTATGCGCACAAAGACTATTTGTTTACTTGCAAAATGAAAACGAGGTATATATTTACAAGGCAAGCATTTTACATTCATATTACGCAATACCGATACAAAATAATTTTATAACGACATTAATAACATCATAATAAAGAACTTTTCCCGCGACAGCTATATCAAAACACTAACCATTTTTGAGTTATAAAGCAAAGACTTTTAAGGACTCTAGGCCCCTTATTTAAAGGGCCAGCCCTTTGTCAATAGTGTCAAGTAAAAGCCCTTCATATTTTGCACATTTTTTGTTCTGTATGTGTTCAGAAAAAAAATTAAACTAAAAAGTTACGAGACAAAAATACGACCAAAACGCAGCATTTTTTGAAACATAAAATTTAAATTACTTCTTTGAAACTTTAAATGGAAAACATCGTAAAAACAAAAGTCGGAGAATAACGCTCAAAGTATCTATTTTCAAGATTTATGACTTTGAACCACATGCCATGGATGGTTTCAGAGCCTTTGCGTGCACAGGAATGCCTATATTTTTTTTGAAAAAGGGGAATCACTCGGCACCGGAAGTGATGATTTCAATGTTTTCAGTTGATATTGAGAATTTGTAATTTCCAATGTACCCTGAAAATTTGAACGTAATAGGACAGCAAACAAGCGAGATATTTGAGTTTTAAAAGAACGTCTAGAAGAAAAATAAGAATAATACGAAACAGAATCAGTACAAGGTCTTCCGTTGAAAACGGAAGACCTTAATTAATTAAAATAAAATCTATTTTAAATAAAATCTATTTACGAACCCTTGAGAATCATTGGAACATATTCCTAGCATTTGTTCAGTAAAGACGTTTGAAATAAGAGTCAGGAGAAGTACTTTGAGTTTGCAATGCATGGCATTTAATCAAACATGCAGTTAATCATTTTCAGTGACACATTTTTTTAATCAAAATTTAGAAAATTAGGTACGAAGCAGGACGAAGATTTGCTTCGTTTGGGCGAATGATTACGGTGAATCATTTATTATTTTTTGTGTTTGAATTTCGACAAAACAATACGCTTCACGTCTTTGAAATACATTTCATCCAATTAACGTGTACATAAGATGGCAAATCTTATGAAATCATGATTGGCAAATGCATCTGTTCTTATAACACGTCGATGTAACAATATGCTTAGCTTAGCTACATATTGGTTGAATTATGAAGAATTTCAAGGTAAAATCAAAAATTAATTTATGTTTGTTTTTTGTCAATTTTTTAAAAGCCGATATAACAGTACCGAATGATTAAACTTTTGTTTAAAGAAACTCTAGAAACCTAGAGTAATATTTTTCTTTCTGACAAGTACCTCGATACATTGTGTGACGCACGTTTCATGCAATGAAGTAAAAAACCTTTCAGGTAAAATAAATGTCTTTTGCATGGAAAATGATACTTTTGTTTAATAACTTTAACAAGTGTAGCACTATTTATATCAAAGTTTTGTGTTGTACATGAATATACATGTGACCAATAAATTGTTTTAATGCTAGAATAACCGTCATTTATCAATTTGAAAAGTAACATTATAACGATCTATGACATTTATTTATTCTTCCAATGTTTCTATCAAATAAATGTTATGCATTCTTATAATATGAAATGTGGCGATAACGAACACGTTCAAAATTAAAGTCCAAAGGAAAATTATAGAACAGGAGCAGAGCAAACACAGACCTCTTAGAAAATAGAGGTAGGATCAGGTGCCATGGAGGAGTGAGCATCCTCTGCTGACCAGTCACACCCGCCGTGTGCTCTTTGTCGTAATCGGGAAAAGTCCGTAGACAATTAGGTGATTAATTATGGTCTAACAATTAGTACAAAAAACGTCAGTTAGCATGCGACCCAGGACCCAGTGGAAGATTGTATTTGCTGACAAGGTCGCTGCATCGACCTTAGAACTTACGAAAAGATGAATTCAAACGAGACTGTTGAAAGTCCTGCTTTATCAACTTGTTTGTCAGTAGCTTGCCTCGCCTTAAAACTGTTCATATGAAAAGCATGCCCTTGCACATCGAATTAACTGAGAGACAAAAACACCATATGCAGATGTTGAAGGTATATTGCTACATAAGTAAGTACTTGACTATAGAACAATTGAAGTCATCACGTTTATCATAAAGTTTTGTTGTTAGGTTACCATCAATGTCCATTTCCAGTAAAATATCCAAATATGAAACAGATGACGCAGACTCTGTGATATTTTTTATTTCAAGTTCACTGGGATATATTGAGTCGACGTAAGTATGGAGATAACAGTTGTTAATTGATAATACGTCGTTGATATACCTTAATGTTGAGTTGAAAGCCACAGCGAGTGATTTTTTTTTCACGTACAAGTTTTTGAATATGAGAATTAATTAATATGAGAATTAGAATTCTAAATTTGAAAAGACATTATTGATAATGTGATAAGCAAACACTATAACCTAAATAAATGTAATCTATCATAAATCGACCACAAAAACTCCCACTTGGATAAAGTTTTGGAAGGTTAATTTTTGTTTAAAATTAATTCAATTCCATGCCTACAAGGACAAACATTGTTAAAATCTAATTAGAAAATGGCAAATTCTTCTATATATAACATATGCTTATTTTTCCAGTTGTTGATAAAACTTGTTGTCATAATTTATTTTACAAATATATTATTTAGTTACAGGTGATTAATCTCCTATTTCTCCTACATGTAATTACCCTTGCAAAAATATTTCACAAAGAGTATGATATTAAGTGTTAATATTATATTTCAAACTTGAACTCTACTTATTGTAAACATATTGCAACAAATATTTGTTTTATGATTCACAGAGAAAGAATGTCTCTCTGTCTGATTGTACAAATGAGCGAAAATATACATTAAGGTATTTGAACTAGTATAGAAAAAGATTATAATGAAAAAAATGATAAGGGATCAGATTCCAAGCTATTCGCACAATACAAATATGAAATATTCATATGCTGATGCCGTAAAATTACAAAATGATAATATTTATCAAAATATATACAACACATTAAGTAACTTGAAAAATGACAATCAAATTTTGATTGACTGATGTAATTACTCCACTGAACATTTTACTCACTACAAATAGAAAAATATGAAGAAATTTCAGCCCAAATCGTAACCATGCCCCTTTAAAATAGAAATTCCTTATAGCTAATTCGCTAATTTTTGATAAACAGGATTTCCTTATATTGTAAAGTGAATCGAAACATTATATGGGAAAAAGGAAGTAATATTGAGCATATGAGGGGAGTATTGAATAACAAATACCCTTATCAAACCGAATTTTATGAAATTATTAGCCTTAAAAATGAACATTTATATTTAAGAAACCTTGTTTTTTGCCTCCATTTCTACTGACTTTACCACTATATTTCATTTCTTTAATATTAAGTGCCATGCACTAATAAGGAATTAAAGGAAATAAATGATCATTACATATTTGACAGGAACATTACAAAAGATTACAAATCTCTGAACCTACTAATAACAATTAATTATTTTTAATCTTTTTATCAATCATCTCTGTAAAAGAGGCTGTGTCAATTAATGATTGGCAAGTAAGTGTGTTTTTGAGCAATTAAACACTTATGAGCTGATTTCTTTAGGAGAATGAATATATATATGGTGTTTTAGGACATATAATGAAAGAGAGTATATGGGATTTTGTTTTTATCATGAACATGACAATGGGTTTAATAACTTCTGCGAACGAAACTGTAATGTATCTCTGATCATATTTTTTTCAAAGATAGCGGTCAAATTGAAGCAAACAACATCTAATTGAAACACTAATGTTCACAAGTCATTGGCATTGGCAAGTGTTTATATGTACTATATCAGTTCTGTTGATTTAACAAAACTATACCTTAATATTTTCCTTTCATTAATGTCTTTCTGTTTAAAACTATTAAGTGTTCGAAACAAATCTTTCTGGTGTTTCTTTTTCTCTCGTTTTATTATCTTTTTGGACATACGTTCATCGGTATTGATAATGTTTGATGCTGTTGATGCTGCTGCAGATACATTTTTTTCTGCTTTCATGTGATTATTTTGATTTTGAGGAGTTGAACAAGATTTTGAAACATAAACATCATCTTTTGCATCCAATACTTTGAGTTTAAGAATATTGTAGCATCCATTATCCATTGGGTCAATATGACCATACACATCTTTAAAGTCGTCCGTTCTATTTGCTTTAGTCGTGAAAAATAGATCTTTAGTTTGACAACTGTTAATTGGATAAACTGCTTTTCCACTTGTTCTACTTGATGCTTCAACTTTACTCAATCTTTGCAATGGGTTATGTCCAAGAACTTCAGGAAGAGTATCATCGTTTTGAGTATCTGTAGAAAGATAATCAAATATTAGAATGATTGATATTTCGCAACACAAAATCAATGAAATTATTAAAATCACATGCATATGTACTTGTAGAAATACCGTGTTTTGTCAGGGAATAAGTCCTTGTATTCGAATTCCATCTATTTTGATATCAAATATCGAAAATATATATATTAAAGAACAATATCCTGTTTAATTTTTCAGATTGGAAAACCATGACTTTTATTGAACATTATATAAGAATTTTGACATGATAATATGGAAACATACCTGAATATACAAACGACTGTAAGGCATACAATGAAACAAATTGCAAAACCACCTGACGATAGTACTAAAATTGTAAGCCAGTGATACCTCGTCGGACCCTCGTCTTGTTCTAAGCATTATCAATTATCAAAGAAGAAAAACGGTACGTAAATTTAGCTTTCAATTTTATTGACTTTTTATATTCACAAATACAAATAAAACCCTGCTGCGCTCCAAATATTAAGGAGTATTTTAATTGCCCCTAGCTTAAAATTCATAATTGTATTAAAGATTAGATTGTTAATTATGTCAAGCCAAATAGTAATCAAGTGAATATATACCTGTAGTTATACTGTACGTGTACCCACTTGAAGTATTTTGGCATCCTATGACTTTATTACATGGATCACAGAAACACCTCTCTCTGCACATTCTTCCATAAAACCCCGAAGCACAATCTTCCTTACAGTCTTCACCTCGAGATCCGGGCCAACATTCTAAACATGGATGAGATGTAAAAAAACAAGCACAACACGCCTATGGGTTACATCATACCTTCATGATTAAATAATTATTTGTGATTTACCTTCGCAAGAGATTCCAACTATTCGATAATTTGGACAACACTCTAGAGGGTCTCTAAATTAAAATCATAGATAGCTTATATTTCTCCATTTACAAAACACACAATTAATAATTATATCAATGAGATACCTAAAAATAAAATTGATTTGTACATACCCATTAGTTACATTTGAACATATTCCTGGCTTCTGTGCTACAGAAAAACTAGTCACTGCCTTTAAAAGACTTAGTATATACAGAATGTACATGGCAACCATCGGATATTTCATTCATTAGTAGTGTGGCATCAACATTTATAAAATCTCGTTGACAAGGAACTTAATACATTTTAATGAGGAAATCATTTTACTGTTTTGAAACACATCTTACATCTATGCTACTATTTGTATATAATATATCATTATCAGTACGTCGTGAGATAACTGACGTTTTGAAATATTGTACAAGTTCTAAATTAAAACCTATTTTAGTTCTACTGGTGTTCATTGACTCAATATCAAAGAAAATTACTCATAAAAATTATGAAATGTGACTCGGGTTACAGAGTTGTCAGTACAACTCTAGGATGCATGTGTTCCATAGCTGCAAATGAAACTTTGTCAAATGCCTCTGTCTATTCATCGATGTAAAGGAAAGTAAACAGAAACACCTAAAATATGTATCTTTTAACTTGCAATTACAATTCAGTTTAGGATAATAACTCGGAATCTAACCTTTAGCATTAAAATGCTGTAGCTACATATGTATAGGTTTACTTCCTCATAATACAAATTTAATAGGTACATAATGTATATACGTACATAATATGAGATTTTAATCTGTCTGTTATATGTTGTTCTAAAAAATATTCTAAGACATGTTTTCATGGTTCCATTTAATGTCTTACATCTATGTAAGCTAACTATGACTTTAAAACACAAGTAAACCGGAAAGCTTTCTCTATTTGAAGCATAAAATCATCAGAATAACATCACGAAGGAGAGGCCAATGAGATTTAAGTCTAGTTTTCCTTGTCAAAATAAACAAAAAAAATTATGAACGTTTCCTTGTTGTAAAAGGATGAAATCATTGTTAAGTCTTCGTGCTAAAAATAACCAATAGTCTACGAGGACATTAATGTATTTCCTTCAGGATATACGAGGAGCGTTAAATAAAAAACGCGGATATCTTGCAGAGAAAAATACTTTCTGTCACGAACATACTAGTATAAAAAAGGTCACATATATACCGTAATGCAAAAACATTTATGCTCATATGACACTTAGAAGGCTGAATTGATGAAAATATTTTGCACTTATGGTATAATCTAGTTTTAATAAAATAAAAGCCATGTCATGTAAGGACAACTCAGTTAAACATTACGACGTCACTTATGTCATAAAAATTCTCGTTTTCCCTACAACATTGTAAGTAATTTTAATTCCACGGTGTTAAAATTTCACGGTTTTTCAAAAAGTAAAAATTGTAATTATTTGAATTTCACGCTGCAAAAAAATCAATCGGTCAATGAGTAATAAGCATTGAAACTGTTTGAAAACTAATGAAAGTATTAAAATTATGAATCGCGACCGTGTATAGTAAACTTAAAACAATGGTGAATATTTGCAGTATTTCAATTCAATCATTTTTGTCTCATGATTTCCATACAATAGTATAATGATCGATAAAGCTATGCCTAGCATTTTGATTTGCTCAATTTGAATTGTGTATGTATATATCTTTCTAGTATTGACGCACAATTGTACAGATGGTTTTTAAATTAGCGTCGACCAGGATATCTCAATCGAACAGGTTTTTCACACAACAGATTGTATACGTCATTACTCATCATTACTACCATTCTGGGTTTTTTTTTAAGAAGGACTATTTGAAAAAAAAATATCTTGATATCGATTTTGTCAAAGAACAAGATGCAATTTCTTCAATATTTTTTTAAAACTATCTCCGCAGCCGATGCCCACAACGAAATTCATATCATAGCTTTATTGTGTGATACATATATCACATGAAATATAGTAATTTCATTGTTTTCGACGGCGGAGGAGCCATTTTCATATATATAAAATAAAACTATGAGAAAATGTGCCATTTTTCATCATTTTTAGTACATCTCAGAAATATGACATATGTTTAAGTCGTTATTCACTTTCGAATAAAAGAACTTAATTTAATAAATTTTTACTTTACTTTAAATGGGGATGCTTACTCCTCCTAGCAACCTGACCCCCACCTGTATCTTTTAGAGGTCCGTGTTGCTCTGCTTTGAATTTGTATTTCGCTTTATGGATTTTTTGAGATGGTTGACAGTTTGTTATTGTCATTTTTCATGACATGAAAAAATGTAAGAGTGATTCCTTATTCCTTTGATAAATTTTAAATATTAGGCATTGTATTGAAAAAAAAACCGTACCTTTTTCTTTGTGTCAAGCATTTTGTCCCATTTTACTTAAATTAAGACTACCTGGCAATAAATGAGCTGACCTCAACTTTTCAGTCGTTTAAATAAAAGATATATGAGATTGATATTACAATATTTCAATTTATATTTCAAATATATGTTTTTCCTCTTAGTTTGTTTTAACAATAAGTCTTGGTGTCGTATTCAATTTATATTTAGACCAACACCTGAATTAATATACAAATATTAAAACTTTAAGCCCTTTACTTTAAAGTAAGTATCATGACAATCATTGATTTTTGACAAAATATTACAATGTTTCTCATTAATAACAAAAAAGAAATAAATTCTGCATTCTCTCTTCCTAAGATATCCCGGATGTCGGAATGGACATTATAAAGGACATGTGTAGTACATGGTTCTCTTTCACTTTATACCCGGAAGCTATTATACAATATTTTTGTCATATTGTTATTAAAAATACGGTATTATCATAAATAGAAAGGGAAGTTCCTATAATGTCATGATGTTTAATTGTTGCACGTTTGAGAACAAAATCACTTAACAAGTGCATGTCAGAATATAAATGATGATTTAAAATTCAAATAGCTATAATCAATTCAATGGTAAAGAGAAAAATCAACACGTCTACTGAAGTATCAACATTATGTTAAATCAAATGAAATATGTATTTTGTTTTTACAAAGCATATAAGTGATATGATACATGTACATGACAGTCGATAACAGTTGATCATCGTCATACGTACTATTTTCTTCTAATGTAAATTTGCTCTTTAATTTGTACGGTTAAATCTACGTTAGCTATGTCTTCCATATTAAAATTACTCTTTATCATCTGCTGTCAGCTTTAGAACGTTATAAGATTCCTTTTTCAAATAATCATACATATTTTGAGCGGCTGTCAGATTGTTCTCTGAAATAAATCAACAAGAGAGATATATTTGTATCCATATTTCTGTATAAACCATTATTTAAAATTACCATGAACTTTCTTTTGGCGTAAAAAATATAACATCAAAGAATATACCTAAAAAGAATATTCCTAAAAAGTAGTTAAACTTTTAAAAAATCAGCTTACTATCCGTGGTTGACACAACCACTCTCCCAAGAGTTTCTGGTTTTCTTTTCCTTAGTAAAAAAGAAAGTA
This sequence comes from Magallana nippona, assembly GCA_033439105.1. Taxonomy (NCBI): domain Eukaryota; kingdom Metazoa; phylum Mollusca; class Bivalvia; order Ostreida; family Ostreidae; genus Magallana; species Magallana nippona. Next base: position 25,251,146 of record CM065920.1, on the reverse strand, counting down.
GATGTAAACAATTTAGATCACAAATATTTTTCTTTTCTTATAAATTTCAACTAAATACTTATTAACAAATTTCTTACAATTAATCTTTTGTTGTGAAATTTGCTTTACAATGTTTAAAACATTTATATGTGCATTTATATTACAAAGCACAATGGAACTGAAATGTGTAAAAAATATATCATCGATCCATAAACGAATATACTGATTACTATACATTCTAGAGAAATATTATCTTCATAAGATAACATTTTTTGAAATTTACCTTAAAATACAAATGATTGCCATTCCAAAAGTAAAGCAGACAACGACACTTCCAGCTAATGAAATGGAAATATTTGGCCAGTCAAATTGAATGGAAACTGGTCGAAAAAAGAAACGAAAAAAAACAAACAACACTCTTTATTTTGGTTCACTTGCGTGTGGAATTTTTTTTGTCCGAATGTTGACTTGCAAAATCAACCGTTTCATTCAATAAATTGATCAATTGTTTAAAATGTTACCACAATATTGAAGCTAACATGTTTTATATAATAGAAAATATATATCAAGAACTAAATATTCAATGTCAGAAATGATAATGCACTTGTTGATATCAATCAAGTCTTATTATATTCCAATCATTTAAGCATATAGATTTTTATTCAAAACACATCGTTGGTATACAAACAATCTTAAATTCGTGTAAAATATAATTCAAACTATATGACATGTTTTAGATACTATTTCTTGTCATTGGTTTCTTGTATGTTTTAATTACGATAATACCTACCGGTCTTCTTTAAACATCCCCTGACTTTGTCACATGGATAACACGGACACTTGTCTATGCAAAATCGTCCATAAAATTGTTTAGGGCAGTCTTCAGTACAGTTAAATCCGTAAGTACCAGGAGAACATGCATGTCAATGAGATAACAGATGGTAAGATTGTTGCATAAATAGATTTTTAAGCATTACCTATGCAGAAGTTTCCAGAAGGTTGGTAATTCTGGCAACAAATTGGACTCCTTGATTTGATAGATGAATGAAACTGTTTAATATAATATGACAAAGCGAAAAGAAAATCATAAAATATATAATACTCACCCTCGAGAATCATTGGAACATCATCCTGGCTCCTGGGTGAAGACATTTGAAGTAAGGGTCAAAATTAGTACTCTGAGCTGGTAACGCATGCCAACAACTCGAACACAATTTTTCTGCAAAAACAGTAAGAAATGCTTTTGTAAAATAATCTGTCTAGAATTAAAAATACATTCACTTATTAACAACGACTGCAATATTGTTACATATTTACACTACGAATAAAGAATCTTTAACTTTTAAGTATCGAATAGAGGTTTTCAAAATTACACGCATAGCTGAAGACTCTTGTTGCAATATTACCCAAAACTAGTTATTTCAGATCAGGACTTTTTTTCAATCATTCAAAAACAAAATAATAATGTTATAAAGTATGATGATCGTAAACATAATAACGGGTTATATTGGAGAGAACTTTAGGAATGCTGTATGTGTGTGTTCAAAATTTGAGAAAATTAAATTAATTTATAAATAACAATTACATTTTCAAACACATTTAGCTAGTCCACTTGTGTTATATACCACTAAACGAAGAAACATGGTAGAAAGATATGTATTTGGCATTATAACTAATCTATATGTCTATAATGTCCTGATCATTATACGCGAGTTCTTAAATATATCATACAAATAACATCTTGATCAAATAAAGTTTTATTTTAAAAATTTCATTAGATCTTTTTCTCAAAAGAAATTGATTCACTTGTCATCAAAATCGACCTTGCCTCAAAACTAAATCATACTTATGTCAGACAACGATACGCGATCTCTGTATTAAATGTCATGAAATGTCGAGATGAGTAGGCGAATCGTCGGTCATATTGCCGAATATTATTTCTCACCAGACAGACATAAAGATATATCCCTCAGTCAGGTGCCATGTTGAAACCAATGAAAGTGTGACATTTCAGCTCCGTAGAAAACAAATTATCCAAGTACTCATTATTCGCTACATGGTTTGTAGGTGACTTAATCTAGTGGATATGTGGTCACACAGGATGAATCTCTGCCATTCAGTCAACTGAATGTTAACTGAATGGTCTGGAAAGGTGACTGAATGGCATAGCAATGCTATTCAGCCACCTTTCAGTTACCATTCAGTCCCATTTCAGTTGACTGAATGGCTGAGATTCATCCTGTGTCAGTAGATTCTATACTGGGCAGTAGCCACGTATAAACCATAATAGGTCAACTACAAACCATGTAACAATTATATCTCATCGACTGCCTTTGTTTAAATGTCAAATGCAAAAAAAATAATGAAACAATGAAAATCAAGCTTTTGATAACACTGTTACAAGTTTTGGTACAACCTGGTGTCAATAGTCTAATAATGACGTCATAATGTTAAAGGTAAGATATATTTAATATTTTCAAGTACTCTATAAATCAGGTATTACCATGATATTCTGCATGTATCTAAATACACCTTTATGTTAAGTCTCTGTAAAAATGACAGAAAGCTAGAAAGAAAATATCATTCAATACGTCTTAAACATATATCAACAATGACAAATAATGCATATAAACAATCTTAAAAAACTAACTTTCACGCCATTTACAAAACAGGTGTTCGATAATAAAAAAAAAGTATATCTGTACCTTAATCAATCACCATCATTAATATTAGTCATATTACAATATAACCTGATATTTTATGTCATAAAGTTTTAATGGATCAGTGTAAGGTACGTCTAGTTTCCCTTTCAGTATAAACCACAAAAGTCTACACGTTTCCTTGTCGTAAAAGGATGAAAACAGAGTGAAATCTTGGTGAAATTGAAAAACAAAAAATAAGAGTCTACAGGACATAAATGTTCTTGGTACCAAGAACATTATACGAGGAGCGTTTAAAAAAAGCATGGACTTCCTGCAGAGCAAAAATACTCTCCAACACGTACATATATACCGTATCATATGATACTCTTTACTCATAGGGGGCACTTGAAAGATTGTAATTGAAAATTAACTAATTTAATTTTATGGTAAAATCTAGTTTTAATGAATGAAAAAATCATGTCATGAAGGGAACATGCAGTGAAACTTTACGACGTCACGTACGTGATAACAAAATGTGCTTTCATTCTCCCCATAATATTTCGTTTCAGTCACATTGTATCGTGTTATTTTCATACAATAGTATACTGATGGATATTGCCATACCCTAAACATCTTGATACCTTCCATTTGAATTGTTTATACATTTCTTGTAATGACACACTAAAGATGTTTTTAAGATGTGTGACGTCGGCAAGTAATTCTCAATCGAATACGTTTTCACAAAACTGGAATACTTTGTTTTGACAATGTTCCTTATTCCTAACATTTTGTGTTGTTTTATAGAAAGGACAATTTGATCAAAATATGTTGTGACATTTTTGAGTATTTGGTTTTTTTTTGTTTTTTTGTTTTTTTTTTTGTTTGTTTGTTTTTTTTTTCTTTTTACATTTGCTTGATATCCATTTTGTCGAATCCGTGTAATTCTTGTTGTTGCGTTTTCCTTAAGGCTACCTTGCAATGAATGTAAGTGTGCTGATCTCATTTTTTCCGAGTTTTAATGGGTAGTATTCAACCTACATTTAGATTAACAATTAAATTTATATTTTCAAATTTCTAAAAACATTTTTACCAGATACTATTATCGAATTTTCAATCCTTAATTATTGCTAATAACATCATTATATACATCATCAGACATGTTTGCAGTTAGCTCGAAGTTAACTGTTCTTGGACTCAGTAATTCGACAAACATTGAATGCCAGTTGGTGTATAGTACTTTGAATCATTTAAGTGTACAAGACAATTTGGTTCTTGATTTGTGCTTTATATTGGTACATGTATCTGTTGTAGGTGTTAAGTGACCTTCAGTCAAATAGCTTTTACAAGATAGGTCAAGAATGGGAACCGATTCATTCTATACTAACAACCTTTCTATCCCTCGCAGACAATGTGCACTAGCAAAACAAAGTCCACATAAGTTTTGACTTTATTAGAAAAAGATTAACAGCTAGTTGGTACGTAATCTCATTCTCGACTTCTTGTCCGTTTCTTGCAGGCCTGTCTAACAAAGAAGCCCCTCTCCTTGCAGTTTCTCAATCTGTACTGACCGTAATAGTTGTGTTCTTCACCCTCTTATTCGACTTAACTAGTTGCATGATAATAACTTTAAACAGACTAAAACTTGCTATATTAGTTTTTTGATTAAGCATGTTTAAACTGAGTACCATGAACTTGAACGAGTCCGAGCTATTTCTTTATAAAATAAACGCTGGTCAGTGAATGTATATTAAAATTAATTTTGTTCATGAACAAATACATTTACAATGCATTTACGCCATGCATATATTCAATCAAAATGTGAGATATTTAAGCAATCAAATTCAAACACAGACTGTTAATATAATTACGACACCATGCATTGGAATATTAACCCTAGGCCTGTAAAGAGGATATTACGTTCAAAAGGATAGTTATTTGTTAACATGATATTTAACTTGTTAAAGTGCTTATCATCCTTTGCTTCAAAATACATGAAAGTGACCGACACGTCTACATACTTTACAATTAAACTGATCCAAGCCCTATTAAATGAAAAAAATCCCACAAAAACTATAAAATATCATCCAAATTGGCGAAATTTTTGATTTGGATTTGGATAGGAACTTCTCCGAAGATTATGTATCAAAAATAGACAAGAGGTTGAGTTTAAGGAGAAAAGCAGACGATCAGACAAGGAAAAAATTATAGCTTGCGATTTTTTTTTGAGTTTTCAAGAAAGTTATTGAAACTCTTTTACAATATCAATCCAAAAACATCAATTTTTTTGGGCAGAAGCCAAGTGATCTTCTAGAATATGATTGAGGGTATCATGTTGATGTGTAATCAGATTTCAGAATTTCTGTTTTTTTTATCACGGGGGTCGGTGGGCAGCAAAAATGACGTTTTTAGGCCAAAAGATATAGTTCCCAGTATTACTTTTACAATTAATGAAGTAGCTATGTCTTCTCTTTGGATATAATAAGAGATGTCCTACAGATGTGCAATACGTTTTGCAAAATTTAAATTTCACCCAGGGAGTCAAATATAAGCAGAAAATTGACGTTTATCACTCCTAAAAAAAACCTAGTTACCAGAACTCCTCTTGTGATTTAATGAATATCCACATCATAACATTGGATATAATAGGGGCTGTCATGTAGATGTGCAATAAGGTTTTAAAAATATGAATTTAACCGGTAGTCAAATAGTAGCAGAAAATTAACGTTTATTATTCCTTAAAATGAAAATAAAATGACGGGTTTTTTTCTGCACTTTCTAAAGAAAGTTCGGGTATATTTTTGTTACCCTGGTCTACTTGTCCGCCCGTCTGTCTGTCCGTTTGTCACGTTTTACTTTTTCAAACTGCTCTCACATCTTATTAACTAGCAAACTGAACGTTTGGACTTTCATTTCAGTGATAGATAATTATATCTTCTGTCCTGGCAGTCCTGTAGTCAAACATATTGCGCATGACGTCATTTAAATTGCACGGTTTACATCTTCTTTTTTGGAACTAAAGGCTTCATTGCCAACAAAACATATTTTATCATATGTATGGAGGGGGAGGTTGGTCCGTTTAGAGTAATAAATGTGTATGTATTTGCTGGGGGGGGGGCAAGGCTTTTTTCTGTAACTTAACTAAATGTTGAAGTTTTCAGGGGCGGGGGGGGGGGGGGGTCCCGACACGTGCACGGTTCAAGTTGAATTTCCGGACACGTGCGCGGATCCAGTTTGAATTTTTCTGGAGAGGGGGCTGGGCCTATGGGATATTTGAGTTTTTAAGGTATATGTTTGGTAAAGGATGACTGCACTTAACGCCGTATTTTGGGCCCTTTTTCAGTCACTATTGTTACGTTTATTTCTCGCTCAATTTTATCAGTCATATGTTATATAGTTCAGTCAATTTCCAATCGACATTCATTGTCATAATGGTTTTAATCTGCGTTGCAATACAAAACAATTGTTGTTTTTTTTACCCTCACTGCTCTGCAAATATTTTGAATTTAGACTTATCTGTCCTTGATTGATGATCAGACTAAAAAATATGCATGGAGGGTTAATCTAATATTGTAATGAGTAGTCTAAGATTAGAATAGCGGTACTATAATTGAACATTCTCTCTCTCTCTCTCTCTCTCTCTCTCTCTCTCTCTCTCTCTCTCTCTCTCTCTCTCTCTCTCTCTGCATCTTGCCATTTTTGAAAAAAAGTATAACATATAATACCGGCCAGCACAAGTAGCCATTGGTAATTGTAAACCTGTCACTAATGTCAACAATTTACTTGTTCGAAAAGATTTAAGAAGTAGATTAATCAGTAATGCATAGAACCGATGATCTCAGAGAAATGAGGTAAATATCACTCGATTTGAATGAATTGAAATAGGCCTAGGTATGGACAAATAATACCGTCTAGCAGAATCAATGCTACCTTACACGTCCCATGATAGACGTCTTGTATTCACAAAGTTACCTGGGGTTAGAAATCACGTAGGTTAGAAATCACATGGTGAATTATAATATTCAACAGGTCAAGGTATACCGTTGACAACAGAGAGCGCGGTTGCAAGAAGGAACCGTTTTTTGTCTGTTTAACAATGAGCGCATATTGATCTCCTTTTAACATAAGCTTATATTCATAAATAAACAACTACCATTAAAAGGACAACAATAGACAAACATGCACTGACTATGTATTAAGTCAGTAAAAAAAAGTGGGCGTCCTTATTATCCTATGGAGATTCAAGAAAATGTAACGACCCCTACCTATGAAAACGCCTTCGTTCTTTGTAAATATGAACTTTATATTGATGTAATTACATACAGTTGCAGGCAAGACATTGGCAATTCCTTTATTTAAAAGAAATATGCCCATTTTTAACATTTATTTAACATTGATTTTTAAATGTTCTTAAGTGCAGTCATCCTTTACAATGTAAATTAATGAAATGTGAATTTTCCAGGAGGGGGCGTCCGTACCCCTTCTAGGTCCGTGCACGGCGGCATACAAAAGTGAATTCAGTGCTGTTTATCCTTTATGTAAATTATAATTTTTAAATAGTACCGGTAATTGTATGTGCAGGGCCTTTTCCTTGATTAATTAAAACAGGTATACAAGTTAGTATTATTTAGGGACAAACTGGTGCGAATATTACTGTCTTAAGAGACCAATTAGTTAAATTCTAATTTTTTCCGTGTTGAACAGAATATTCTTTTAAAATTCAAATAGTGATGATTTATTGGGAAATGGGAAAGAGTTAAGAAAAAAATACGTATACAGACGTATCAACACACTGTTAAGTTAATTGAATATGTAAATCTACATTGTATTTTAACAGGACATATACATGAAAAGATGCATGAACAGGCCAGGCGACAATGTATTCGAGAGTTTATTATCGGTACAATGTCCTTAATATGAACGTGACATTTTCTTCCGATGTACATTTGTTTTCTTTACTTTCTATGGTTAGAGTAACATATATGCCATGTTGTAACCACTCTATGTCGTCCGTAAGCAGGTTCAGAACTTCATAGGATTCCATTACTAGATGTCGTCAGCTTGAAAACGTTATAGGATTCCTTTCCCAGATAATCATACACATTCTGAGAGGTTGTCAGATCCTTTTCTGGAATAAGACCAAATAAACAGATATATTTGTATTCAGTTTAAGCATTAACCATTTATCAAATTAATGAACTTTCTTTTGGTTAAAAGAAAACCTTCAAAGACCATATAATATCGAAAAATATACCAAAAAATAAGGCGTTCGGGTTGCCATGTTTACCCGACCATCGCTATAACTTTGATCAAATTAGCTTTATAGTATCAAATACAATATCAATGATATAGCAGGGTAAAACTTGTTTAAAAAGATTTTCAAATTTGTTCTATTATTCTTATATATGTTACATATTTAGACGTTTTGTTGTTTCCGGTTTTGAGAAGATTTTTAAAGACTTTCCTCTATATATTCCTATTTAAAACTTAGCTCCTCTTTGCGACCACACTCGACCCATGAGGATCATGGTTTAAACAAGCTTAAATCTACATGACGATACTTTTACATTTCAGTTTCTTTGGCTAAACGTTTTTTTTTTAAATCCTCTTTTCATTCCAATGAAAGAATTCACCATCATCCCATTGCAATTGTGACCCTACCCTACCCCTGTGATTATGGTTTGAACTAGCTTGAATTAACATCCTGAGGATGCTTCCACATAAGTCTCAGTTTTTCTGGCTAAATGGTTTTGAGGAAGAAGATTTTTAAAGTTTCTCCTTTATTTATTTCTATGCAGAAATTCAACCCTCATTGTAGCTTCTCTCAACATCAGGATATCATGATTGGACCATACTTAATCTACACTCCCTGAGGATGCTTCCACATAAGTTTCAACTGTTTTGCCAAAATAGTTTAAGGGAAACAGATTTGTTTTAAGTACCAACATTTTTAAAATAACTCTTAATTAAGTCCCCTTGAAAAAGAGTATTGCCCTTCATTTTAAGCGAATAAAAATCCGTTTACTTTATATTATAAAGCACAGATTTTGTTCAAAAAAGCTCATTGAGAATATAGCTTAGGTCAGCTTTAAAAATTCTGACAAAGTAAGAAAAAAAAATCAACTGACCATTCGTGTTTGACACAACGCATCCTCTAGTCAAAGGCTTTCTTTTCCTTAGAAAATAATAGATCATAGTAATTTACAAAAATCAGAGAATTACTTTGCTGAAATGTTTCCATACATAAACGTAAATTTAACGACTGTTTTAAAATTTACAATTGATTTTAAAATTGGCTTTGAAATTTTAAAACATTTAAGTTAAAAGGTGCAACAGAAAGCAAAATTTGTAAACAAATTTTTACCATTTGTCTTGACACAAGTAAAGAGATAAATATTCAAACTTGATAATAGAGATATTTGCCAATTTACCTTGAAATACACATCATTATGATGCAAAAGGTAAAACAGGCGACAATTGTTCTACTTAATGAAATGAAAATACTTGGCCAGTGAAATTGAAAAGATTCAGTTCCATCCTCCATATCACATTTCTCATTTCAAACATAAAAACCCCCAAAAAATAAAAAAAACGATTAGTCATTTTAGATGACTTGCGTTTAAATAATTGCTAAAGTCGACATTCGAGATAAACCTTTTCAGATGCAAATTAATACATTAGCATATTTGCCAACAAAATGATATTAACATATTTTTTTTAATTTAGAAAATATAAATCAAAATCAATATTTAGTCTGAGAAATTCACTTGTTGATATTAAATAAGTGATATTTTATTTCTATTTAATAAAGAAATCATTCAAATACAAAAATACCATAAATATGTGTGAAATCATTCAAACTTCACATAATCTCTGCATTTATCGTTCGGTGACTTTTTCTTATGTAATGTGGTGCACATCTCAATCATTACATATTCAATAAACTGTTATTCTATGTAAACAAATCGCAATTTTTCGGACGACAAAATAAGCGCATACATAATTGGCAATTGAAGTGAATTTTGAATGCGAGATAATTAAATATTTAGAATATTGTTTTTGTTCATTCATTAAGGAATCATTATTATACTTACCTCACATTGACATTAATCACATGAACATTTCTGAGCGCAAAATCTTCCATAGAATTCTGATGGGCATTCGTCCTTACAATTTTTTCCATAAAAACCAGCATGACATTCTTGTCAAAAACATGATTACAGTAAATTTGGTTTCAGAAATTCAAAATAAACATTTTTGATTTAAATATAGATTTAGTAAGAATTACCTGTGTAAGTGTTTTCTACAAATTGATAATTTCTGCAACATGACAATAGAATCCTAAAGATACGTGAATTAAACAGTTCATTACAAGATCTTAAAATAAGAATAGATAAAATTAAAATTAAGTACGTTCTACGTACCCTTGAGAATCAATCTCACTGTTGGGCAAAGACATTTGAAGTAAGGATCAGAAGTATTACTATGATCTGGCAATGCATGACAACATCTAGATCACACAGTCAACGATTGTCATTGACACACTTCTGTATCAATGGTTATATATCGGAGGTAGGAAACAGAACGAAGATTGGTTTGAAACATCACGATGTACCATTAATTAATTAATTAATTAATTAATTAATTAATTAATTATGTTTAGATTTCGATAAAACATTATGTTTACATTATTGAAATACAGTTCAACCAATATCGTATAAAGACGAAGCAATTGATTTCATTGATGATCAAATGCAACCACTCTACATTTAATTACATGTCGGAGTAACCAAGTTCCTAGATTTGCACAAAATATATTATGTAAATAACAAGACTTTTGTTAAAACTGATTGACTTTATACTGTAAAATAAAGACTATGTACCATTAAAATTAAATCACTTGCTATCCATATGGACAGTTTAGGACCAAGGCAAAAACGTGCTTTTTGTTTGGTTTTATATCGATACCATAACACTGAATGGTCAAAAAGTGTTCAAAGTAACATAAGAAACATATATAAGAAATTTTCTTGCTTACATATGTACATGTATCTCGATACGTTGTGGGACTCAAATTTTTCTGTGCTATGACTTAAAAACTTTGTTTTTTTATATTTGGTAAATAATTTTGTTTTGCGCTGAAAATGTTACATACGTTTATTAAAAACTATAGCAATTACATTATAAATAGAGAATCATGAATCATCCATTTAAAATAGAGGTTTTAGAAATTACAAGTAAAGCAGGAAAAATTCCCTCATCCAAAAAAGTTTTAAAAAAGGAAACTAATTTTCAATTACGCAAACTCAAAACGAAACCTATATTACAGCTTGTTTAATGTTTTTTAAAATAATAACGAAACAGTTTGAAATTGATGTTTCTTTGTTTAAGTACCCATCAATGGGTACTAAAACAATTCTTACTGAATTCTTTTTGTGTGTGTTGTTTGTGTATTAGTTAAGTTACATTTACCAAGTAAATAAGTGACTTTTGTAAATTTGATACTAGATCTGACGGTATATTTATTAGTTCTTCTGTTACCCTTAAATCCAGCTGCACTCTCCAAAGTGATGTGCCTTGCGAGTTACAATGCACTTGACAAACTGATTTAAAAATATGCATGTTGTTTCTTTCTTGAGCTATGAAGTTAAATCAAATGGTCTTACTTACTGAAAAAAACCACAAATAAATCTTTGCACAGTATAATATCAAGTATTTCACTACGATATGACGTAAAGAGAAAATAAAATGATCTGACGACCACATCTTATCTATAAGAAACAGACAACTTTACTAGACAAAATAAAGTTAATGAACGTATATCAATATCTTAAATTCTTTGGTTTTTGTCTTGTTATCTTAAAAATATTCTTTGATAAACATAAATAATAGAATGTTCTTTTGTTGAAATGATTCAAATCATATTGGTGTGTCCGAAAAGTAATCCCGACCTTGAGAAATCTTACAATAAATGATTTATATGAGAAATCAGCACTGTCATTCATAACAGTTATTCATTATAAGGCCAAAAAATGTAGATAATGGTTTTTAATAATATCTTGTTAAAAAAATTAAAATCATAATACAAATTTATATCTTTTTAATCGTGTTTTTTTTTAAATTTTCGACGAATGAATGACCTAATTTACAAGAAGCTAGATATTTGCCTTTTCGATAAAATATATTTTTCTGATTATCAAATATAAACCCGATTTGTATTTCCCTAAGGGCTAGTTCATATGGAATCAAACCTTTTATGACAATAATGGATAAGTAGGCCTACTTAAATTATTTACCGCATTAATTAATTGATTTCATTCGAATCAGGTCATACATGTAGTTGCATGAATAACAAATCAATTATAAATTTTGAGGATGATTTCTCTCCGCTTTTAGCGTTCGGTATGTTGGTGATGTTAAATTAAGGTACAACTTAGGTATAATAAAGTGTTGGTGTGAGCAATGCATTTCCATTCATACATAAATTGTGTAAAAAAAACCAAACAAACAAGTACGGTATATAAATGGATGGACAAAACTCATACAAACATCAAATCCCGCTTGAAATGAAAAATGTATTGTAAAAGAAAACATAGATCCAAGTATACTATCAGGTTATCCAACAAAACATTTCTTTAAAGATTTTAGCATCAGTGGCGTTGTCACAAGATCACAATAATTAGTATGACTATCATTGTTGAATAATTATAATTTTTGACAAGAATATTGTAAGTTTTATTTCTCGTCGTTATATGCCAAAAATGAAATGTTTTTTGCATATATATCATACGCTGAAAATACCCCAATGGACAGGTGTAACTTGTGCTTCTCTTTCACTTGATACCCGGAAGCTATTAAATAATATTTTAGTCATGCACATATAAAATATGCGGCATATGTATACATATAACAGGAAGTTCCTGGATTATGTAACGGTGAAGTCTTTCACACTGCTTAATTGATATACATTTGACAACAAAAGTACATGTAGTTGATACTATCATATAAATAATGATACATTTTATAATATCTATATTGAAGGGTTAATGTTTTTTAATTCACATTGCGCGATTTTTTATTCAATAAGATAGCGAAAAAGAAAACAAAAACGTTCGCACAGTTACAACTGAGTTGCAAAAGTATTTTTGATTACTTAAAATATGTAATTCTTAACTAAGCATATAACTGAAATGACAATAATGTATTCAACATTTTATCATCATTACCATGTTCTTCCCATGAACGCGATAATTTTTTCTGATGTACTTTTTTTTAGCATAAGAAATCCACAATGACCATATATGCCATGTTGTAACCTCTCTTCGTCCTCTGTCGGCAGCTTCAGAACTTCATAGGATTCCAATACTAGATGTCTTAAGTTTCAAAACATTATAAGATTCCTCTCCCAGATGATCAAACACATTTTGAGTGGCTGTCACATCTTTTTCTAAAATTAGATGAACCAGTTTGAGACATACATGTACATGTATTTACAAATAAAACATGTATTAACCATTAAAAAAAGATAACACAATGCTAGAGTATCTCGAATTATACCTAAATATTTAAAGTTTTAAAATATTATCTTACCATGCATGGTTGACACAACACATTTCCCAATTGCAGGCTTTCTTTTCCTTATTGACAATATAAATATAAACAGTTTAAATCAATTAAACAATTGAGTTCCTGACTGATTTTCATGCAACTATTTAATGAATTCATACAATTTTTCTCGGGTTGTAAAATTTGCTATAAATTTAAAAACAATATTTATCTAACAAGGCTCATTGGAATACAAAATATGTAAAACATATTTATTATTGGTTTTTAAACAGATTGACAGATAAATATTCAAATTGTTTTTGCACTTGATAGTTAGATATTTTTGCTAATTTACCTGAAAATACATATGATTGCTACGCAAAAGGTACAGCAAATGGCACCAGTTCCGATTAATGAAATTAAAATACTTGGCCAGTGTAATAGAATGGAATCACTTTTTGCTTCTGAATAACATTTCTCTTTCAACAAAAGAAAACATACAAGACGTTATTTTGATTCACGTAGGTTATTTTTTTCTTATCTTTTATTTTTTATTTTATGGTCGACATGCTAAACTCTTCCATCGAATCAATTGATAATCATATATGGGATTAACAATAGAGGTGAACATTTTTAATGTGGGATATTTTAAATAATATGATAACTTTTTTGAATATCTTATGCCATTTAAAACTCATTTAATAACAATTGTCCTTACCTGTTTTGTTTAAGCATCCTGTGACTTTATCACATGGGTCACACGAACAATTCTCTATGCAGAATTGTCCATATAATCCTGTAGGGCATTCATCTTCGCAGTTTACTCCGAAAGTACCAGGAGTGCATGCTTGTTATGAAATACGATTACATATTATCAGATCCATTCTAACAACAAACTATACTATTTTTGAGTTAAAATACAAATTTTTCAAGAACTACCTGTACAAACGTTTCCAACAAGTTTATAATTCCTGCAACACTCAATAGGATTCCTAATTTTAATACATGAATAAAACTGATTATCACAATATAAAAGAAAATCGAATAGATTAAGACAAAGATTAAAATACAATTTACGCTTACCCTTGAATGGAACATATTCCTGACTGTTGCTCGGTTAACACAATTGAAATAAAGCTCAGGAATATTACTCTGATCTGGTAACGCATGACATTTACTCAAACACGCAGTGAACCATTGTCATTGACAAACTTTTGTATCAATAGTTATATATTGTAGGTAGGAAACAGGACGAAGATTGGTTTTAACAATTACGGTGTATCATTTGTTAATTTATTGTGTTTAGATTTCGATAAGATATTATCTTTCACATTCTTGAAATATAGTTAATCCAATAAACATATAAACACTACTGGCTCTAAAAACCCCTGTCCGTATGAAAATCCCCTGTCTTTCCCTGTCCCCCCTGTGTTTTCCCTGTCATCCCCTGTGCACCCCCTGTCAGCCCCTGTACACAGCTCCAGTACACCCTGTAATCCCCTCTCAGCCAATGTACACATCCCCTGTGTGCCATTGTAAGCCCCTGTCACCCCCTGTACGCCACTGTCATCCCCTGTAAGCCACTGTATTTCCCAGTACATGCCCCTGACAACCCCTGTACAGTGTTTGAATGTTTATAACAACCTTTTCTGTTCTTGAATTTCATATTTTGTTTTCGTAATTCAATTATTTAACTCTCATATGTTATAGTTTGAGATATAAATTAATTTTTGCACTCAACAAGACTTACAAGACACACTGTTATAGTAATTTTAGAAATTATCATATGTTTTCATTCATAATTTATTGATACAGTACTTAAATAATCATGCTTACAACTAAAGGCTCGAAATTCACCGGGTGGTAAATCTCAGGTGAGGGCAGTGTGAAAGCTTCAGGGCATTTAGTCCTTTAGCGGTCGGGAACATCACTACTCCGTAATATTTGAAAAATAGATATAAGAAATACTGTGAATTATTTCTACAAAGATCAAGCGCAGCAGACGGTGTTTATCATTTGATTTTGTGTATCTAAACAAATATTTGCACACAGAAACATGTTAATCAGTCAGAATGTAGAATGTACATGTATAAGCAGCCATGTTACGATAGAGCACGTCTTTCTTTTTCTTATAACAAGTTCCTGATTATACCTTTATTAATTTCCCGTGAATAACCAAATAAAGCTTCAATAGCTTGTAAGTTTGCCTAAGAAATAATTTTAGTATGTTTGTTTAATATGTTTCTGAGCGGCTTATTGGACCCTTGAATTGAATTTTAACTGATGATTAACTCTCATAAAAAAATTTAATAATTTCTAAAATCTAATTTTCATTTCCCTTTTTTACTGCAAAAGTGAAGATATCAAATATAATGTTATTTATTGCCAGTGAACAGAAATGCGTGGCATTGGTCAGAACATTCACAACAAACCTGTCCATGTAAATGTAGCGCTGGTGTTTTCTATACATGTAGTAGTTTATATAGATACGGAGAGAGAGAGAGAGAGAGAGAGAGAGAGAGAGAGAGAGAGAGAGAGAGAGAGAGAGAGAGAGAGAGTTTGCATTGACTTTGAATTAAAAGTTACTAAACGTTTACCCGGGAATTAGTTTCCTAAAAAGCTAACATGCAATCCTAATTTCATTTCCAATTCTTCATTATTATTTAGATTAACTTAAAGCGATCATATACATTTTAATCCACCAATGTTTTATTTTACACCATATCAATTGATCAAAGAATTGATTGAAGTTACAATTTTCAAAGGAGAGGATGTTGACATTATTTTTTCAGTCGGTCAATATTATTAATATATAATATGATAATGTTATATAATAGCTACTGTACGCAGCCCTTCTTGTCAATTTGCAGAGCACGGTAGCGAGGTGGGGAAAATGAGACACGCGTGTACATGTACATGTATATACACACTTCCTCAGATCTGAATGGTCGGTCACTGATTATATAATTATAGCTACTGTACACAGCCATTCTTGACAATTTGCAGTGCACGGTAGTGAGGATGGGAACAATGAGGTGACAGACACACGTGTACTTGTATATACACACACCGTTTTCCTAAGATGTGAATGCTCGGTATTGCTAAACAATTATTCAATATGTTGTTTAAACGCCGCTTATGACTTTCTTTCCCAGTCTGTCAAGTAAAGAAAAGAGAAATTTAAAATTCTGATTTATCAGTTCTACATGAAAGAATATCAAACATGAGAAGAAAGAGCTTAAAATTCGGAAGTCATATGATTAAAACCGTAATGTTCTCATATTTTTCATTTTTCAAATTCAGAATTTAAATAAATGTCTGATATTTTTCTAATCTAAAACCCAAAACCCGGAACATTGTTTTAAGATCATGCATGTGTATCTTTACATTACCCGCTACCGGTATTTGTATACATGTATTAAATTATTCATGATCATGAACTGTATCATTGCTTTATATGTATGAGGATAATTCTATACAATGCATATTTATTACTAAACTGGACAATGCACCCTCATAAAAGTTAAAAGTGTCCAAGGGCCGTACTAATTACCCTTCCTAAAAAATCAACTCTCTCTTCTCTCTCTTAATTTATCAGAAAAAAAAAACAAAAAACAATAACTGACAGCAAATATCATCGATTGCGATTTACATGACTTAGATATTAACTAGTTAACTTCCTGCTAAATAGAATCAACATGCATTTCATTGGGACGATGCAATTCTATATGCATCATTACACCAGCAAAACAGTCAAAATATAAGTGATAATTTCGATCGGTGTGTGATTATCTGCACGTGCTAATCATGTTGTGTTATTAAGCGCTTTTACTCAGGCAGGTTACCTGGCACAGAACGTTGCAGAGTTCCCGCACTCATCCTCCACTTAGAATTTTTTTTTACAAATTACAAAACACAGTCGTTTGTTTAAATACATGAAATAAAATATTAAGCGGTTTATGGGTATATATTTATCTTGATATGTGTCAATGTTGAGTCAGAATTATTCACGTTTGTAACAATATTGCCCTCTAAGAAATACAAAGAAAAACAAACACCGTCTAAACCATGAATGCTTTTCTTGCTTTCTATTCCCTTATGTATCAGAAACTGCTTAATATATATTTAAGAAAACCCGAAAACGTAATTAAAAACTTGTTTTTTACTTTATCAACCTGTAAAACACTGTACAGGGGGTGTCAGGGGCATGTACAGGGAAATACAGTGGCTTACAGTGGGTGACAGGGGCGTACAGGGTATGGCAGGGGCTTACATTGGCACACAGGGAATGTGTACAGGTGCTGACAGTGGGTGCACAGGGGATAACAGGGTAAACACAGGGGGTGACAGGGAAAGACAGGGGATTTTCATACGGACAGGGGTTTTCAAAGCAAGTAGTGAAAGACGAAGCATAAAATTATATTGATTAGCAAATGCAACCACTCCAATCTCATATCGTTATAACCAAGTTCCTAGATTCGCACAAACTGTATTATGTAATAAAAAAATCATAGACTTATAACAGATTGATTTTATGCTGTAAATAAAAGACTATTTAGCAGTTCAATTGAAAAACTAAAAGATTGTTCAAGGTAACTTTAAAAATTAAATATATAAGATTTTTTCCAGCTTGCTTACGTGTGTCTCAAATTTTTGTGCTATTACTTGAAAACTTAAACTTTTTTTTTTAAAGTAATATTTGTATTTTTTCATATTTGGTAAAACAATTAATTTTGTTTAGCGCCGAAAATGATACATAGGTTAATTAATAACTGCTGCAGTATTTTATAGCATTTACATTATAAATAAAAAAAACATGAAACATCCATTCAAAATAGAGGTTTTGAAAATTACACGTAAGGCAGGAAAAACTCAGGTTGCAATGTTTTCCAAAAAAAGGCTTTCAACAGAAAACTAGTTTTCAATCGTACCAATTCAAAACTAAACTTGTTACAGCTCATTAAATGTTTTGAAAATAATAATAAGAAAACAATTTGAGAATCCTGTTTCTTTGTTTGAGTACCCATCAGTAGATTCTGATGGCAATTCTTGCTGAATTCCTATTGTGTTTCTGTTGTTTATATATATGATTTTAGTTACTCTTATCAAGTAAATAAGTGAGTTTTGTATATTTGATGCTATATCTGACTGATACATTTAGTAGTTCTTCTGTGTACCCTTAAATTCAGCTGCAACCTCCAAAGTGATTTCGCCTCACGAGCTACAATGAGCTTGACTTGCTGATTATATGCATGTTGTTTCCTTCTTTAGCTGTAAAGGTAAATTGAGCAACATGTATGAAGTAAATCAAGCACATTATGTAAAACCTTTTAAACACGCAGGTTAATATTATTGCTGCCATTTCGTATTTTTAAATAAAATTACAGTACTTATTTATTTTCATCGTACTTCTTTTTACAATAAATCAATTGACTGTGCAGTAGTCAAAATCTAAACTTCAATATCATCCACTACTTACCTCCCCCTCCCCCTTCCCGACTACAGTTTTATCCTAAATACAAAAAATAAAACTACAGTGTAATAATAGCATTGCACAGTATAATATGAATTATTTCATTTCGATATGACATATAGAGAAAATAAGCTGAAGACCACATTTTTTTCTATTAGAAAAAGATATCCTTATTAGACTGAATAAAGTTAATGAACGTATATCAATATCTGAAATTCTTTAGATTTTGTCTTATTATCTAAAGACAAATAAATACATATATTTAATAAAATAAATGAATGAAACAATTAAATATTGCCCGGAACTTCAATAAAGTTTCAAAATTTCTCACACCTTTTTATGGTGTGGAAGACAATCTTGATTTTACATGTACATATTATACCCATCATACAAACAGAGGTAAATTGTTTTTACTGCGACAGGGAAATTTTCCTCTTGGCGTAGACAACAACAATGAAGATGTCGAGGAGAAATTAAAGATATCTAACATTGCCATCAAGTTTAACATAATTGTTTACCGAATTACAGTGGTATCAAATACACAATAAAATAAAATATGAAACTTAACCTACGTTACAATTCCTTTAATCAATGTCTTTGAAAATAACGATGCGAAAGAAATTTGAGGGCTTCACAATTTTGATTTAACAATAAATCTTGATTTGCAAAGTGCATTTTCTATTACCTCTGTTCCGAAACATGGTTGCTATAAATAAGTAGTGAATAATTGCTTGAAACGTGATTGATATGAAAAGTGAAAAAATAGAATCAGTACTTGAAAACCAATCATGCGTAAAGACAAGGATCGATAGTACTGGATCTTAATTAAATTTAGGTTGTTTGTCTTAAGGTATTCAATTTTTGTGGCTATAATACATTTTTATCATGCTAACATTTGGAAGGGGTTATCAAATGAAAATACCAAACCAAAGTAATTGAATTTACTTTTAATTGTCTAATTATATGTACCTTATTCAAGTACCAACATAAATATCATCCATATTACAATGTTACATGATTTATTATTTTATCTCTATAAAGTATTAAAATAAATAAAACTAGATTCTGTCATTAGACAGTAATACCCGCACCAAGTGTTTGCCTCTAAATAACACTCACTAAAGCCGATTCCGTCTTAAACCCGGATTCGTTATCAAATCAATTTCAAGAAGACAGGTGGCTTCTGTTAATAAAACAACTTTATTTATTCCTAACTACACATGAAATTAAGTATAAACTAATAAACATGCACGTTAGCAAGGCTTTTCTTCAAACATGTATCACATGTGTTAAATAACGTACGTGTAACATACGGTTGTTAGAACTCATGTTAGCCGTGTTGTTTATTAACATATGTGTAACATGTGGTTGAGCTATACATATGTAAAACATATGGTTCACATACGTTTAACATATGTAAAATCTAACGTACGTTAAACGTATGTAATATTGAACGTATGTTATCACACGTACATGTATGTTAACCATGCATTTCTCAGCGTATGTGTAACGTACGGTTTGACTTCACGTTTGTGTTACGTATGTTTAACGTATGTTGTATATGTGTTAAGTTCTAACATATGTGAAACGTACGTTGCACAATTAGCTGTGAAAGGAACATGATTGTATCTACAAACTTCGACGGTAAGACAGTTAGGTGATAATTTTAATTTACATATGACTATTTTATATTGTAAAGGAATGACTGCTTAGTACAATGATCAATTAAATATATTTAATTTATATCAGCTAGTAAAGACCGTTATAATTGTCAAAAAGACGTTGCTTGACAACTGTTAAAATAACTTCAGTCTTTTCAAAAAATTGATTAACAATATGTTCGTTAATCCAATGGTTGATAACAGATTCCTTTCCTCAGTAACCCAGTTTTTACAATTGTTTTTACATAAAGTTTCATTATAAATATTAACATGAAATGATTTCAAAATACAATTTTTTGATAATAAAAGTCTCATTCAGTATCTGAAATATGCAGTTTTCAAACAGATTGCAAAAATATTCTGCACAATTAACAATTAATAGCTCCATTAATGGTAGATCTTTTGATACTAAGTATGTTTTACAATACCTTAGATAATTCTTTTCTATATCTGGGACAAAGTGAAAAAGAAAAAAATCTACAGAGCTACAACTGAGTTACAACAAAATGTTAAATTAGTTGAAATATGTATTTTTTCACGGGCTGTGTAAGTTAAATACAATATGTGTAGGCCACATTATATTTATGTATTCAATACTTTATCATCATTACGTTGTCCTTTAAATGAATTTGATAGTTTTCTTTCGATGTAATTTGTAAATTCATTTTAGGTCATCAGCCCCTCTGAACATGTATATTACTCTTTATCCACTGTCGTAAGTTTCAAAACGTTATAAGATTCCTTTCCCAAATGATTATACACATTTTGAGTGGCTGCCACATCCCTTTCTAAGATAAGATGAACAAGTTTGAGACATGTATATTTTTGTATTGACGATAAAAACAAATTTCCAGGAGTAAAGAAAATGTAAAAGCAATGCAACAGTATCTCAAAATATACCAAAACAAGTTGAAGAGCATGTGAAAATTTTAAAAAGTTATATTACCATGCATGGTTGACACAATACATTACCAGGTGTCAGGCTTTCTTTTCCTTATTGCCAAAATTGACACAATTAATAAGACAATAGCGTTTCTAACAAGTTTACTTACAAACATTAAATAAATATCAACAATTCATCGTTGGTTGTAAAATTTGCTTTCAAATGTAGAAAACTGAAATGTTACAAAGCACAATGGAAGGTAAAATGTGTAAACATAGTCATCATTGGTCTATTAACAAACTGACAGAAAAATATTTAAAATGTTTCAAATTTTACTTGATGATTAGACATTCGTGCTAGTTTACCTTAAAATACACACAATTGTCAGGAAAAAGGTGAAGGAGATGGCAACACTTCCACCTAATGACATTGAAATACTTAGCAATTGAAATTGATTAAAATCACTTTCTTCTTTTGAATCACTTTTCACTTCTAAAAAAAAAAGAAACAGAAAATAGTCATGGTATTTTGGTGCATTTGCGTGTAAAATGTGTGCTTTATAGTAGCATGCAAAATAAACCCATGCATATGTTAATTGATCAGTTATTTAATATTTCGCTAAACAAATGTTGCTATCATAATTTGTATTTTAGAATCGATACTACAGTATATCAATAACTCAATTTTCTATGTCCGAAAATGATAATGCATTTGTTATTTCACAAAAAATTATCAGACAAGAGACATATGTTTCCTAAAAAAACCCAGATTAATATTTATAAAAAGCAAACATTGAGCTATTTCAAACTATGTTAAATGTCTGAAATATTTATTTTATCATATACATGTATTAAGGATGTTTTAATTACATTGTAGCTACCCGTCAAGTTTAAGCAGCCATTGATTTTATGACATGGATCACACGAACAATTCTCTCTGCTAAGTCTTCCATAAAATTGCGGAGGACAATCCTGCCGACATTCAACTCCATAAGTACCAAGAGGGCATTCTTATTAAAACATAAGATTACACTTAAATATGTTCTTCTAAAACAAAATTGTACTATTTTGAGTTAGGATACAGATTTTGTAAGCAATACCTTTACAATCATTTCCTTCAAGTATATAATTCCTGCAACATTCAATATGATCCCTAGATTTAACACAGGAATAAAACTGATTATTACAACATCAAAGAAATAATAGAGAAAATAACATGTATAATAAAATACATTTTACACACCCTTGAGAACCATTGTTGCAGATTACTGACTGTTTGGGTAAGACAAAAGAAATAAGTGTCAGAAGTACTATTCCGAGCTGACAACGCATGACTCGAACACGAAGTCAGGTATTGTTATTGACTCTCTTTTTTAATAATAGAATGTAGCAAACAGGACGACAATTGACTTCGTAGAGACCGATTATTCAAATCATCATGTTGAATCATTTGTTCATATCTATGTTTGTTTTTAGAGAAAACATTTCGCTTCACATCCTTGATATACCATTCACCCAATTAGCGTATAAAAGCAAAGCTTGTGGTTTTTACAATCAAACAATGCCTCAACTCTAATCACACGTCGATGGTACCATACCAAGTTCCTTGATACATTTAATTTATATGGCTTAAAGTTCAACATCATTTTATATTGTAAATTAAAGAAAAACTAAGCATGCATTCTAAAATTAATACAATGATTAATTACAAAGATGTTTTATTATCAAAGTATGAACTTATGTCATGTATTGTTGGTTTATGTAAATTTGGTTTTAAATCGATACCATAGCATATAATATCCAAAATATTGTTGAATGTAACTTCAAAAAGAACGCTGGGATGCACAAACCTTTGATTAACCTAACTAGGCTAAAGCTAGCAGCCACTAAAAGAGGCCATTTTCCAGTAGAAGCTAGCAGTTTAAAAATTTAGTCCCAATTGCAGGCAAAAACGACGGAAATCAAAAGATGAGATTGAGATGAATTTGAGATTATTTTTTCTCAGCCATGTTTTGAGGTGAACCTTCGAGGGAATACTAGCAAATTTAAAAAGGTCCATTAGCTCCCACGAACTTTGTAAATTTTTACCAAATATCGTATTTTTACGAGATTTCCCTTTAAAGATGAACCTTTAAAAAATTACGGTGTTTAA
Organism: Magallana nippona; assembly: GCA_033439105.1. NCBI lineage: Eukaryota > Metazoa > Mollusca > Bivalvia > Ostreida > Ostreidae > Magallana > Magallana nippona. Next base: position 25,227,815 of record CM065920.1, on the reverse strand, counting down.
AACTAAATAAATCCGATTGAAAAGAAAAATAGAATTATTCGTTAGCCAAATACATAAAAATTGAGTTTCTTTTCCGCTTCATAGCCAAGCAAGCGCAGGGGACTGTAAATACTACGGCATGACACATATCTTGAGCGGCCTCTCAGCGAAACTTGGTGCCTTCAAGAACTAACATTATTTGTATATTTATCATTATAAAATCTCTATGAATAATTAGTCTTACTAAAGGCATCGAATAATTTCAAATTTTACTCGGAGCTTCAATCCTACTGTAACTATCTTTTAGAAAGAGCTCGCAAGCATCAATGTCCAAAGCAACTCAGTTTGTTTACAAATGGCATTCTGGATGAGTTTCAACGACTTGTAAACAAATAAGTGATAGCTTAAAATGCATGAAACCTCCGGTATAATCAAATTGCGTTGATTTTAACTTATTTCCATTGTCATAACTAACAAGTTAATTTTCTGAGTCACAATGCCACATATAATGTATTTTGTTACGTAGTGTTACGCAATTTGTTGTGCTATTATCTGAAAACTTAAATTCTTTGATTTTTTGGGGGTGTTTTTGTTTTTGGGTTTTTGTTTTGTATAAATGAGTCTGTTAGCACTGAAAATGATATATACCTTTATAAAATTTCTCACACCCTTTTATGGTGTGAAATACAATCTTGAATTTATATGTTCATATTATGTGTAATACAACCAGAGGTAAATTGTAAATTGAAAATTCCCCCTTGGCGTAAACAACAAAAATGAAGGTGTCAAGGAGACATTAAAGCTATCTAACGTTGTCATCAAAGTCTACAAAATGTTTTACGGAATTGCAGTAGTATCAAATACATAATAAAACAAATTTCGAAACTAAACCAATGTTAGATCCTGCAATCAATGTCTTCGAAAATAACGATGCGAAAGAAATTTGAGAGGCTTTCAATTTTGATTCAACAATAAATCATAATTTGCAAAATGCATTTTCTAGTACCTCTGTCCCGAAACAAGGTTGCTATGTATATGTAAAGAATAATTGCTTGGAACGTGATTGATATGAAAAGAGAACAAAAAAGAACTAGATGCTGTCATTAGACAGTAATACCCGCACCAAGTGTTAGCCTCTAAATAACACTCTCTTGTACCAGTTTTAGTAAAAAAGAAGGCCACATGCAATTTCCAGTACTTTTTAGAAATTATAATTTTCATAAATGATAAGTTCACATCCAATAATACACATATTGCCTTTATCTTTATGTACAATTTGGGGTTGAACTGTTTGCATCTGTTTGTGATCTTCATATTATTTCCATTAAAAACCCGTTTTTAGATATAACACAAACAAACATTCTTAGGATTTTATATTCGTATTTGTGCCCTCATGCAGAAAAAAATATGATAAAATTAAAAAAAATCCCTACCTACCTAACCTAATTTTTTCATCATTGTTACCCTAAACACACAATTTTTTTTCTTAGGCCTAACTGTTAGGTAACATTATTTTGGGGGAAAATATTATATTTTATACACTTTATTTAATGTTTCGTTCAATAAGGAGTACATCTCAATATATGGGTGTCCCATACCACCTTAAAGCTGAAAATTGTGCTTTACATGGTTAATTACCTAACAAAATTGAGCAAGGGGTTTTAAAGAATAAAGTTATGAAAATACATGCAATATGTTACAATTAAATGATCTTTGTCTGAAGTTATGTACACAACACAGGTCTACAGGTTGCATTAGCGGGTACTAGTTTTACCCAGCTCTTTGGTTTGATGAGTATCACATGGTGTACATGCATGTGTGTTTTCGATATGCAGAATAGGATTAATTAACACGAATAAACGTTTCTTTTGTGGTGATCAGCTAAAGGAATTCATATTGTGCTAATTGGATTATAATTATGATGTTGACCAATATAGGTAAGTATCATACATGTAGTAGCACAATATTGTGAGACACCGGTATTCAAAGCAGTTAAGTTTTACTTTCACTTTCTCAAATTTGATCTCCCTTTGCCAGCATACTGTATCATCATCTTTATTTAAATAAGCTTATCTACAGTTTCTGTCATTTTAATTGCAGAATTTTGTTATTTTTTCATTTGTCAAACTTACACTATTGAGATGACTCCATATTGACCCTATTTTGTATTAAATTTGGGTATTAAAGATCATGTTTATATGAGTTATAATAGGGAGGAAGGGGAAGGGTCCTTTACCGTTCCCCATCCCCAGGATGTGTGGATTAGATATACATTTCTAGTGAGAATGAAGGCACGCTGCAGCTTTTTTTTCCCATTATACCCCCTACCCCACCATCATACACCAGTAATAGAAACAGAGTTAATGACTAATTTTATTTTATTTTAAATTCCTCATCCTCATATGTCAAGATTAATGACTCATGAAAATTTGTGCATTTAAATCCTGATTGTTAACATACATGTATAATTATATATAAAAAAAAAATACATGTGATACATGTATCATACTAGGGATCATGTAATCAATTGCAGAATGGCCAATCGGTTATTTATAACTCATTTTGACTGATTAATTTGTTAATCATTTTGAAAAATAAAGACATTTCTAAATAAATGTATAACATATTATCAATAGATTGATTTTGTAACTATTTAGGGCCCCACTCTGCAGATGCCCTATACATGTAATGATCATTCTGTCCAATTCTGCTGATCATGTCAAGATACATTAGATACATTTAAGACAAATTGGCCCCTGCCCCTTGGATTATTTCCCCACCCCCTGGAGTTGTTTTTAAACAACCACCCCCTCCTCTGAAATTGGAAATTTTAATACATTTCAATAACTGTTGAGATCCCCACCCTAGACCATATTCATTCTTCCTCCTTGTGTCATTGCACATCAATTGGTACATGTATATAGGTTATACCCCCTTTGAGATGTCCAGTGACTTTCCAGAGTTAGAACTAATCAAGTAACCTATCTTATTCATATGTAGTGTAATTCCTAACCATAGCCCAATGATGACCCTGCTTTGTTTTTTACAGCAAGGTTTTTGTTGACTGACTTTATAATTTCCATAATTATATATAACATTTATCTTTAAGATTAAAAAGCAATTTCCAAAATCTCTTTATGTACATCTGACATCATACAGAAAAAAACAATCAAGAAATGATTTTTCTACTGTAAAAATGTGAGAAAAGACTCTGAATCTCCCTACCCACCTGCCCCCTGAAAACATGAATAGTCGAATATCTTTAAAATATCCTCAAAATCATCGAAATCCCCACTCCTAAACCATATATATTTTTGTTTCTTGAACCATGACCATGTCAAGGCAAATCTTTTTGTGGTATTAGAATGTCATGGCATCTGAAGGTCACTCTAACCCCACCCCATCCTCCCAAAATCAGAAATGATCAATTATCATTAAAAAAAATGATTGTGATCCCCAACCCTAAAGCATATATATTCTTCCTCCTTGTGCATCTTATGGTACATTATTTCAATCACAAGAGATAAGAGGAGGTCCAGGAATTAGGTTTTTTATGGGACGGAACATCATTTTGCAGATAGTATTGACCCTCAGAATCAAATTTATATTTCTAAAACCTTATTGCATATCTATAGCTCAGCCCCTGTTATATCCCTATAAATGATGTGGCTATTCATTAAATCATGAGAGGAGTTCTGGGAAGTAGGTTTTTTCAGTAGTGATAAACGTCAATTTTCAGCTACTACTTGACTCCCTGGATGAAATTTAAATTTTTAAAACCTTATTGCACACCTATAGGACAGCCCCTATCATATCTCAAGAGATGACATAGCTACTGCATAAATTGTAAGAGGAGTTCTGGGAACCATATTTTTTTGGCAAAAAACCCATCATTTTTTGATGCCCACAGACCCCCGTGATAAAAACAAAAATTCTGAAACATGATAACACGTCAACATGACACCCCGAAGCATATCCTATTAGATCATTAGGCTACTACAAAAAGAAATTGACGTTTTTTGAAACCAGACTTTTTGTAAAAAAAAAAATGTCATTTTTCAGCCATTTAATGACCCCCAGGACAAAATTGAAATTTCCGAAACCTTATATCGCATCTATAAGACACCCCAAAACATATTCCAAGAGATGAGTTGAAACCTGTTTACAAAACAACATAACACCCCAAATCATACTCCAAGAGTTCAGTTTGCAGGTTTATAAGATGTAAGAGCAGTTTGAGAAAGTAAAACGTGACAGACGGACGGACGGACGGACGGACGGACGGACGGACGGACGGACAGACGGACAGACGGAACAGGGTAACAACAATATACCCGAACTTTCTTTAGAAAGTGCGGGTACAATCAGTACTTCAAAGCCAATCATGTGTAAAGACTGGGATTGATAGTACTGAATCTTGATTAAATTGCGGTTGTTTGTCTTAAGGTATTCAATGCATAACGTCCATTTTTGTGGCTATGATAAATGAATGGCCCAATATTTTGATCATGCTAGCATTTGGAATGGGGTTATCAAACGAAAATACTAAACCAAAGGAGATGAATTTACTAAATTTTGACAATTGTGTAAATATATATACCGATTTAATAACATAAATATTATCCGTATTACAATTTATCCTATTTTGTTTTTTCTTCTTTAGAATGTATCAAAATAATCAAAATAATCAAGAAGGAGATGTCTATGTGGGGTACGTCTAGTTTTCCCTTTCAATATAAACCACAAAATTCTGAACGTTTCCTTGTCGTAAAAGGAAGAAAGCATTTCTAAATCTTGGTGACAAATGACAAAAAAACATTAGTCTACGAGGACATTATCGTTTTTCCTACAGGATATACGAGGAGCGTTGAATATAAAAAGCGAACATCTGGTAGAGCAAAAATACTTTCCTACACATACAATAAGTAACACGGACACCATATTATACAAATAATCTTTACTCGCATGACACTTAAAAATTGAAATTTGATGAAAACATTTTGAATTTATGGTATAATTTAGTTTTGATTAATGAAAAAAGTAATGTCATGAAGTTAAACTTTATGATGTCACGTACGTCATGGAAATGCAAGCGTTCATTATTTTTACAAAATATTCCCATTCAATTACATGATTATGTCTTATTATATTCATGTAATAGTATAGTGATCGTTTAAGCTATACCCTCAGCATGTTGATAAGTTCAATAGTGCATGTACCAGGTAATTTTTCAATACCTAGTCTTTCGGAAAGCTTTGAGTTAGACAACGCCTTGTTTGTAGATTTATTTTGTTTGAAAACTTGCCTAAGTCTCTCAAGTAATAGTAAGACACATTTGCTAATTTACAGGAAAATACATATGATTGCTACGGCAAAGGTAAAGCAAACGGCACCACTTTCACTTAATGAAATAAAAATACTTTGGCAGTGAAATAGAATGCAATTACGCTTCGTTTCTGAGTCACATTTCTCTTTCAAACAAAAGAAAACATACAATACATGTGATTTTATTCACTTGGGTTAATTCTTTTTTTTTTTTCATTTTATGATTGACATGCAAAATAAACTCTCACATCGAATATATTGATAATTTTTTTCATGATTTGCAAATAAAATAATGCTTATCATGTTTTATTTATTTAAAGTTAAACGAAATCACTAATTTTTAGAACGAGAAAAACCGGCGCATATATGGTTGGAGGTGGAAGTGGAAAAATTTAATGCAAGATAATTTAAATAATATGATACATGTTTTGAATATTTTATGTCATTTAAAAGACATGTTTATTATCAATTGTCCTTACCTATGTTTAAGCATCCCGTGACTTTATCACATGGGTCACACAAACAATTCTCTTTGCAGAATTGTCCATATAATCCTGTAGGGCATTCTTCCTCGCAGTTTTTCCCGAAAGTACCAGGAGTGCATTCTTTTTGTAAAATACCATTTCATATTATCAGATCCATTCTGACAAAAAATCATACTATTTTGAGTTAAAATAAAAAAAAATCAATCATTACCTGTACAAACGTTTCCAACAAGTTTATAATTCCTGCAGCACTCAATAGGATTCCTAGATTTAATACATGAATGAAATTATTCATCACAATATAAAAGAAAATCGAATAGATTACATGAATGATAAAGATAAAATTCAATTTACGCACCCTTGAGAACCATCGTAACATATTCCAAACAGTTGTTGGGTTAAGACACTTGAAATAAAGCTCACGAATCTTACTCTGATCTGGCACCGCATGACATTTACTAGAACACGCAGTCAACTATTGTCATTGACACACTTCTGTCTCAAAAGTTATATATAGTAGGTAGGAAACAGGACGAAGATTGGTTTAAACCACCATGGTGTACCATTTATATTAAAATTTATTGTGTTTAGATTTCGATAAAACATTTTACATTAATGAAACACAGTTCATCCAATAAACGTATAAAGACGAAACATTTGATTTCAATGATAAGCAAATGCAACCACTCTAATTACATGTCGGTGTAACCAAGTTCCTAGATTCTTACAAACTATATAATGTAAATAACAAATTCAAAGACTTTTATGATAACTGATTGATTTTAAACTGTAAAACTAGATGCTGTCATTAGACAGTAATACCGCACCAAGTCTTTGCCTCTAAATAACACTCTCCTGTACCAGTTTTAGTAAAAAAGAAGGCCACATGCAATTTCCTGTACTTTTAAAAAATTATAATTTTCATAAATACTGAGTTCACATCCCATGATACACATATTGCCTTTATGTACAATTTGGGGATGAACTGTTTGCATGTGAATTTTAAATTAATCAATAATCTAAGCGTTTCATGTCATAGAAAGTATGGTCTTTATAATTATTACAAACAAAGATAAATTATGCCCACCCCACCCCCCTCCCCGGCGGTTGCCTGCTTTATATATGCTTTTGTGTGCCAACATCATTGTGTGCGTGGATTTAGAGAAAGGGTGGGGGTGGGGGTGAGAAATCAAGACCCCCCCCCCAAAAAAAAAATCATTTATGTAGTAAAATTACCAAAAGTAAACCTCAGATTACAACCCCCCCCCCCCCCCTGCAAACACAATCATTACTCTGATCCTCCCACTACCCATGGAAAATAAAAAAAAAAAAACAATCAGAATATTTTGATAACAATGGAAGCCTGTACATGTAATTGCAGTAAAGAATATTGTAAACAGTACAAAATAAATGTCATATTTCGCAATGATTTTCACTGCAGGACTGCTTTAACGATTTTAAAAGGTGGTATCAAACACATGTCGATATTTATGCGTTATTTATATGATATGTAGTTATATTCTAATTAAATTACTTCCACCGTTTTAAAAATTAAAAATTGTTACAAGTGAATATTTGGCCATAAAAATAAGTTTTTAAATTTTTTGGAAACTTAAGATAAAAATAAGATAAGCCCCAGCAGGATTCAAACTCTCTACTTACAGACACATTGTTAACGCTCTAACCCATTGCACTATGCTGTTAGGTAACGTTATTTTTGAGGAAAATATGATATTTTATACTTTGTTTTGTTCAGTAAGGAGTACATCACAATATGTGGGTGTCCCATACCACCTTCAAGCTGAAAGTTGTGCTTTACATGGTTAATTACCTAATAAAATTGTGCAAGGGGTTTTAAAAAATAAAGTTATGAAAATACATGCAATATGTTACAATTAAATGATCTTTGTCTGAAGTTACGTACACAACACAGGTCTACAGGTTGCATTAGCGGGTACTAGTTTTACCCAGCTCTTTGATAAGATGGGTTTCACGTGGTGTACAGGCATATGTTTTTTTTTGATATGCAGAATAGGATTAATTAACACGAATAAACGTTTCTTTTGTGGTGATCAGCCAAAGGAATTCATATTGTGCTAATTGGATTATCATTATGATGTTGACCAATATAGGTAAGTATAATACATGTAGAAGCGCAATATTATGAGACACCGGTATACCAAACAGTTAAGTTTTACTTTCACTTTCTAAAATGTGATCTCCCTTTGCCAGCATACTGTATCATCATCTCTATTTTAATAACTTTATCTACAGTTTCTGTCATTTTAATTGCAGAATTTTTTTATTTTATCATTTGCCAGACTTACACTATTGAGTTGACTCCATATTGACCCTATTTTGAATTAAATTTAGGTATTGAATATCATGTTTAAATGAGTTATAATAGGGAGGAAGGGGAAGGGTCCTTAACCGTTCCCCATCCCCAGGATGTGTGGATTAGATATACATTTCTAGTGAGAATGAAGGCATGCTGCAGCTTTTTTTTCCATTATAAACCCTACCCCATCATCATACACCAGTAATAGAAACAGAGTTAATGACTAATTTTCTTTGATTTTAAATTGCTTATTCTTTTTTGTGAAGAGATATGTGGTATGTCAAGATTTATGACTCATGAAAATTTGTGCATTTTAATCCTGATTGTTAACATACATGTATAATTATATATATAACAAATACATGTGATATCATACTAGGGATCATGCAATCAATTGCAGAATGGCCAATCGGTTATTCATAACTCATTTTAACTGCTTAATTTGTTAATCATTTTGAAAATAAAGACATTTCTAAATACATGTATAACATATTATCAATATCTTTTGTAGATTGATTTTAACTATTGAGGGCCCCGCTCTGCAGATGCCATATAGTGATCATTCTGTCCAAATCTGCTGATCATGTCAAGATACATTTAAGACAAATTGGCCCCTGCCCCTTGGGCTATTCCCCCACCCCCAAGAGTTGTTTATAAACAACAACAACCCCTTCTCTGAAATAGGAAATGATAATACATTTTAATAACTGTTGAGATCCCCACCCCTAGACCATATCTATTCTTCCTCCTTGTGTCATTGCACATCAATTGGTACATGTATATTATGCCCCCTTTGAGATGCCCAGTGACTTTCCAGAGTTGGAACTAATCAAGTAATCTATCTTATTCATATGTAGTGTAATTCCTAGCCCAATGTTGACCCTGCCTTGTTTTTTACAACAAGCTCTAAGTTTTTGTTTACTGACTTTACAATTTCTACAATTACATATAACATTTTGTTTATCTTTAAGATTAAAAAGCAATTTCCAAAATCTCTTTATGTACATCTGACATCATCTGACACAGAAAAATACCAATCAAGAAATGATTTTGCTACTGTAAAAATGTAAGAAGAGACTCTGAATCTCCCCAACCCACCCCCTCCCCCGAAAACATGAATAGTTGAATAGTTTTAAAAAGTCTTCAAAATCATCGAAATCCCCACTCCTAAACCATATATAGTTTTGTTTCTTGAACCATGACCATGTCAAGGCAAATATTTTTGTGGTATTAGTAAGTCATGGCCTCTGGGGGTCACCTGAACCCCACCCCACCCTCACAAAATCAGAAATGATCAAATAACTGAAAAAAAAATACTTGTGATCCCCATCTCTAAAGCATAATTTTATATATTCTCCCTCCTTATGCATCTTATGGTACGTGATTTCAATCACAAGATATAAGAGGAGGTCCAGGAATAAGGTTTTTTTTATTGGACGGAACATCATTTTGCAGATAGTATTGACCCTCAGAATCAAATTTATATTTCTAAAACCTTATTGCATATCTTTGGCTCAGCCGCTCCTATATCCCTATCGATGATGTGGCTATTCATTAAATCATGAGAAGAGTTCTGAGAAGTAGGGTTTTTTTTAGGAGTGATAAACGTCAATTTTCAGCTACTATTTGACTCCCTGGATGAAATTAAAATTTTTAAAACCTTATTGCACAACTAAAGGACAACCCCTATCATACCCCAAGAAATGATATGGCTATTCATTAAATCATGAGAGGAGTTCTGGGAAGTAGGTTTTTTAGGAGTGATAAACGTCAGTATTCTTCTCTATTTGACTCCCTGGAGGAAATTTTAATTTTTAAAACTTTATTGCACACCTTTAGGACAGCCCCTATCATATCTCAAGAGATGATATAGCTACTGCATAAATCGTTAGAAGAGTTCTGGGAACCATATTTCTTTGGCAAAAAAAACGTCATTTTTATATGACCACGTGATAAAACAAAAATTCTGAAACATGATTACACATCAACATGATACCCCGAATCATATTCTAGAGGATCATTTGGCTACTGCAAAAAAGAAATTGACGTTTTTTGAAACCAGACTTTTTGTAAAAAAAAAAAACACGTCATTTTTCAGCCATTTAATGACCCCTAGGACAAAATTGAAATTTCCGAAACCTTATTGCGCATCTATAAGACACCCCAAAACATATTCCAAGAGATGAGTTGTCTACTGTTCAAAATGTAAAAGGAGTTCGAGGAAGAAGGTTTTTTGTGAAAAAACGTCATTTTTGACCAATTACATGTATTTGACCCCCAGGACTACCAGAGAATTTTTGAAACCATTTTACAAAACAACATGACACCCCAAATCATACTCCAAGAGTTCAGTTTGCTGGTTTATAAGATGTAAGAGCAGTTTGAGAAAGTAAAACGTGACAGACGGACGGACGGACGAACAGGCAGATGGAACAGGGTAACAACAATATACCTGAACTTTCTTTAGAAAGTGCGGGTATAATAAAGACTATGTAGCATTTAAATCAAATTACTTGTTACCCATATTGTCAATTTAGCGACATGGCAAAATAAAAAAAATTGTGCTTTTTGTTTGGTTTTATATAAATACCATAACACTGAATAGCCAAAATATTGACCAGTAACATTAGAAATATATATAAGAAAAATTTCTTGCTTAGATATTTATCTCGATGCGTTCTGGGACGCAAATGTTTGAGTGCTATTACTTGAAAATAATTTTTTTTTTTAATTTTTGGTACAATAATTAATTTTGTTTTGCTCTAAAAATGATACATATGTTTATTAACAAATGCTGCAGTATTCTGTAGCAATTACGTTATACGTAGAGAATTACAATCATCTAGTTAAAACAGAGGTTTTAAAAATTACACATAAAGCAGGAAAAATTCCCTGTTGCAATGTATTCAAAAACGTTTTCAAAAAGGAAACTATTTTTCAATTATGCAAACTCAAAAATAAACATATGTCACAGCTTATCGCCTTAAACAGGCCAGCATGGCATCAGTATCCTTACAACAAGTGGGTGAGCAGTTGAAAATAATAACAACGAAACAGTTTGAGAATCCTGTTTCTTTGTTTAAGTACCCATCAATGGGTCCTGATGACAATTCTTGTTGAATTCTTCTTGCGTTTCTGTTATTTATATATGAGTTTAGTTACATTTACCAAGCAAATAAATGACTTTTGATGCTAGATCTGACAGTATATTTAATAGCTCTTCTGTTACCCTTAAATTTAGTTGCACTCACCAAAGTGATGTGCCTCGCGAGCTACAATTCACTTGACTTGCTGATTTGAAAATATGCATGTTGTTTTCCTTCTTGAGCTATGAAGTTAAATCAAATATATTATTTGAAAACCTTTTAAATATGCACAGGTTACTGTTATGGCTGCTATTTCGTTCATTCCAAAAAAATCACAGTTCACATTTATTTCCATACCTCTTTTTACAATAAATCAAGTGTGGATTGATTAATATATTAACTTCAATACAATCCACTTCTTACCCCCCCCTCCCGGCGTCAGTTTTGTCCTCCATACTAAAATAAAACCCAAGTGAAATAAATCTTTGCATTGTATAATATCATTATATCATATATATCATTATAATTTATCACCTAATTGTCTACGGACTTTTCCGTTTTTCCCAATTGCGACAAAGAGCTCTCGGCGGGTGTGACCGGTCAGCAGAGGATGCTCACTCCTCCTAGGCACCTGATCCTACCTCCAATGTAATGAAGGTCCGTGTTTGCTCAAGGTTTGTATTTTGACCATCACAAACAAACCAAATCATTAACGTTTCGTTTTTTCCCTATTATGACATTTTCCCAATTTTGACATTAATCTCGATTATGACTTGCTCAGTTGTGACAAGGAGCACACGGCGTGTGCAACCGGTCAGCAGAGGATGCTCACTCCTCCTAGACACCTGATCCTACCTCTATCTTTTTGGAGGTCTGTGTTGCTCTGCTTTGAATTTGTATTTCGTTTTATGGATTTTTGAGATGGTTGACGGTTTGTTATTGTCATTTTTTCATCATTTCAGTCCGATATGACGTACAGAGAAAAACTGATCTGACGACCACATTTTATTTATAATAAAAATATGACCTTATGTGACACAATAAATTTAAGAAACGTATATCAATATCTTAAATTGTTTAGCCTCGGACTAGAATGTCTCGACGTCATTGGATGAAACGCGTCACGTGATTGCCTTACAAATTTCTTTAAAGGGCGGCGTCAAAATTTATACGGCAACATGGCGGACGTAACGTTATTTGAGCTGATTTTTTTACATAAACGTTCGACCATACCTTTAATTTTTAAGCCCCAAAATATTTAGAGTGACCCCCTTTGCCCGTGACGTAATATTACGATCCTACAATGGCATTTAGGTTTTCGCAGACGACTGGCGAGGAACGAAAAAAAAAAACAAGACGATTAAGCTAACGTGTTATGCATTTAATTGTTATATTATCTTTTGTTTGTTTACATATCAAACTTTAGGTCTTTGACAAAACAAAACACTTAATATTAGGTTTGCCACTGACTGTTTACAGAAATGTGTGTGGTCAGTAAAGTACATAGAAGGCTCGGCTTCGCATCGCCTTCTATGGACTTTACCGACCCCACAAATTTCTGTAAACAGTCAGCAACAAACCTAATAAGTAATATTCTTTGGGTTTTGTCTTATTATCTTAAAAAACATTCATTGTTAAACATACATAATAGAATTTTTCGTGTGTTGAAATGATTTAAATTATATTGGGCTGTCCGAAAAGTAATGCCGACCTTAAAAATTAATGATTTATTTGAAAACATAGCACTGTTATTCATAACAATTATTCAGTATAAAGCCAAATATGTTGATCATTTTTTAAAAATATCTAGATAAAAAAAATTAAATTCGTAGTACAAGATTATATCTTTTTTAATCGTGTTTTACAAAATTTACGACGCACGAATGACCTAATTTATATGAAGCTAGATATTTGCATTTTCGATAAAATGTACTTTTTCTAATTATCAAAAAATAATTTGATTTACATTTCCATTGTTCATATGGAGTCATGCCTTTTATGACATAGTTAAGTATGCCTACTTAAATATTTTACTGCATTAATTAATTGATTTCATTCGATCCAGGTCATCATTACGTGAATAAGCAATCAGTTATAAATTTTCAAAAAGATTTCTCTCCGTTTTACGCGTTATGCATGTTGATAATGTTAAATTAAGGCACAATTTAGATATAACTAAGTGTTGATGTGAGCAATGCATTTCCATTCATATTTCATGACTTCGCCAAAAGAGCTGGACTTTCCCGTTTGACAGCACTTTTTTAAAATAATAATTAAATATTTTCTTTCAAGAGGAAAAAGTTAAGATGAAAATGTTGAGTTATTAAAACAAACTGAAGAAACATGTATTAAGCATAGATACATGTATATAGAAAGCTATGTGGAAACAACATTCTTATATATTCCCCTCAATCCAAATGAAAACATTGCTCTTCAGAAAAATATCGATTTCAAATATTTTTTATGCGAAAAATACAGTATTTAAATGGATGGACAAAACTCAAACAAACATCAAATCCCGCTTGAAATGAAAATTTTATTGTAAAAGAAAACATAGATCCAAGTATTCCATTAGGTTATCCAACAAAACTTTTCTTTAAAGATTTTAGCATAAATAGCGTTGTCACAAGAACACAAAAATAACATGACTATCATTAGTGAATAATTAAAATTTTTGACAGGAAACTGTTTTATTGCTCATCGTTGTATGTCAAAAATGAAATGATTTTTGCATATCATCCTCTGAAAATACCCGAATGGACAGGTGTAACGTGTGTTTCATTCACTTGATACCCGGAAGGTATTATATGATATTTTGTCATGCACATATCGAATATGCGGTATATTTATACTTATAACAAAAAGTAACCAGCATTATGTGACTGTGAAGTCTTTCATACTGCTAAACTGATATATTTTTGACAAAAAAAGTAGTTAATACTATTATATAAATGATGATTAAATTTCATGGCATCTATGTTGAAAGGTTAATGTTTTTTTTAATTCATGTTGCAAAAAATGATTCAATAGGATAGCGAAAAAGAAAACAAAAACGTTTGCAGAATTACAACTGAGTTGCAACAGTATTTTTGATTACTTAAAATATGTATTTTTTAACAAAGCATTTAAATGAAATGATATATGTTCAACAATTTATCTTCATTACCATTTTCTTCACATGAATGTGATATTTTCTTCCGATGTACATTTTTAAATAATTTTTGAAGTAAAAAGCCACAATGATCATGTATGCCATGTTGTAATCTCTCTTTGTCCTCTGTCGGCAGCTTCAGAACTTCATAAGATTCCTATACTAGGTGTCTTAAGATTCAAAACGTTATAAGATTCCTTTCCCAGATGATCATACACATTTTGAGTGGTTGCCACATCCATTTCTAAAATTAGATGAGCCAATTTGAATACATATATTTACAGATAAAATCTTTATTAACAATTAAAAAAGGATGAATACAATGTTACAGTAGCTCGAAATATACCTAAATATTTTTGAAAGTTCTAAAATATTTATCTTACCATGCATGGTTGACACAACGCATTTCCCAGTTGCTGGCTTTCTTTTCCTTATTGACAACAGAAATAGAATCAGTTTAAATCAATTAAACAATTGAGTTCCTGTCGGATTTACAATCAACCATTTAAAGAATTCATACAAATTTTCTCGGGTTGTAAAATTTGCTATGAATTTTGAAAATATTTGCTAATATATTAGTCTTTAAACAGATTGACAGATAAATATTCAAATTAATTTTGCACTTGATAGTTAGATACTTTTGCTAATTTACCTGAAAATACATATGATTGCTACGCAAAAGGTACAGCAAATGGCACCAGTTCCGAGTAATGAAATTAAAATACTTTGCCAGTGTAATACAATGGAATCACGTTTCTCTTTCAGCAAAAAAAAATATACAAGATATGTTATTTTGATTCACTTAAGTGATTTTTTTTGGATTTTGAAAATTATTTTATACTATACCCCCTCCATCGAATTGATTATTTATAATATATATAATATAATAATATATATTTAATGATTTGGAAATGAAATAATGCTAATGTTCTATTTATTTAAAGTAAACCGAAATAATAATTTTTCGGACGAAATATCCTGCGCATATCTGGGATTGGCAATGGAAGTGAAAATTTTGCATGTGAGATAATCTAAATAATATGATAAATGTGTTAAATATTTTATGTCATTTAAAAGACATGTTTAATAACAATTTTCCTTACCTTTTTTGTTTAAGCATCCCGTGATTTTATCACATGGGTCACACGAACAATTCTTTTTGCAGAATTGTCCATATAATCCTGTAGGGCATTCTTCCTCGCAGTTTTCTCCGAAAGTACCAGGAGTGCATGCTTGTTATAAAATACGATTACTCTTTATCAGATCCATTCTGACAACAAACCATACTATATTTGATTTAAGATACAGATTTTTCAGGAATTACCTGCACAAACGTTTCCAACAAGTTTATAATTCCAGCAACATTTAATAGGATCCCTAGATTTAATACATGAATGAAATTATTACAATATAAAAGAAAAATGAAGAGATAAAATTAAGATAAAATACAATTTACGCACCCTTGAGAACATATTCCTAACTGTTGTTGGGTTAAGACATTTGAAATAAGACTCAGGAGTATTACCCTGATCTTGCAACGCATGGCATTTACTCGAACATGTAGTCTATCATTGTCGTTGACACACCTCTGTATCAATAGTTAAATATAGTAGGTAGGAAACAGGACGGAGATTGGTTTAAACCAGCACGGTGTACCATTTGTTAATTTATTTTGTCTAGATTTTGACATTACGTTTCACATCCTTAAAATACAAGGGGTAAAAATTTCAACCGATTTATTTAAGCTTTGAATGTATTCATATGATGTTTTGGGGGGAATTGTATTCATTTACTGATAAATGGCAGAGTAGCATATCTTCTTCCTGTCCTGACAACGGACCTTCAATATTGAAGAAAATTGCGTATAATACTTTCGTTGTACTTTGGCATCATTTTAGTATAACAGTGCGTTTTGCCTTTTTAGTCAATCGCATCTTGTTATCAATGTTCCTCTGAGGTTTAAAATAATGTATCCGTGGTTCATCATCTGTAACATTTTCTGATAACCGTCGTCCATTGCCATTTTTGTAGATTTTAAGTAGTTTTCTACACATTTCAACCCGCTATCGTTTTTGTTTTTCTGGTAATAGATGAGGTATCCATCTTGCACGAACCTTTCGGAGGCCAGAGTTTCTTTACAATTGTAAACTCTGTTCCCGATGAAATGCCTACTAAATTTGCTATTTGTTTAGTGGTTCATCGACCATCATTAGTAATGGTATCGGTTATTTTGCAAGTATTGCATTCGTTGAAGCCGTACGAGGTGCTACAGGACGTTCCTTATCCTTAAGGTCTGTTTGGCCTTTTTTTTATTTTATTGACCCACCTGTAAACTTGTCTCAGTGACATACACCTGTTTCCATATACATCACACAGTTCTTTGAAAACTTCTTTCAAGTCTTTACCTAGTCTGACACATGCTTTTATGTAGCCTCCAATTTCAGCCTTATTGGATGATGATTACCAGTCATATTTTCATACAGTGTCTGTATTAGGGGTTATATATCAGCTTCTCAAAGGAGTATTCGATGATGAAACGTGGTCAGATAAACGGCCATCAATAGAATATGAACCAAATCATGTGTGAAAAGAAATTCAAAGGTCAATTGAATCCTGTATTTTAAGGAATCTGATTAGTCACATTATTTATTTAACGGCCCTCGTACAGTTCATCCAATAAACGCGTAAAGACGAAGCATTTGATTTAAATAAAGAGCAGATGCAAACACTCTAATCACATATCGCTCTAACCAAGTTCCTAGATTCTCACAAACTATATTATGTAAATAACAAATTCATATATTTTTATCATAAATGATTTAAATTATACTGTCAATCAAAGACTATTTAGCGTTTAACTTGAATAACTTGCTACCCATATGGTCAAGTTAGCACAATTTTCAAGGTAAAATTTGAAAAAAAATATCCTTTTTGTTTTTTGGTTTTCATCGATACCATAACACTGAATGTTCTTTATATTGTTCAAAGTATTTTTAGAAATATATGAGAATATTTTCCGGCTTACATATGTATATCGATATGTGGTGTGACGCAAATTATTGTGCTGTGAGTTGAAAACTTTGATTTTTTTTTTTTTTGGGGGGGGGGTGAAATAATTTTGCTTAGCGCTGAAATTGATACATACATGTACGTTTATTAACAACTGATGCGGTATTTTATAGAATTTACACCATAAATAATCATGAATCATCCAGTTAAAATTTAAGAAGGTTTTAAAAACTACACGTAAAGCAGGAAATATTTCCTGTTGTAATGAAATTATGTTTTCAAAAACGTTTTATAAAAGGAAACTTTTTTTCAATCATGCAAAAAAAAAAAAATCATACCCGATCTAAAATTTATGTTAAGAGATTAGTATGAATGTATGATAATATCAGGATATATTTGAATGAATTTTAGGAATGTGATCTGTATGATGAACATTCAAAAAAATTAGATAGTGGAACATTGATAGTTTCTCAAAGTAAGTAATACAGAATAATTCTTTGAGTATTATGAGGTGATCCAATACGGTCAGGATATATCAATCTAATAAAGCCCGAGTGGCTTTATGATAAATTTGATCACGTCAGACCGTATTGGATCACCTCATAATATTTAAAGAATGATTCATTCCTTATTACTTATATTTACAAGAATTTCAGCAATTGTGCGATTAAATATTAAACTAGTCATTGACGAAATGTATTGGATAATACATTACAAAATCGATCGTAGTTTTTTTTCTCAGACAAAAACGCTGAAAAATGTAAATATTAACTGATCAAAAACTTGGTATATCACGATGAGTAATAAGGAAGATACAATTAAGGAAGATAAATACGTGCCATTTATGATAAGGTATTTGGCCATAATTTTCCTGCTATTAACACGCGAGTCTACAAAATTGTACACACATAACATTTTACTGAAATAGAACTTTTTTAAAGTTTGCTTGTAAATACTTATTTCGTAAATTATCTTGTTTTTGTTATTTGTTTGATTGTTTTTTTAAACTTAAAAAAACTTTGTCCAGATAATTAGTCATACAGACAAGATACAGGGGAATTTATTTTTCTGTATTGTGGCATCAATTATTTCCATCAATATGATTGATAAAAATTGAATGCAAGTATGATATGATCATAAATAAACAATTTTTGATTTACAAACAATATGAAAATAAAAAATCAGAACCCGGCGTAGAAGATACAAGAATTTTTGAAAAACATTTTTCTGTTGCAATGATGAGATGCATAGTAAAGCTTTTCTGCAGTTGTTTATCAATTATTTGAAAAAACGAATTTGAATGACAAAGAGAGTGCTAAAACATTAATAAATTTGATGCATACCACAAAGTTATATTGTCAAATACTTCAATACGGTTTATAAATTCTTATGTATGAAACAAATTAATACTGTGAATATGTTGCATGAACCTAAAGTAATGACATCATGGCCAAATTCAAGAAAATTGTAAATGAAATTGATAGATGTGTAACCATTGCGACTCCATCTGGTGTATTTTTTTCAAATCTTTGCGAGACATAGATAAAAATACATGGATATATTAACTGTAATGACAGATCTGATAGTATTCAAGATATTGTAGCGAAAGAAAGCGTCTTGAAAAGGGGTTGATGACTAGTTCTTTTTGTATAAAGTTGTCGTTGTCTAGATTTGCGTTGTTTGTGATGCCACAACGCATTACGGGTGTTGCGATGAAGCAGTCCTATATACTCAAATTGAACAAATGCTTACGCATTAGCATGACTAAATTATATCTAGCGGCCGCCAGGAAATTATATTGCGGCTTCCAGATAAAATAGTTTACCTCTTTGTGTGATATTAAGGGTTATCATGTTTTATACGTAAAAAGAGCGGTAACTCTACTTTTCTGTTATTATTGACTGTTGATATCACGGAGCTTTTCTGTGCTAGAAGTTAAAATCATGTGCCTTGCTTATAAATACTTTTTTTTTCAGGTAAGTATTTAATGTACTGTATTTCACGATTTTAATTAAGTATTTAGGATTAACACTCATGTCTAAAGTACACGATATTGTTATCTATCAACCTGTTTTTGTTCAAGGGGCTATTATCATGTTTATGCATACTGATGAACTGAATTATCATGATAAATGTTCTACCGTATATGCTCATATAGATCCAATAGTATTAAATACTGCACTTGCGTTAATAAAAGTAATGGAGTTGATACAGTAGATATAATAACTTTGACAGAAGTAACAATTTATTGCCTTGTAATAAATACAGACTGGTACATAAACTTCAGTCTTTTTTCTACAGGTTAAGTGGCATTGTAACAGCACCAAAAGGCTTCCATACTACCCAATATAGCTTAAAACAAACTTAAAACTAAACACATGCTACAGTTCATTTAATGTTTTTAAAAATAATAATACATGTAACATTGAGACAGAAATTTGAGATTCCTGTTTCTTTTTAAGTATCCTTCAATGATTTCTGTAAGCAATTCTTGCTGAATTTCTATTGCGTTTCTGTTGGTTGTGTGTGAATTTATTTAATTTTACGGAATTTTACCTTAAGGATTACGTTTACTCAGAATGAAAAAAAACTCACTGATGATAATGAAAAACCATCTATTGTGTGACATAGACCTTTGATTGTAGTTGTTATTTTTCACTTTCAAAAAAGTAGGTAAATGACCAACTTTTTGAGCTTTTGACCATTGAATATTTTTTGAAAATTTAAGAAAAATCTCTAAAAATTAAACACTATGATTGATATTTTCTTAATGATGAAATTAATACAAATTGTTAAACTCTTTCAAAAACTAAATACAGTTTATAAATGGTAGTGGCACTAAATAGACACAAACCATTAAGTTTTCATTGACAATTTTTAAAGATATTCCAGTCCGAATTTCCTCTATCAATTTTCATAAACCTACCCATTTTTTATTCAATTTAACAAAAAATTGAATGATGATAATACTGAAACATTTATATTATTAAACTAATTATATTGACCTAATTCTGAGTTTTAAAATAATGATTCTGGCTTTACTCTGCTGACAAAAATTTTATATGAGGTCAATGATCAAAACTTTAAGATACGGTGTCTTTTATCGTTTTCTTGCATTTTTCAATATTTTTGTTTTCCGTGCCATACGATTATATTAATTAATAAGTGAGATAAAACCAAAAGAAATTATGCATAATTATATTGACTAACAAATAAGATCTTAACTTTGAATGTTATAACATTGCCCAAAATATTTCAGCGGAAAACAAAATCAGAAAAATTTAGTCCGAATTTCCTCTGTTTTGCTCGAGGTCCATTTTTGTTTGTGCCGAATTGCATAATATAGTGAATGTATCGAATGTTATGTCAATAATAATTCATTTCATAAATACCTTTTGTGTTTAGAACAAATTTTACTCATGACATTGTACTTTTTACCAATCCGAATTTGAGAACTGAAACCCTGATTAAACAACTTCCTTAAGTGGTTTTTTTTAATTTGATGCTAGTTCTGACTGTATATTTAGTTCTTCTTTTGTGTACCCGTTAATCCAAACGAAAGAATACTGAATCCTACTGATATTAAGATTGTTTGTCTTAAGGTGGTACGAAACATTTGATGAAATTTCTCAGATAAATTGATATGCATAATAAAGGACAGTTTACAACACTACCATGTTGCTTTATAACTTCATATCTCTTAAAGAATTTTCAAAAAATTTTGAAGTAAAAATTTTCAACAAAAACAATCATAATAATTTTAGATATCAATAAGTATACCCAAGTTGTAGTATGGTGTTAAAATAAAAGAGAACAATTCAAACAATTTTGCAAAATGGAATTTATTAACTTTTTATCAAAGTTTCCAAAATGGAAAAAACAGCATTTCTTTAAAATCGAGGTATATGTTTTCCTCCAAATCTATTAATAGAATCAATAGAAGCATGACAAAGAAATTTTACTAAAATTTGAAATAGTATTAGATAGTTTCAAACATTTAACTTAATGTTTAAAACACTGCATTATAGGTTTTTGCAATAATAGTTATCCCTCTTGATTCAGACAGGGTTAAAATCATGGAAATTATATCAGGTCCATGTGTAGTTTAAATAGAAAATTTAACAGTAAGGACAATTTGTCTATGAAAAAATCGCGCTAAATTTTATTTGCTATGGTATTAACCACTTCCTTTGTACAATGCACATCTCTCAAATGCAGGCTTGATGACGAGTGAAAAAATGTTCCATTTCAATGAATATGAAAACACATTTTCCGAAAGAATAGAAAAAAATATATACATACCTGACATCAATGAACGAAAGATTTTAGCAAAGTTTTACATATCTATTTTACATATCTACGATCTCAAACAACATTTATGTCTTTTTATTTCCGATCCATGCTCTACGTATGAACAGTTTCTAAGGCAAGACAAGCTAATGACAAGTTGATAAAACAGGACAATCAACAGTCGATTGATGTCATCTTTTCGTAAGCTCTATGGTCGATACAACGACCTTGTCAGTAAAAAAAAAACAATCTTACACTGGGTCATTTGCTGACTGACGTTTTTCATACTTATTGGATCGTAATTGATCACCCAATTGTCTACAGATTTTAGATTTTTCCGTTTTCCCGATTAAGACAAAGAGCACACGGCAGGTGTGACCGGTCAGCAAAGGATGCTCACTCCTCCATGGCACCTGATCCTACCTCTAATTCTTTTAGAGGTCCTTGTCTGCTCTGCTCCTGTTTTGTAATTTTCTTTTGCACTTTTGAATTTGAACACTGTTCGTTATCACCACATGTCATCCATTTCATTTTAACGCTTTAAATTTTACAGTCATAAATCTATCTTTTAAACTTTTATACTATGAGGTCAATATCTTATTCTCGTATTTTTGAGAGGTTTTTAAGCGGTCTCTTCTATTTTGTTTCTAATGGAAACTCACTCAAGCGAAGATTAAGTATTTCCTCCATCTTAAACTTAAATAATTTGAATATTATAAAGAAACAATAGAAACTTAACAGCAGAGTTTCCTTCGACTGTTAACATGTATGTACATGTAATCTAATGATTGGTTATAAATGAGATTTATTGCTAGTAATTAAATACATCTTTATGTAAATTTTCAGCAAATAAATGTCTGAAAGCTAGAATATCATCATGTTATATGCATTAAATATCAACTTCGACACATGATACATACGCATATTCTTAATTTCTTACATCCCACGTACTCAAACGCCTTTACTAAAAGGAGCTTACAGAAAAGAATGAATAAATGATTTACCTTGTTCAATAACTAGTACGAGGGTCAATAAAAAATACGAAGACTTTTGCCATAGTTTTGTTATTTAACGTCATATTATTACTAGATCTAGTATACATAATTTAGCAATAATTTCAAACAATTTGAAATCAAAAAAGTTTCTATATTCCTTTATTTCTAAGCAGCATTATTTAGAATTAAATCCTGCAAACATGAGGTCACAGCGCACTGTCAAAATTTGTGTTATTTCATCAATAAACCATATAATGTTGAAAGTAATATCTCTATAAATTTGGATAAAACCAAATAATATTGAAACCTCAAATCAAAAATTGTCATGATATTATACGTATCTACCAAATAAAAACGGGATATATAGTTTTGTTGAACAGATTTCACTAACTAAAGACCAATAGCCCTATTTAAAATTGACTAAAACATTGACGTCGCCGGACTCGAGCCGCAACGAAAAGTATAAACAGTATGGATTTGACTTGGGAAAAAGTCGATATAAACTGTGAAAATATTCAATGGTGGGAAAAATAAGTCAAAAAGTATTTGCGCGCTTGTGTTTAATTAAATTACATTTTTGGGGGGTGGAGGTATTTGTATTTTAAACATCAAAATTACGAAAGAGAGTAGAATATCTATAAATATTTCGTCAAAAGAATAAACAACATCATCTGACGTTCAGGGTGTTTCTTACTGTAAACGAAGAGACATGCAATAAAAAAAAAATGAAAACTTCGAAGAACTAACTTTGATTCTCGAACAAATGTGAACAAATTAGATGTCAAGTGATATAGAACAGATTTCAATTGTATGATGAGTGAACAAAAGACTCCGGGTGATATAAAGATTGGGTATTTCTATCAACTGTGTGTGCGTCATCTTGACGTCATGTTTTCAACGTTACCGTGCGCCGTGGTGACGAAACCTGTTTTTAAAATCGGTAACAAAAATACCTTTTCACCAAATGGAAAGAAGCATCGTATATCAATAAAATAAGTGTAAGTGCATACATTAATCTGTTAGTTATGACTATTATGAAAACTATATGACAAACAGCCACATTGTCTTCGTAATTTTGATTGACCCTTGTATAATATTTTTTCAAGTTTCTTTAATTTTTGTAATAGTGGAATAGTAAGAATTGTCTTCTATCATCTACAGACATAAGCAATATCAAATAAAGCATGAAAGATGCCAGTATTTTTTTTTACCGAATATTGTTCATACCTGTATTATAACACTTCATGTTACAGTCGAGGTGCAGTCACCATTTCTAAAGCAGTCAGTCTAAAACTTTATAAGGGCAATTTTCATGCTGAAGGTATATCATACGCGTGCTTAATTGTGCAAAAATACGTTTAAAGCAGCCGGTGAAAAGCAATTGTTTATCTCGATGTTTTCATATTCATTTCATAAAAAAGGCAAGAAAGTTTACACTGAATAAAACTATAAACTGATATTTGTTTCTCATCTATTAAAATCTGCGATGTGAAGATGTCAAAGTGTTAAGCACAAAAAGTAGGCAATAGCTTTCTTTATTCTTTTTAAAGATTAATTGGCTCAATTTTAAGATGTTATCTAAAATACTGTATATATTGATTAATTTATTGTCATTTTACATTATATATCAAATAGAATAGAAAGAACTGTGAACTATGCCTTTTCTTGTTATTTGTAATGTCATTATTCATTTTTTTGGTTCAAACATACATCAGATTCTACCCTTTTTCGGATGACGAGATGTTTAATTAAGGAATAAAGAATCATTATTTGAGTATTATGAGGTGCTAATTTTGGTCGAGACGTGATCAAATTCAATAAAGCCCGAAGGGCTGTATGATAGATTGATCAATGTTTATATATTTTTTTTTAGCAATTGTACGATTAAATATTTAAATATAAAAAGGTACGCTTACGCCCCAATTATTCGTCATTTTAATTGGGCTGTATAGTACAAAATCGATATCACAGGGAAAGACACTGGAAAATGTAAATATTTCTGAAAAACGTCCTGTACAAAATTACAATTTCGACAAATGTTCGCTACCTTTATCAATTATTTATTCTTATCATTTAAGAATAATGTTCGTTGAAAAATATTTTATTAGTGTTTGTTGAGGGTTGATATTACATACCTATATATGTATGTATACAATAGAAAAAAAAGCTCTGCATTTATGTATTGCCATAGAAACACTATGATAATATTCTAGAAACTATCGATAAACAGTTGTAGTTCAATTTTATGTTATAAATGTATGGTTTAAATTGAATTCTCCAGTTTTTGTTCTCGACACATGAGTACGTTTTCAATTAAAGTTATTATATAAATGCCTGATTATGCGAATTTTAGTGTATTTATGTAAACCCGGATCTTTAGTTGACATATGAAAGGTTAACATGACTACAGTGTGTGCAAAAAGAAAGAGACAAGTCTTCACCCTGTAGTCAATATATTTCCCCTTCAAATTCGAATTTCGTCAAAAGTAACATCCGTCAATTCTTTGTGCATAAAAAAAAAACTTGGTACGTTTTCAACTCGCCATAATAACCAGAATATTTAAAAAAAAATCAGTTTTTAAAGATCACAAGGATAAGGTTAAACAATAACCATAAATTAAAATTATATCAAATGTTAGATTATTCGCATTTATAAAAAGATTTACTTACGTGAACATCCATTGACTTTGTCGCATTCTTGGCACAAACACTTTTCTTTGCACAGTCTGCCGTAGAAATTTTCAGGGCAATCCTCTCTGCAATCAATTCCGAATGTTCCAGGAAAACATTCTTTACAAGATAAAAGTTGCAACAATTATACAAAGTTCATCGTATATTTGATATTAAAAGCTTATGATAACATAACGATAATAGTGTACTGTTATTACCTCTGCAAGAGTTTCCAACGCGTCGATAATTCTTACAACATATCAATGGACCTCTAGAATTATACATAAGAATCTTGAGAACCTCCAGTGTATAAACTATAATTATTCTGATCTATGGATTTTTAAAAGGTAAACAAAACTTTTTAACCTACCCTGGAGTCAGCGATTTTTCGGAACATACTCCTGACTGTCGTTGTGAAGAGACTATTTTCATCAGGGAAATGAATAAAAGTTTAAATAGCAAATGCATGACACCGTTGCTTCTAATTTAAAGATAAACTCACAATAAATCACACGACCGGAAAAAATGTCAAACAAAAAAAAAAAGTAAATATAGATTGGCCTTAATTAACGAAAATAAAAACTGATTCTAGAATATTGTCACAGTTTACATTCATGTATGTGTTTCCTGGGCGATTGTACCACCACCTGCTATATAAATAGAAACCATTTGATGACCAAGGAACAAAATCAATAAGCACTCAATGTTCTAGCAAATTTAAATATTTTGATTTGAAATCCTACCAATACAAAACTTAAAAAAAAACTCAAAGAAAGTTTATAAATAACATATTAAAAAAAGAAGATTTGATTTGTTTATATCTTTAAACAGAAAACGCATTCAATTAGTTTCAGGTGTGTACTCGTTTGCTCTTTGTACGCTTGCAGAAAAATACAACTAATGAGGAATTTATTTGTAAGTGTCATCCGAACATATCCTGTTCACTCGTTAATGCATATAATCAAAACTCATTACTGATCGAATGCAAAACTCCAATGTACAACCCAATAGATGATATCGAATTAATGTTACTTTATACAATATATATCCATTGAACGTAGTTAATTATGACACACAGATCCAATAAAACGTAATAAATTAATATCCATTAAAGATATCACAAAAAATGATTATGATAAAAAAACTATATATATATATATATATATATATATATATATATATATATATATATATATATATATATATATATATATAAACCCAAGAATACCATTGATCCGAATGCTAGATACAACGACCTTAGCCTGCTAAATATAACGACCTTAGTCTCGTTTTCGAAGCGATATGAATATTCATGATTATCTTTAAGAAGAATAAAGTATTCTGCACGCATGAATTGTATGAAGGCTTTTGATAATGAACGAAACTTCTCAAGGTAAAATAGTCAATACTCGAAATTAAAATACAATATTAGTTTCATTTTGATTTCAAATGCAAAAATTTCAACATACCCTGTAAACTATATGATTTCCTCTTGATAAATGTATTTCAAAAATACGATCTATCAAATTACTAAACCATTAATAAATATATCGTAAATGCACTGATTAAAGGAAAAATTATACCCCTCTGCAGATTGTATAAATCATTATCTTGTTTGTATCATATTTAGATGTGTTCGAAAAAAGTTTCCAAATATTATGATGAAAATTCAAAATTTCTTATCGATACATCAAACTAAGTGCTATATAATTACATCCTTTACATGAGGTCAACACATGTTTTATAGACTTAATGAGAGAACGACCAAGGACGAAAATTAAAAATAATCACCTGTTGACAAATAGATATGTTTCAATTGATTTATCTTACAGATAAACTAGGAAACCTAGCAAACTAAAGTGACTTGTATCACAATATTCCAACGCTGCAATATCGATATCCGTTTTACGATGAATGTGTATTAACTCTATGATATGATTCCAAAGTACTGGCAATTTCGATACTTGTAGATATGTCAAATGTTCGTCGAGGAAGTTTATCAAATATTGCTGTGATAAATAAAGACATCTAGAGATGTACGAAACGAGTAATAAAGACTATAATGCCTTGAATTCTGGTGAATTGTTGCATGTCTGTATATTCCAAATGTAGGTCATTTGGGTGCCTTTGATACTAAAATAAATATCCTCATTTTTTACAATAGTTTTGTTTAGATTATAGGTACGCTAAAATTTCATAACAAGTCATTATATTAATAACTAGTACAAATTAATGATCATATGATTCATATTTTATCTATAGTCAATGTCATTGAATACTGAAATAGATAAGCATTTGTATAATGAACAAGAACTTTGGTATGATGTCCCATCTACAAAAATGGCCGGTGTTGTATAGTAGCTTTTCCCACATAGTAGTTTTTCCCCCCAGAAAACCTACTATATAGTAACCTTTCCCCCAGGGGGAAAAGCTACTATATAGTAGCTTTTCCCCCATAGTAGGGTTTCTCCCTCACGTTTTAGGTTCATATTTTATAAAAAATATTTATGGAAACCCATTAAGGATTAAAATCAATGTTTCTACTCATCCAGGTTGCATATATCTGCATTCATCTCTAAAGGTTAATTTTCGTTTTGCCGATTTATTATTTTTATAGACAATGCTGAAAATTGAACATGTGTGTAACGGAATTATACATAGAACTTAATTTAGGTAATTAATTTTAAAAAAAAGTACTTGGTTTTACAAGACATACACATATGCATAATTCTGTGTTCTGAATTTGTAAGTGAAAAATGTTTTGAGAAATTTTTAATAAATCTATCAGTCCGTCTGTCTGTTTTTGCAAATTTTATCCAGGCTAAACCTCTGTCTTAGAGAAATTTTGTTTCCGATGTTTCAGAGCCCGATGTTTAAAATCCTATTATAATGAATATAGTGCATATTCTTTAGGGTCCCATATCTCATAAACTAGAGATGACCACATCACCATATTTTCACAGTGGCAGTGGTTTACCACTTGTAGTTGACTCTGAAAATTTCAGCCCTCAGATTAGGGGCCCTCGATATTTCAGGGCCCGATGCTTAAAACCCCATGATAATGATTGAATAGTGTTCTATGAGTAGGGGCCCGAATCTCAAATTCTAGAGATGACCACTGAACCATATTTTTATATTGGTAGTGGTATACCACTAGTAGATGACTCTGAAAAATTTACCCCCATGGTAGGGGCCCTTGATGTTTCCGAGCCCGATGTTTGAAATCCAATTATGATGAATAGTGTATTTTTAGGACCCCATATCTCAAAAACTAGAGATGACCACATCACCATATTTTTACGGTCATTTAAAATTAAATTAACATCATTTAAAAATACACACTCACTCATATATTTCTTAAATGGTTGAAAATTACGTTTAATTCTGCTTTTCTTTTCAATCTTACGAACAAAAATTTTTAAAAAGGTACGCGGGTAAATTCAATATTCTTCAAAACATTTAATCAATTCATAAGATGACTAATGATATACTAAATAACTAGATAAATAAATCAATAAATTTTTGTTCATAAAAGTAGCAACAGAAAAACAAAAATAAATAACCAACAATAGCGCACTTGATATACGACTTTATTTTACTTGCCAATTGATTAGAAGATCAAGCTTATATTTTAAAAAAATAAGTCAGCTCATCACAAAAAATGTGTTAGTTTTTATTTCTAGTTACCCTTGTTTCATTGTTCGAAGAAATAATATGGTACATAAGTAAATCTTTATTGCAAAAATATGAAATAAATAGTATGGTAAGATTTTTAGGTAAGTGAATCGTATATCTTGTTTTATAAGGCATCGTTTTCAAAATTGTATATTTATAAATCACGTTGCAAAATAAAAAGCGGAAAAATTAGCACGCAGTGAATGATAATATATACATAAAGTTAGTTCAAGCTCCATTTCACATTTTCCAAAGTAACCAACAAAGATACTGACTTTGCTCTGGTTGTGAAGACATTTCATTTTTTTTTTTAAATGTTTACATCTTAAAACCTCGCGTTTCGTAAAAAATGTGGTTAAAAACATGAATATGAATATGCGTTACTTTAAAACAAAATTGTAAATACTAACTTTACACATGCCTTTAATACATAATAAATTATAACCCCCCTTACCAATGATTAAGAACCCCATCAATTGAAGTAAAACATTTCAGTTTCTCATCATATCATTGCACCCTTTCTCTCGTTTGATATTTAGAAGCAGAAATATATGATTATATTTAAGATCGTCAATTCTAACGGTATTAAATTAAAATTAATAGCCTTTTGGACGAAGGGAGTAATACATTTCCACTTCTTATTCCCTTCCTCTACAAAAATCAAGTCAAGATTAATCAGTTAGTTTCCTGGGAGGAGCTTATACATAGATGATAATACATGGGAAAATTAAAATTCCAAACCGGCGTATTTTCACTCAAATGTAGTCTGACTTGTTCTGTGAAAAATGTCAATGTCATAACGTCGAGGTCAAAACTGTAGATAAGCATCGATTAGATGAAAAAGATTCGAGATATTCCGAAATCCGCGTAGAAAGTGTTCCAAAGAGGTATAACCAAAGGTGAAATAAATGGTGATGACACAGGAATGTTATGAAGGCCGTGCCTTTGTTCATATCAGGAGTGAAAAAACCATGTATTTTATTCTATGTTTTAATAAATGCCATAATTATCCTTTTTTATGAGAAATTAATATAATATCAATTAATGCAAATTATTGCCACGAATGGTCCACCATAAACATGACCGGAATGTAAAAAAGGGGGAAAATCTACTATACAGTAGGTTTTCCGTGGGGGTAATCTGGCTATAAAAAGGGGGGAAACCCACTATATAGTCAGCTTTCCGTAGGGGGAAAACTGCTATATCGCCATTTTTCCGGGGAGAAAAACTGCTATATAGCCATTTTTTCGGGGGGAAAGATGGCTAGGGGGAAAAGGCACTATATAACACCGGATTAGCCAATATACAAACATATTAGCCGTCAAGTTTTGAGAAACTGTCATGCAAAAATTACGCTATAAATAATTTGGAGGGTTATGCATTCTGATTGCATCAATCTAACTTGACGACCCTTTTTGTACTTTCTTCCCAATTTATGATATTTTTGGTATTGAGACTTCTTTTACACGTAAGCGAAACCTAGAGATTTATTTAGGCCGCCCAATGTTAATTCTACTATTAACTTCAAAATACTCTAACTCCACGAGGGAGGGCGATAAAACAACAACATTTTCATGCAAAAGATTTTTATTCATTTACATTAATACAAATACAATGAGTATAATATAGTATTCAAGCTACATGTAGGCTGTCTCTTTAATAATGATCTTTCCTGAAAATCCCATTGAGTATCTGATTTATAGTCCAAAATGTGCTCTTATCATTTCTAATTTTTACAGATTGCTGAATTTTTGTAAAATCAAACTTGAAAAGATCATTGACAAATTAAAATAGGGGTGAGTTTGTGGGTTTTACAAAACACGATTTCCCCTCAACCCACAGACGCGGGTTACCTTAAACATGGGATTAACTTTCGACAGTCCCGAATGCATTTTAGAGTGTATGAAAATACAAAAGATTTGAGTGATAAAATGTATAGTTGATATCTTTACTTGAATGTTTTTCCAGTGATATTTTATTGTAGTTTTTGGAAATCAGATCTTCCAACAATCTGTTGGAATTCCCAAGGGTACCAATTGTGCTCCATTATCAGCAGACCTTTTTCTAATTTCATATGAAGCAGAATTTATTCAAAGACTTATACGTGAAATAGAAATCACTCGATGTGGCTTTCAGCTCGACATTTAGGTACCAGTATATTGACGACATATTATCAATTAACAATTCTTACGTCGATTCGATAAATCCCAGTGAACTTGAAATAAAAGATACCACAGAGTTTGAGTCATCTGTTTCATATTTAGATATTTTACTAGAAAAAGACATTAATGGTAACCTATCAACAAAACTTTATGATAAACGTGATGAATTCAATTTTTCTATTGTCAACTTTCCTTACTTATATAGCAAAATACCTTCATCATCTGCATATAAAGTTTCTGTCTCTCATTGGATTCGATACGTAAGGGCATGCTCTACGTATAAATAATTTCTTAAACGATGCAAGCTACTGACAAACAAGTTGACAAAACAAGATTATTTACAGTCTCGACTGAAGTCATCATTTCGTAAGTTCTATGATCAATACAACGACCTTGTCAGCAAATACAATTTTCCGCTAGGTCGAATGCTTACGATTAAGACAAAGAGCACACAGCAGGTGTGACCGGTCAGCAGAGGATGCTCACTCGTTCATGGCACCTGATCCTACCTCTAATTTTAAGAGGTCCGTGTTTGCTCTGCTCCTGTTTTGTATCTTCACCTTGCACTTTTGATTTTTTGAATACTGTTCATTATTACAACATTTTACCCTTTATCACTAGATGAGTGTTTATTGCTTTAGATGGTATGTACTATTTATAAAAAATAAACTTGACAAACGTATTATGTTTACCTTTGTGCTTTTTTTAAATCTAAATATTAATTTTCATTAGCGTATAAACGGGGCTGTAAACTTGTGACCCCTTATGCCTTAAGATTGTTTACATGTACATCATTCGATGTTTTATGACTATATATATTTTAGATCTAGCTATAAACGGGGCCATGTCAATGAGGAGTTTTGGTTGCTGTACATTTCTAATAGCCAATAAATGTTTCCTCGACAACAGATGACGACAAGCTCTAGTTTTGTCCCTAGCAGCCAAGGCAACCCTACTACTGTCTATTGTTGCCACCATTTTAATAGGGAAATAAGTTGCCCTTTTTCCTTAGGTGCAGGTACCGACAGGCATGCAGCGAATACGGAGACAAATATTAACGTACCTGATGTTGAAAATAATGGCTCTTTAAAATATTTGGGCACAACACCGATTAATTTACAAAAACAATGCAAACACCAGCGGAATATAAGAAGAACTGGTTTTTTTGATGGTTTTAAGCTTTAATATATTGGTACTCGGTTACCTCGGAGGTCTAATAACCTCCCGAACGTACATGTTAAATAACAAATAGCCAAAACAAAATTCAAAAGGAAGTGGTTTTGAAACGAGTGACTGACCCCTTTGTTTTCCCACCAATCCCAGCCTACATGTTTCTCCACTAGGTATTGTACCCCAAAAAGATGGGGACATGCAACTTGATCACCATCTCTCTTACTCAGGAAATCCGTCTATTAATGACTTTATTGATCACAGAGCATGCTCAGTACAGTATTGTATTATAGACCACGCAGCAGAAATTATAGCTCTAGCATGTAGGGGTGCATGTTTAGCAAACACTGACATTAAGTTTGCGTTTCCATTTCTTCCTTTATTACCAGATGATTTTGATCTGCTTGGGTTTAGATTCCAGGGAAAATCTAATTTTGATAAAATGTTGCCTTTTGGATCATCAATAAGTTGTGTATTACTTGATAAGTTTGCATCATTCCTACATTGACTTACTCTCAAAACAATTTTATCATTAATTATCTAGACGACTTCTTATTTTGTGATTCACCATATTCATCAAATTGTCACTACTCTCTCCAAGTTTTTAATCATATGATCTGACTTGGGGGGATAAAGCTAGATGGGTACATGTATATCCAGTGGCGGGGAATGCGGGATACTTTGGTGTATGTTTTGATCAAGTGGCCTGCAACCTGGTTGTCTCCCCCACCATGCCACAATGCAAGGGGGGAGGGGGGGGTGTTGGGGATATTATACACAACTGGTTATAAAACAGATACATTTATATGTTAATATTAGTGGTTCATGGCCTGTCATTGCTTGTTCCATCCCCACTTCACAAACCAGCGGGGTGAGGCCACAGTCTGGTAAGTAATGTATAAACCAGGTGGCACGGGAGACAGTGAGAAGGGCATACATACATTGTTTGGTCTAGAACGCAGTGAACGTTCGGATCGGGCACTTGTGCTTACTATCGGCCCCGTGAGCGCTCACAGTTGCTTGGTACTCTTGTAGGTATACCCAGTCCCCCCCCCCCCCCAAAAAAAAAAACAAAAACAAAAACAAAATTGCCAACTTCTACTACCACTTATCTTTGTAGGGTATAAAATGATGTCTATGTGTTCAGTTGTGCCTCAGTAACAATAAATGTATTTGAACTTAACATATTAAGCACTATCATTTAAGGCATGCATATGCATTTTAAGGTCTGGATTGGGTTCGTCTTTCTGTCTGTGATGACCAGTAGATATGCTTTGTGAATTTATTTTTATGAGCAAAACAAAATTGAATATAGCAATATATAATTTATTTTAAAAAAGAATCCCTTGAGCTAAACCATTATAATTGCTATATTCGGAATGTCCAAGTACATGTAAGATATATACTTGTATTGAAACAGTCTGACTTGGTCTTATCCAAATGACAAAACATTACTTAATAATTGACTCATTTTCCCAAACCAGTTGCTTCAAATATTAAAATCAAATGACTTTTTTCTGAAATAACAAACTTGTACACAAGAAGTAAAAAGAAAATCTTGATCTTATTGATAGTCCTAACGTATCATTTTTAAAAAAAAAAAAAAAGATTTATAGCACACAAATAATATTAGGACCAAAGAAAATGTTACCATACTACACAATTGCAAGATTTACATTCTTCTTTTATCAATGAAATAATAATGAAGATATGCTACTTTCAAAGAAAGTCTATACAGTGTATAAGAGGTGCATATAAATATTGTGAATCTGTTATTGAGTCAGTTTGACTGGGTGATCTGACTAAACATAAATCATCTCATCAGAA
Source organism: Magallana nippona (assembly GCA_033439105.1). NCBI lineage: Eukaryota > Metazoa > Mollusca > Bivalvia > Ostreida > Ostreidae > Magallana > Magallana nippona. Next base: position 25,193,653 of record CM065920.1, on the reverse strand, counting down.
TGACAACAATTCTTTCATTCAAACTCTAAACAAATAGAGGGCGTAGTTAAAACTAAGTAATTATAGGTTAGTCCGAGATTGTATAGCAATTGAACGACATATATATATATATATATATATATATATATATATATATATATATATATATATATATATATTAAGAAACTGTTGCTATTAAACCTATTTCCCTTATCACTTGAATTATGTCATATGATTTATGAGACGAGAAGATAATTCCTTAAGAAAAATATGCCTTGGAGGCACTATTTCCGTATCTTCAAAGGTTGCTTTATCATACACATCCTTAAAAGCTTTGGATGAACACTCGGAATTTTCCTCACATAATTCGTTTTCGACATCGATTTGTTTCATTTCAATCTTTCTTTGCATACTTTCATCTGTGTTTCTTGTAAATCGGAGGGACGGAAAAAATAATTCTTCATTCACATCGTCAGGAGATGGTGACGGCCTGCCATTTGAGGATTTGATGTACAAAGAGGATGCTTCTGAATACGATTTTTTACGTTCTTCGTGTTTGATTGGTACTTCATAATCAAACACACGTAACTTCAATGTATTATATGTCCCACCACCTTCTATGTTAGATAAACGTCTTTCCCTTGGACTAGTGTCAAACGATGCTGCTACCATTTTTCTGCTGTTTACTTTATTGCTATTAGTTTTATTTACGGTGTTATCATTGTGTACGAGGTTATCCGTAATCGTACTGTGCATTTCAAGCTGATTACTTGGAATGTATTCTAATTGAAAAACAAACACACAGACACTCTTCATATTAAGATTTGGTTCGGTATAGTGATTTATAATTATTGTGAAATCAGAATGAAACCTTTCAAAAAATATAATTTGGTAGTAAACAATTTTTTTTTTACATATATAATATAGTAGTTAGAATCCGTCATCCTTACCGGCATCGAAATTCCCTGGTTTTCTCTTTCTGAAACTGCATGCACATTTTTTAAATGTTCACTTCTTTTTTTACTAAAAGCAAATTATGAAAGATGTTGTTTTTCAAAGATTAATCACGACTTACCGACGGTAAAGAAATGCTATGGAAAATATAGCAAATCCTAGTACGATAGGAACTGTCCAATAGACTAGTCCAATGGTTTCAATAAATGACTCTGGATTAGATTTAAAACAATTATTAATGCCAATAAACTATTGTGTTACATTTCCGTTAATGTTTAGTTTGATAATTCTAATGAATCTTATTCAATTCAAAACTTACATGTTGAAATAAAAGAAATGCACGTGGCTTCTAGAAAAAAACCCCTAGTTTACCTTATGATAGATAATTGTTTGTTTTTCGTATATTCTTTCAGTATAGACATTTATTCTTTATATGGTAAATGTATATGGGTGAACAAAAATGAAGAAAATGATAGTAAATCGGATTAATGACCAAAATAGATTTCTTGAGTGTCATCTCCCCTAGATATTGTAACGAACTATCTGATTGTATATCAACTGTTGGTGTTAGTATCATATTGCAGTTTATTTCTTTCAACTGTCTTTTACATAACTATATAACTTACGTGAAAAGAAAAACGTTTTATAAAAAGCAATAGGAAAATTTCCACCAGTTTTTCTAGATATGCATTTAAAGTGTGGTGGGTGGTAAATAATTACAAATTGTTAATCCAAGCAGTTACATTGTAATAAGGGGATAACTGACTGCTAATTTTATAGAATATAAAACTCTGACATCCTTTCCCCATATAAAAAGAAATAATCTATATAAGAAATGAAAAAGAGCTGCACTGTTAGATGAATGTATAATACTAATACTATTTTACCTTTCTCAAAACATCCAGAAACTTTATCACAGTCTGACGTCGCACATTGACACTTTTCACTGCAGAACAAACCGTATGAACCATCAGGACATACTGAAGCACAGTTCTTCCCATAGGTTCCTGATGGACATGCTTACAAAGAAATAAATGATGTTCTTTTTCAGTATATGAATAGCATCTTGTATTTCCAACGATTTTATTTTACAAATGACAAAAGATGTAATACTGTTTGCAGCGATCAAAACTGTTGGTGTTAGTATCATATTGCAGTTTATTTCTTTCAACTGTCTTTTACATAACTATATAACTTACGTGAAAAGAAAAACGTTTTATAAAAAGCAATAGGAAAATTTCCACCAGTTTTTCTAGATATGCATTTTAAGTGTGGTGGGTGGTAAATAATTACAAATTGTTAATCCAAGCAGTCACATTGTAATAAGGGGATAACTGACTGCTAATTTTATAGAATATAAAACTCTGACAACCTTTCCCCATATAAAAAGAAATAATCTATATAAGAAATGAAAAAGAGCTGCACTGTTAGATGAATGTATAATACTAATACTATTTTACCTTTCTCAAAACATCCAGAAACTTTATCACAGTCTGACGTCGCACATTGACACTTTTCACTGCAGAACAAACCGTATGAACCATCAGGACATACTGAAGCACAGTTCTTCCCATAGGTTCCTGATGGACATGCTTACAAAGAAATAAATGATGTTCTTCTTCAGTATATGAATAGCATCTTGTATTTCCAACGATTTTATTTTACAAATGACAAAAAATGTAATACTGTTTGCAGCGATCAAAACTTTGTATATGATTTTAGATTAAAAAAATACACAAAACACACCCTCGCAAAATTATTTAGCATTCGAATAAAATGTGAGGATTTTGCATTTCGTCTTTAAACTTAATCATACACTAATATGCTCAAAGGAATTAAGCGATTGAATAACATTTAATATTGACAAATTAAAGTTTCTAGTATGGCGCGTAAAACTTGCCCAATTATTTTTATCTTTGTCAACTATATATTAAACCTGTGATTTATATTCACACACTTGCTACTCTTATAAAAAAATGTAATTCATATCAGATAGTATGTCATTCACCTTCGAAAAGTTGGTATCAATATTTAGAGCTACATGGTCCGATGTTTTGACTTTTACAATATTACATAGTTTTCCATACAAATCAATTTTCATATAAAGTTATTGACTTTCACCTATAAAATACCTATAAAACAGCAGAATTGGTCTCTTTTAACAGATATTTGAAGAAGTAAATAAAAATAATTTTTATTTTGTTACACATAAAATTAAAAAAAACCCTGAATGCGACATGAGCGTGTTGACAAAAGGGGACCTGTTGATTTTATTCCCAGCCCACATTTTTGCATCGATGGTGAATCCATCAAAACACGGTTTTTCTCTTCATTTCCCAAAATAGTTTTGAAAGTTATTATTTTTTATTTTAAACGAATGCCAAAGTCGTAGAACAAGCGTATCCGCCTCAACTTTTCACACAATTCACACGCCATATATATTATTCCATGGACAAAAATGTTGGATTCTGACTTTCATACAGAATGTATTTTGGAAAAAGAATATCCTCTCCAATATCAATATGTTTAATAACTGGGAAAGTCAAAACTGTAGATTTTGTCAATAACTACCATTAATAACAATATTATAAATTACAGGGACCACAACAAGTTTTGTGAATTCGATATTTGTATATATAAGAATTTTCAAAAGTTATATCATTTTAAAAATATAATTGATGAGTTTTACAGAATTACAGGTTGACTCAGAGTGCTACGATAAAATAAGTGCAATAATTATACCCACCTGTACAACTACCATCAAGTAAATAATAATTTAGACAACATTTCCTGTCCCTATAAAAACAAATACTTAAGGTAAAAATTATTGAACATAAGAAACATATCACATACTTTTCTTATGATTCCATAATGATAAATCTCAAGATTTATTTTATTGTAAATATAATTTCCCGCCAGATTTATTAGTTATTATATTTTTTTAAATAATTGTATCAAATGTGAATCAGGGTTTTATTTGAAGAAAAAAAATCTTGTTCAATCCCTTGACAAAAATACCTATCAAGTCCGCAAATGCCTCGATCTGAAAAATAGTACATAGAAACGGGATAAATAGATTTACACGACATAATGTACAACAATGTTATGCATTTCTCCAGCTTATAGATTTCTTGAAAGGCAGCAGAATGAAGGTTAACAATGTCAAAATGAATAATTCATTTATCAAATACATTTTAACTCGGATTTATTTTTATTCCCGCATTGCTTTACCAAAAATGAGCTCGCTTTCATGGAAGGATTCTATATTGTATATATTTTCTATATATTTACACTTGCAAATGTTTTCCCTTACATAACACTGTTTGTGCAATCCGCTGTTATTCCTGCATAACAGTAGTCTGGGTCAATAGGTCAAAGTAGCGCATGAATAATCTACATGTAGATCACTACTTTTTCTACGTACTCAAACTAACCGACCTGCGCTAAAACACACCTAATATCGTAATGAAAACATGATTTAGGCATAAAGAAAAAAAAAGTTATCTGTATTTTATTATACGAAGTTTTATTCATTCATTCTTTTTGCTATATATAACATTAATTGTGGGGATAAATGATCATAGCTTAAGATTCACGTATGATAATGTTTATGGATCGACATCGTAACAAAGCAGTCTTGAAATTTGTCAAAGTACATGTAGTTAAACAGTTATAGTTCATTTCTGACTAAGTCTCGGGGTCAAAATCACAAATGCAATATCACAGACCTATCGTGTTTAGTCCATTCACGGTCAAATTTAACTCCTTCTGCTTCTCTGTCCGTTTTGTTCCGTAAAAGAATTAGAAAAGCTTGTCTCTAAAATGTCCGAGGAAAATCATCATGCTCTTAAATCTGATTCTGCGATAGAATTTCATCTGAAAAGGCCTCAGTAGATTCTAACTCAGCTTACAATCGCTTTGTTTTCAAATTTCCAACCGCTCTGTGACTTCGACGGAAGTGGCACTAATCCGCCTAGCTTCAATCATTTTTTCAATTGTACAAATGAATTTTCTTTACTGTTCCATTTTACTATAGTAAAAAGGTGTTGTCTTGTCAAAAGTAGTGTCATATTTATTTATTAAGATTACAAAATTTAGACAAATACTTGCAACATTGTTGAACTATTTTTTGTCACGTCATGTTTATCGAAGCGGCTTTTTACGTCATTACAAGAAAGGAAGTATGGAGCAATGTTATCGTCATAATTTGCAACAAATGTAAATATAAGAAGTAAGGTATCATTTTTGGATGTATATCGGGATATAAATACGGGTTGGTACGTAATCAAATCTTTCCATAAATCCCTTCAGGCTTTATGGGATTTGATCACGTGACCAACCCGTATTTATATCTCGATATACATCCAAAAATGATACCTTATTTTTTAAATTAAGAAAATATTTTGAGATTGTAATAACATATTATATAATACTTAAGCATCCGTGTTCACTGTTGCATTCTTCGTTTGGTTTGCAGTAACATTTCTTTGAACACAATTCTCCGTACATGTTGACTGGACATTTTTCCGAACAGTTTTCACCATATGTTCCGTTTGGACACTCTAGAGAATATTTCAAGATTCAAACCTTTCTTGTCCTAGAAGCATTATATTTAAAACTTAACTAATCTATGCTTTCAAGTATATTAGTCTGACAACAGTAATGAACTGCATCAATTTTGAATAACACATTAATTAAATTAAACCTCTATAATCGTTTCAAAAATATTCTATCGGCCATTTTACATTGAGATAAAACGGATATGTGTACAAAGAAATGAATATATAAATGCATCGAGTTATAGTAAATTTGAATGCGTTAATCATATGATTTTGATATGCACTTCATGTTTTGTTCATATTGATTTGGACTGTCGTCTTCGCTTGAACAGTCAGTAAAACAACGAGTTGAATTTTGGAAAATGTATTACTTTTGCATTTTGAGTGATCCTTACATATTTACATGCAGGTACATGTATACAAGTGATCTCTTGTTTTCTATTCACATTCGGCTTTTGAAATAGTTTTGAAATCTTTCCGAAAGACTCCCCCACCCCCTCCTCGTGGAAAAAAATCGCGAAAATGCTTCGACGTAATCTACTGCTGGCGATACTGAAAAAGTTTAAAACAAATTTATAATCCAAACACATTTGACAACTTTAAAATTTAGAATAAAAAAAGAACAATAATAAAAAAAAAACATGAAAAAAGATTGATATTTCTCTACATTTAATTGCAGTAATTTGTCAAAAATATTTTCATATCCTTTTCAAGATTTTGTAGTATATAAATTCTTGTATTTAATGTGAATTTTATAAATCTACATTTTTGGTGCTAGACACTAGTATTTATATACATAAAATATAAAAATATAAAATGAAATTACATGATATCCATACTTACTCACACATAAACCTTTGGATTTATGATAATTAGTACAGCATTCCGCTTTCCTTGAAAAAAAAATAATAAAATGTTGAGGGATACATATTCTAAGGATAAGTGTTCCTTCAAATCTGCATAAAAACAAATCCAAGATAAATTTCGGAATTTATATTTTTATTTTTGAGAAAGGTTAATATGATAATCCATACAAATTTAAAATATGCATAGATTTTTCTGATTACTATTTCATTTCCCCAATAATGATATAACAAAACTGTCAATTTTACACATTCTATTTCAATACTAATTATTAATCGACTTACCCATCTGGTTTTGTACAATTCCCGGCACAGTTTACCGAATTTATTGATGTTTCGATAATCAAGAGAGAATTCACAAAAATCCTCAAACCATCAAATAACAACATGATTAAACTGATTAGGACCGCAACGCAATCTTTTATTCCTTATTGAAATGGGAAAGTAAATTACGGAAATATTTATTCTAAAACTTTATGTTCACCTAATTGATATTTATGAGCTTAAATCTAATCGAATCATTAACTATGTCACCTAATTCAAAATCAGCTCACTCATATGAAAATTTAATGTTGCTGACTGCAAAAAGGAATATTAAAGAAAATACCATTGACATATAACTGAATGTTGCTTTAAACTTCGATATGAAAGCTGAATGTTGCAAACATAGCAATTATCAGAATGGAAAAGATAATCACGTCAATTTGAAATAAGCAAATAGAGTACAAATTAGATTTATAATTTCTTTATAAAATTAAACATAATAAAACACGGATGTCAGTGATGACAATTTTAAGAAACGTCTTTAAAAATAAAACTCTTGATAATGTTTTCCATACTTTCCTCAATTTAGTTGCATGGTTTTACGCTAAAAGTCTATCAAGATTTCTTATTTTCAATTCATTTATACATTAGATCAGAACCTACAGAAAATGTTCCAAACATATCACAAATTGTTTGGTGGTGCATTCTTAGTGTGGTTCTGTTACAGGTGTACATGTAGCTTTGGACAAAAAAAAATTTGTTCCATTTATTCAACTAAATTATGCCCCCAAAAAAAATCCATCTGTGTCTCCCTGATTATTTACACTCATTGCATAAATAAAGTTTGCTTAATCAAGAAATAGCGGATAAATACGATAAGGTGTAAAAATTCACAAAATATTATTTTAGTTTATCGCTTACAGTTTATTTGGAGACCGTGCCCGATAAAAACAATTAATATGTAAGTTTATTTGTTATCGGGGACGGTCCCAAAATGAATGCAAGCGATAAATGTATATTGTGATTTTGTTGCAATATTGCAGCTAGTTTTGTTGAGCATAGATAAGGCAGATCAACGCACCTGGTGTGGATTTGTTTCGTATTATATTGCGGATTCTATGGTATCTCGGTATTTCTGTTTACGTAGTAGCGTGCTCTGAAATTGCATTGTAAACAGACGCACGCTAAACATCACTAAGGTATATAACAGAGGAAACTCACAATAACATTAGTTTCTGGAAATATTTTCGTATTAATAGATTTTTCGACAAAGTGATTTAACTACCGCGATATCATAGGACCGGCTCATACTATTATGGAAACACTGTTAATGTGTTGTATCCTCGTATTCAAATTATTAACCTATGAAATTTGTTCAAAGACTGTTTCAAGCAGAAAGAAAATAATTTGTTTTTTGACTTTGAAATTTCCTCGATTTTTGTAACCATGATGAGTTATTGTATTACAAATGCATCACTACGTACTTCATAATAATTTGTTTTTTGACTTTGAAATTTCCTCGATTTTTGTAACCATGATGAGTTATTGTATTACAAATGCATCACTACGTACTTCATAAGGAAATATACTGAGTATACATTCACAAGGTGATGTTAAAATTGCAAATAAAAATCTTCCTCTCAAGAATTACAATGCTTGCTTCACTTTGTCAGATTACTGCGTAGGCATCCTAAAATAGTGCTGATTCTAAATTATAAAAGCTGTGACCCTCGATCTAATACTGGGGCCCCAGAAGGGGTTCAAAGTTTAGCATTGAAATATAGAAGGATATGTTTAAAAATCTTCTTCTCAAAAACTACAATGCCTCAATTTGTGAGATTACTAGCAAGCATCCTAAACTAATGTAGATTCTAAATTAATAAAGTTGTGACCACTAGACTATTATTACTGGGGCCCCAAGAGGGGTTCAAAGTTTAAAATAGAAAAAGCATATTATGCTACGAAATAGAGTGTTACAAGGAACTAATGTTCAGTGAGCGATGTGGCCCATGGGCCTCTTGTTGAAAATATGCTATTAGACTGGAAACCAACAATTTCTCAATTCAGCATTGCCAATACTCATATACATTTAAAAAAAATCATTACATATTTACCCAAAAGTGGCGCACATATTGTAAATTGAAACGGAGCAGTTTGGCGATAAGTGTAAATATATGAAATGAAGTATGTATACTATATATAGCTAGAATGTTTCCTGCACAACAAACGCATGAAGTCATTTAACTAAACTTTTCAATTTGTAATATTCAGATGATGATTCCTGATAGTGTGAGGATGTATGGCAGCTAAATGTATCTGAAAACCTTTCTTTCAATTGACCCTCAATTTCTGTACATCCATTTTTGTAACTTTACCTACACCCTAATGATACAAATGGTTACTAGTGTTACTCGTGTAATCAATTTTGGTTTGTCTTTCTGACGTCTTTAAAAACTTATTGTTTACATGGTAGATAATCGGTCGTCTATTTTCCTTTATTGAAGAACAAATCCCCTTTTAACTGAAAAGTATAGCTAGATGGTGAATTACATTTGGTTGTTTAAAAAAAACCGCCTTTCAACCAGTAAAATTTAACATATTATTAAAAGTCGTTAAATAAAATAATCGAGGATTTATCTGTACAATGACCCTCCCCAAAAGAGATCAAAAAGAAACCCCATTGGAGGATCAAAGATCATTATAAAAATTAGAGTAAAATTTGTCCTTCAAAAACTATAAATGCCTAATCTTGTGAAATATGTGTGGAGAAAACCATCAAATAATTGTTTTCAGGTGAAGGAGACAACAAGATTTAGGGCAGAATTAAGAGTACTCTCATTTGTCCAAGTTACCACCACATACGTTGATTTTCTTTGCAACAAATGCGTTCAGGTTACATGTTTTATCTTAACACGTTAATATCTTGTGATTAAATGTACATCTTGACAATGCATATGTATGCCATTTGCATATAGTACATATAACATACTTGTTTAAATATTACTGCATATTATGTGTTTATATGAGGCCTTAAATGGGTTTAAGAAATTATGCTTACAAATATAATATTCTCTATCTTGATGTTTACAGGAGTTATAAAATATGTTTTATTTCTGTCAGTCTAAGATACAACTCTGAGTGTTGCGAAGGAAAATATCATGAAATCTTTGTTACAAGGCACTTTGAAAATTGTAAATTAATTAGTTAGTACATTATTTTGTTTTTAGCTATAAGGACAATTTTCAGTGTAAACTCAAAATTTCAAATATTGCACTGTGTAAGCATTCTCTAAAAAACAACCCAGGTTATTTCGAAAAAGTCAACGAAACGATGTTTTATCACAATAAACAGTCGATTGAAACTCCAAAGGGGTAATATAACAAAAAAGTATTGACATTATAATTTAAAGGAAAAGCTATAACTTATATGTTAAATTTGTATTATTGGGAAGAAAATACCTTGTCTGATTTTACAAGTGTGTTACTGTTTCAAGAAAGGTTTCTATTGTTGCCGCTTCATTAATGCTTACATACCCCATTGTTAGCAGACCTATTTTTGTATTCATATGAAGCAGAATTTATTCAAAAACTTGTACGTGAAAAAAATAAATTGCTCGCTGTGGCCTTCAACTCAACATTCAGGTATATCGACGACGTATTATCAATTAACAATTGTTACTTCCATACTTACGTCAACTCGATGTATCCCAGCGAACTTTATCTAAAAGATATCACAAAGTCTGCGTCATCTGTTTCATAATTGGATATTTTACTAGAAATGGACATTGATGGTAAACCAACAACACAACTTTATGATAAACGTGATGACCTTCATCACCTGCATATTGTGTTAATATTGACCCATTTTAGTCGCTTTCTTATTATTTACGATAAGTAAATGTTCATCATCAATATTCAATTTACTGACGACATTGGAACGCTTTTTTCATACCACATAACTCAATTCTCGAGTAAGCCATTATTGAGTAAAATACCAAACAGATTAAAACGTGACCTTTTTCCTGATCATCGTTTTTTATTTTTTGGCATGAAAGCATGCATAATGATGCTGAGATCCAACAGTATATTAACCACCAGAAGAACGTGTTTGTACTTGAATGATGTATTCATTAAGTCAATCAAATAAATCAAAAACCTGTGTAGGGGTGGTGATCACTGTGAATCATGAAAACAGAGAGGCCGTTCTGAATAAAGCTAAACAAGCTTTCTCTCTCTTTTTAAAGCGCTAAGCATAGCTCAGCGCTTTATTTTCGTTAGACGTCTACTTCCGGGAACCAGTTCCAGGGGTTTACGCACATAATTGCACGGGCTATTGTGAATCTAATGTGCATGTGCGGGGGTTATGTACATCATTGCAGTGGCTGCCACGCAGTGATAAGGAAATACTCGTATAAGGCGTATACAGAAGCTGATATGTAGAAAAATTAAATCTATTCTTTCCATCTAAGTGAGTTTCCTTTAGAACTAAGCTAGGTTAGCGGTTTTCAGTACTATCAGTACTTTGATTTATTTTCTCTCTCTCTCTTTCTTTTTCTCTCTCTCTTTAAAGTCGGATGATTGACATTAATTTCTATAAAATCATATATAAAGCTAATAACTGAAAGGCGTACAACGAATAGGTGGTTCATAAATCAACTCAGAATGTAGCAGGAATCAACGAAACTCCAATTTAGTGTTAAAATGGATCTCAGGTAAAATTAATATTCTACAAATATCAGACTATAAAACAAATTTTCCCTTGTCAATGCACCTGAAACGAAAAACATATTCATTCACCTTTCAATGTCATAAACTCTAAAGTTCTACTTGTAAACTTTGTGAATTATTTTGCGATTCATTATTGGTTTTATGGTGCAAATACATGTACATGTAATTCAAACCACTGTAACCTGAAAAGTTCGAGGTCTTATAAACTGAAACTTCTAAGAAATGCACAAATGAGTATGACATCCAATCAAGTGAAAACGATATCTAAATAGATAAGCCCTTCATCTCAGCTGGTGTTAGTGGTTAATCTGTTCTGTAATAAGAATATTTGTGGATTTTTTTTTACACCAAATTACTTTAAATAAAAGCTAAGTGCATGTTGTTGTTCGTCCGAATTTTGAAAATATATAAAAAGACAATCAAAACAGTAAAATAAACCAATATAAATTAGGATTAATCCTGATCTTAATACCGCTTGGATTTAGAATAGTCTCCTTATACACGTCATCTTTTCTTTTAAAATCATATATCTATATCATTGTTTATTTGCCATATGTACCTACAATTTGAAAGCATATCAAAGAGTTATTGTTTATAATTGCTTACTTTGTTGCTGGTTAAATATCATCATAAGTATTGTATTGTGAACTTTGTAAATCAAGAGTGTTAACATAAATAATAATTTTATCAAAATTATATAAGGAAACATTGTAGTGTTTTGATGAGATAAGTGCATTTCTAACGGACGTCATTACTTTACATTATGGGAAATTAAAACTTTCAGCGTTCTGTTGGGCCTCAGCGTTTTACGGATTACTCATGAAAAAGGTTTTTCAATCATTTAATTTGCAACTTTCAATTGCTGTATAATTTTCAAATTCAAGAATATAGCCACTTTTGAAAAAAAAACAAAACCAAAACAATAACTATACTCCCGTGAATAATATGACTTATGTGTTATTTATTAGCAGAGTCACACTTTTTCTGAACAAAAATCTGCAAAAGTAGTTTTATGGATATTTCCCCTTACAATCCGTACCTTATGTACCTTATGGCCATTCTAAAAATAAAGATTTCATTATATTTACGAGTAATTTTGACGTCAAAACATTCTTATGTAAAGAAAGGCACGTTGCAAAGAAGTATTTCCTCAGGTACCGTTACCATAAAATAAATCATACAGCATCATCTTGGGCTAAAATAAAACAAATACATGTATCCTAAAATATATCAAGAACGCACTTTCTTTAAATCTTTAAAGTATTATTTTATATCATTTATAATGCTGACTTTAATTCTGTAATAATAATTCTAATTGCAGATAAAAGTATTTAATGAATAATTGTCAGTATGTTAATTAATAATTCATAAATTAGTAAGTAAAAGAATACTAAATAATTCTGTCTTTATAAAGGCCCGATCTAGTTGATTTCACTGCTTCACTCTAAAACAATTAGAAATTACAAATTCTAAATTGATTTATGAAGTAATTGTTCAATAGATTAAACTTACTTCTCATTAGGTGTACAACTCCCGTTACTAAATAAATCGCTCGATTTCACATGTTTGCTTGATATACAAATTATCAAGATAGAAACACTATTGACTGTCAACATAATATATTCAGTCAATGGCACGTTAAATTGTATTTTTCCTCATGAAAGGGAAAACATATACAAAGAATATGAAAGTAAGATTTTATGAGAATTTACATCAAAATAAGAATTAAGAGAATATAATACGTGTGTGCATCATTGAAAGTAAAAAAAAAGTTAATCTAGGAGCTTTAATTATATCATGATTTAGCCAATTTATTTAAACAATTTTCATCAATGCTTATTTGTTCACCCTTAGCAAATTACATGTAATCACAATCGCATCGTACGTTAGATTTCAAAAATTAAGCAAACTCTTCAAATCAAAGTACACAATGTTATATTTCATATAACCAAAGCTGTTTTGAATAAAAGGTACTTATACAAACATTACAAACGAGGAAGATACAAACAACGCTTTGTTTCATTTCTTTCAAGTAGGTTATCCTACAGGTTATTGTTTACATTGACAATAGAACCCTCTCGTATATTGTCTGTCAAAATTTTAATATATTCCATAAAAGCCAAATGTTTCCCTGGAGTCACACGTCAGCAACATCATTTTTTGCTCTTGTCATTCAAATTCTAATCCCTTGAATGCTATGAAAATATTGTTCGATGTAAGCAAATTAATCCTGCGTTATTTTTGGAAATGATATACATTCGTTAGATATAAATTAACTAGTATTTTAGACAAACAGTTTTTGTAATGTAAAGTTTAGCATGTTTGTATGGTACATTTTATGCACTATAAAATGCAAATGTTGTTAATTCGAATGCCGGGCATATACATCTTTCGGATATTTAACGAGCCAGTACCCACCCACTGAAAAAGCAACCTCAATCATTAAGTTCACAGGCATGTTATGAGGTCAATCCGTCGAGATATTCTTATTTAAGTTCTGAATAATAATTATATCTGAACCAAATTAATGTTCTACTATCTGCGTTATCTCATCTGACTTGTATTAATGCACAAAATGTATTTCATGGTAAAAAGAACCCCATATATTTTTATTTCTGTTTAATCATATCATGTAAAATTCAGTACTAGTATATAATTCACTATCCGGATCAACTTTGCTTACAATGAAACCTGAATATTTTTTCAATGATAGATCAACTAACAGCAATATAGAATAAAGTATCATTACAAAAATGAACTATTTATCAAATGATAATGCTAATAACTATACAGCTGAAATACTGCTTTTCTAGCTCGAAAAACTCACTTTAGTACTTTTGTAAATTCAAAAGATGGGATGATAATTCATTTAAAAATAATTGACTTTGAGGCACCGTGCTTTTCTTTTCCAAGGTTGTTGGGTTATCTAAATCAAAATCGTCAAACGTAGGCTCACTGTCATCAACGCTTTTTGATACATAATTTTCGGGAACAAAATGTCTCTCTCTTGTTAGTTTTTGCTCATCTGATTCATGAATATGATCCTTTGTGCTTCTTGTTTGCCGAAGGGATGAACCTCTTCTGCAATTTGACACATTATTTATGTCGATACCTGATGTTATCAGGCGAGCTGGGGAATCAAAATACAAGGAAGAGTTCTCAGACTGAGATCTCTTTAGTTGTTCGTGTTTGACGGGTTCTTCATAATCAAACACACGCAGATTCAGTGTATGATATACCCCAGAGTCCGGATCTACATCCGTTGGTCCTGTCTCTATTGTCATATTGTCGGAAGATGTTGCTTCCAGTTTTCTGCTGTCGATTGTTTCGCCTTTTTTTGCCATTATGATATCTGCCATGTGATCGTAATCATCACGAGTATTGCCATTTCCTTCATGCTGATCCATTGGAATATCTTACAAAGCAAAACAAAGACAGCAAGTTAGACAGACAGACAGACAGACAGACAGATTGTTTTTGAAATAGAGTTTGAATTTATTCTCACCAACAAATTGCCGATGTTTAGTTGTTTGAGACCTGCAATAATTTGTAATGTTCTTAGAGTTTAATACATCATTTTTTTTCTTCATTTCACAAAAACGAAGCTACAAATGTATTTGTATTTTTTTTTAAAGAATCAGGTCTTACCGTCTAAAAATACATATTAAGATGAAAAATGCGATCCCAATCATAACAGGAATGATCCAGTAGATAAGTCCATTGTTTGTCACATGTGATTTTGAATCTTAAAAAAAAAATAATGTTAGGAGCTTAATATGTTATTGAGAATTGCATTTTTGACTTAATTCGATGCCTGTACAATATAGATATAAATACAAGTTTAGCACTCTATCGGTGCTAAAGAGTTCACGATACATAATCAAAACGGATCAAACTTGACGCTTTCTCGTTGCGAGCAACGAGAGGTCTTTCGTTTAAATGCACTATAAAATAGACTATCGGTATGGTTGTTCTTTTCTATTTTCTTTACACTTCTTCAAATTCCATTTCACCTTCTCCTAGGATTTCAAGAGACATATGATTATACTGAAAAAAATGCGCTACAATTGTGATTTTTGATATAATTCAAACGAAAATTAGTAAAATTCCTCATTTCAAAAATAAAATTTTAAATAGAAACACAAATAAGGAAGAAAAAAACATTCAGCACTCGGAGATTGAACTTGGGTCTCCCGCACACAAGTCCACGACTCTAACGAATTCGTCACGGGAACTCTCGCTTCAGACCTTTGAAGCCCAAAATATCGAGATTGCGTGGATCGATTTTAAAACAAATTTCATATTCTGCATTTATTAGAGCGTCTCTATCGAAAAATAACAGAAAATTATTTGAAATAAAAAGGAATTGAAAAAATCATGTTTTTGTTTCCTTCCAGTGATGAAGTTACCGGAAGTGACAGCAGACGGTCGGACATGCAAAGGGCACTGCAGCTGTGGAATGTCTACTATCACTGAAAATTTGAAAGTGCTATCTTTGATAATTTAAAAAAAATCGTGAACAAGCAAAAACGTCAAATCTTTCATATCTCGGGAAAACAATGACGTGTTATTTTCTTACGAATTTTGTCTAAAGTAAGACCTGAAAGTTTTCTCAAAATCGGCTGAAGCGTTTTTGAGAAAACGTGACAGAAAAAAATAATAATACAGTAAAACACAGTTATAGCAAATACGCTTATAATAAATTGACTCTTACAACGAAGTGATTTTCATTCCCCGTGACTTAGTTACATGTTGTAAACTTGACAGACATAACGAATTACAATTATAACGAAGCAAAATCGCACTTCCCTGGCACTTCGTTATAAACGTGTTTTACTGTAATAGAAAAAAAAAAGAAACAAAGCAATAACAGTAAGGTCTTATGTTAAAAGGGAATACCTTAATAAAAAAAAACCAAATAGCATTGATTAGAAGTGAATCACATTTTTAACTTTGTTCAAATCATAAGACTTACAAAGAAATAGTTAACGATTTAATAAAAGTTATGAATTTATTTTTTAAAACATTTTTTCTTCTACAATGTGCATGATCGTATATATTATTGTGTTGATTGTACTAAGATATATCATAATGCTTCCTATCCTTTTGTCTATTTATGATCAAATCTCATTTATTTTTGCATAGTAAACAAAGGATTTGAACAGAATAAATAAATCCCCTGACTACACACCGCAATTCTGTAGTGTGTTTAACTTATCAAATGAAAGGTTTTAACCATAGGTCAAAGTATGCCTATGAAAAGTTCTAGATCTTTCGTTCGAATCTTAACTACATTTATATGCACAATATTCATTTGGCACATCCTTTTGCTATACAATAAATGGATGTCGCTTAAAATGAATAAAACGTCAAATAAACACATAGAAAGTAAGTGGGATGTTGAAAGGATAG
The DNA here is from genome assembly GCA_033439105.1 of Magallana nippona. Classification (NCBI taxonomy): domain Eukaryota; kingdom Metazoa; phylum Mollusca; class Bivalvia; order Ostreida; family Ostreidae; genus Magallana; species Magallana nippona. The sequence goes on along the minus strand of CM065920.1, from coordinate 25,176,895 downwards.
GGTTTAACTCAACATTTTTTTTTTATTTCGTGTCAAGATCAGAATAGCATTTGTAAAGCTCTACCAAAATTTGAATGTTAGTATAAATTACAAACGACATACAGGATGTAAATTTTTGTTGTGTAAACAAAGCTTAAGCCATGTTTTGTTATAAATAACATATTGTAAAGTAATTATACTAAATCTAAGACTTCATAATTCGTGACAATTAAGATCAACTGTTTCATTGTGCTCATAATATTAAATAACTTATACGAAAAAAATTCTGTTCTGCATCTCACTTGTTACTCAACTAATTACATTTATTTCGCAAAACATCAGAAATACAAAAGTTAACTATTTTAGAAATGAGATTGGAAAAAATTAAACCCAAATCATGTCTTAGCCCCTTGGATAATTACTAAATTAAAGGTACTTCATAATGGTGATAGCAACTTTTATTAATAATGAGAGAAAATCAGAATTAAGAGGGCAATGACATGTTGTTTTAAAATCCATTATGAGTAAAACCTACTGACCAAATGTTACGTTAATTTTCTCTGGCCCATGGCTTTGATTGACCCCGATTTAACACAATTTGATATCACTGCGTAGAGTGATACAATTTCAATTTTGAAATAAGTGTTGAAAATAATAGTTTACATTTCATAAATTCCAATCCATTATCCGTTTTCTAATTTGTAACCAGTTACATGTACCATCCTTCTGACCAGGTAACCCATTAACCGTTTATAAATTACTTTACCATTACTTATATTGCAAATTAGTGTATATACTAACAAAAAATTACAAAGTGAAAGCTTATAATAAACTTTTGAGCAAACTGATAATATATTTTGTTAGGAACTGTAAAATGATGCTTAATTAAGCATGTTCAAAAAAAAATCTCACTGATATTTTTCAACTCGAGTTATCTATCTATCTATCTATCTATTGAGAGAGGGGGTCAATACTATGGTTTTGAGGACAGGATAATTTAAAAACTATTATCGCATTATTGTTTTAATAATGAAGAAAAAAACATGTATGGCATACCAAAAACAATTCAACGATTAGTAATATTGTATTAAAAACAAAATGATTTTGACAAATTTAAAAAAACCAGTTAGATTACAAATTGTACTTTGTAAACATTGATACATGTATTTACCTTTCTCCGAACATCCAAGAGCTTTATCACATTCTGTTGCATTGCAATTGCAGATTTCTTTGCAGAATAAACCGTATTTACCCAGAGGGCAATCTTGAGAACAGTTGTAGTCATATGTACCAGGTGGACATTCTGAGTTATAGAAATAAAACTAAGGTATCTTTCTATGTATCTATCTATCTGTCTATCTATCTAATATCTATAAATCTATCTAATAATATTTACCTTTATCTCTTGTTTTGTAGGATATTTCAACGTGCGTATCAGCATGAAATTGATATATGAGGTCTTTATAACGGGAAAAATGGCAAAAACTCCTAGAAAAATTAACTGAGTTTTATCGAATTTTAATTTTATCTTTAAAAGAGAAATTGCAACGCGAAAAAATATTCCTAAAAAAATCACACATCAAGCCTGAGAATTAGAAAGCTAAAAGAACGAATATCTGGATATGATTTATGATATTTTATCTTGAACGTTTTCCCGTTTGTAAACAAATATTCAGAAAAAAACGTTTATTGAATCCCAATTCGCAACATTAGAAAAAATATATGAGAATATGTTATTGACAGCAAAAGCAAAATACAATTATAGTGTAAAAGGAATTTTAAGTTTACTTATAAATGCTTTATATATTGATTTTACAATTTTTCGGCTTACGAGATAGTGCACTTTTTAATGTGTATTATCAAGAAGTAGAGAGTGCTGTATTTGGTCTCGTAATGTTGATTTCATCATTTGACCAATGAAATTAAACGCGGGAATTCTAGCGACTTTCTTTGTCTAGAAAGACGCGCTAATTCACTTTCTTTCAGGACGCCGCACGGGTAACACTTTGAATACTGATTCTGTTCCTTCGGACCATTTCTTTAAAAATTCAAACGGTAGGCGTTGTATATACTATAAGTCTTATGTTTGTATGTTTGTTACTGATCTATTACAAACAATTTTATTTTAGTTCCTATCTTATACGCTAACAATGAATTCAACCAAAGTTTTGATTCTCGGACACTCTATTGTCCGTCGTTTCCATCATTTTCTTATTGACGATGACGATTTAAGGTATGTTGAGGATCTGGGTATTAACTCACATGCAATAAGGTACAAAGGAACAGGGGGTCGTACTATCGATGGCATTTTACGTCACGATGTACCTTTTATTAAAAAATTCCAGCCGGATCATATCATTCTTATGGTTGGGGGCAATGATGTAAGACGGTTATATTCACCGGAGGAACTTGCATGCAAACTCTTAGCATTTGTATCAGTTTTGCATAAAAGGTGTAGTGTTTCACAGAATCATGTCTGTAAATTACTTTCAAGATTTAGGCTGTCATTTGATTATAATTAATTTGTCGATGCAGCCAATGCAACGCTCTTATCAAGAAGGACGTAACCTTTTTGGATTATGCGTCATTCTGGGAGCATAATGGATTGTTTCCTTCACCAGCATCAGACAAATATTGCGATCATAAATTCTTAGCAGACGGCGTCCATTTAAACAAGCAAGGCAATGTTCATTTGTACCGCAGCTTGCGTGGTCTCATTCTTTCAAGGGCACGCTAAGTTAAAGTGGCCGCATTATGTCATCATCGACACTTCAGAATTTTTCAACAAACTTAAGTCAACTTTCACATTTGCTTAGCAATATGTAGGATAATAAAAATATAAATAATTAAAAAGAATATTTATGATTATAATAAAAAAAACACCAAAAAAACAAAAAATAAATCATCCATTTACTAACTGTATATAATATCTATGTTTTTTCTCTACATGAGACATCATTTATGTGTAGCTTCAGATCCTTTTAATGACCGAATAATATTGTGGGTTTTTTTTTCTTTGCTTTTCCTTTTTGATTTTTGTTGCTCTTAACGAGACAGATCTCTTAACGAGACCGTATTTTGGTCCTCCAACGAGGCCGTTTGGATTCGCTTAAGGAGACCGCATTTGTCCTCTTAACGAGGGCGTTTGGTTCTCTTAACGAGGCCGTTTGGGTTCTCTTAACGAGACCGCATTGGTCCTCTTAACGAGGCCGTTCTTGGTTCTCTTAACGAAACCGCATTTGGTTCTCTTGACGAGACCGCATTTGGGTCCTCTTAACGAGGCCGTTCTTGGTTCTCTTAACGAGACCGCATTTGGTTCTCATAACGAGACCGTATTTGGTCCTCTTAACGAGGCCGTTTTTTTGTTGTTGTTTTTTTAATTGATATTGCATTTGTTTTGTGTTCATTCATACAACAACATTCTATCTTATCTTGTGATAATTACCTTGCACTTATGCTATATGATTAAAGACATGTTTGTGCAACTAATTTATAAAAAAAAAATTGCATGACTATTCCCTACTTTAAAAGGTGTACTTAAATACCATTTGCTAATACCAGCACAGCAATTATTTTCAATAGTGTTCATCATGGCACCTAAGCGGAAATCTACAGATTTGACGAAACGAACATCGCCCAAAAGAGGAAAACAGTCTCCGGATAGCTCAGTACAACAATCCAGTTCTCTTTCTACCATCTCTTCGGATATTTTGGAAACCACTACAAAAGAAGTCACGGAAAAAGTCACCGCGAACCTGGAGGAGGAAATTTCTAACATGTTCAATGCTCTCCAGCCAACTGTCATCACCAGTCAGGGGAGTATTGCATGTGCATCTAGTATTAACTCAAATATCAATGGGGATAACGCAATTCAGAAAACTGTCAAGGGAACAATCGTTAATCAATCTGATAAGATACCATCAGGTAGGTCCAGTACTGGTTTTGTAAGTACATCGGTCTCCATTGAAGCTCGTGTACCTGATAAATTAAAATCAAAGATATGATCAAAGCAGTACATGGATTTCGGTAGTCTGCTACTCCGGAACAAACAAGGTAAGGACAAATTTTCCCTTCAGGTAGAGAATTCGATGAAGCCAGGTATGCTTACAATTCACCAGGTGGAGAGAGATGATACTGATGGAGAATTGTCTTCTATGAACGACTGGCTTACAGCTTGGAATAGGCATATGGCTGTTTATCGCATAAAGTATCCACAAGAGCAAGCTGAACTCGCAAAACACCTAGAAGCGGTCAGGGACATTACCGATACAAAAGCTAACTGGTTTAGATACGATAAAGATTTTCGATCCTTAATTGAACAACGCCAGGTGCAGTGGGGAAATGTTCATATGGAACTGTACGACAACGCACGTCTTACTTCTTCTCAATCTATCAAAACAACTATCTCACATAAAAAAATTAAGTAAAGCTATTGCCAGAGGAGCTTGTTTCCAGTTCCACTCAAGTAAGCAGTGCAATGCAGGTCTTGCCTGTCGATTTCAGCACAGGTGTTACAACTGTGGTGGCTCGCACACTTTCACCCAGTGCACAAAACAGGTTCACCGGCCCTTTCGTGTCCTACAAAGATTTAAGTATCAGTCACCACAACCAACCAAATTTGCCAATTCGTCTAAATCACTCCTCTTACCAAGCAAGGGCCCAACATTAATCAAACCAAATAGACTTGCAGATTGGCTGTCTGGTTACGACGAAACTGAGACAAACTATTTAATAAATGGTTTTTCAAATGGTTTTTCATTAAGGTTTGTTGGTGAATGTCCTGGTGTAGAGTCTCAAAATCATAGATCAGCTTTTATTTGTCCGGATATAATTGAGAAAAAGATTCTTAAAGAAGTTTAAACGGGTAAAGTGTCAGGTCCATTCGATTCTAAACCATTTGCTGACGTACAATGTTCCCCATTAGGTTTGGTAGAGAAAAAGGTACCAGGTGAATATAGAATGATTCATCATTTATCTTATCCTAGAAACAAATCGGTTAATGATGGCATTCCATGCGAGGAATCATTTGTTCAATATTATTCGGTTGGAGATGCCATCAGTCATATCAAGAACTGTGGAGTTGGTGCTTATTGTTGCAAAACGGATATAAAATCTGCTTTTAAGATAATTAACTTAAACTATTCTCAATTCCAATACGTTTGTTTTAGATGAAAGAAAAAGTATTATGTGGATACATGTCTTCAATTTGGTCTTAGTTCTTCATGTAGACGATTTTATTATTATCCACAAGCGTTCCTTAACATGTGTTAGACAGTTGAAGGCATTTTTATCAATGTGTGTTGACATAGGCGTTCCAATATTCCTGGAGAAAACGTGTGGTTCTCTTCAGACTATAACTTACTTAGGCTATGAGTTGGATTCGTGCATGATAGAATCTAGGTTGCCTCACGACAAAATAGTAAAGTGCATAGATAAAATAAAGTTTGCAAAGACACAAAAGAGCTTGACTCTTAAACAATTACAGTCGTTCATAGGTTTACTCAACTTTGCATGTAATGTTGTTTTGTCAGGCAGAGCATTCCTTAGGAGATAAGTAGACCTAATCATTGGTATCAGTAAGTCGTTTTTCAAAATAAGCATGACAAAAGAGGTGAAGTGGATTTGAAAGTTTGGGAATGTTTTCTTGAAAAATTCAATGGATCCTCGATTTTCCTCCCAGATAAGTGGTCAAGTTCGCATGAGCTTAAATTGTACACAAATGCTTCTGGTTCTATCGGTTATTCAGCGGTATTCGGTATTCGGTAGTCAGTGGTTTTATTGAAACTGGGATAGTAATTGGCAATATAAAAATATTACAGTCTTAGAACTTTACCCAATAGTTGTGGCAATAAAAGTATTGGGGGGAAATGTTGACTAACACATGTATTTTATTTAACACTGATAATCAGGCATTGGTGCATGTTTTAAACAAACAAACAAACATGTAAGGATAAAGATATCATGGCTCTTGCTCGCCAGCTCGTTGCTAGTTGTCTCGAATTTAATATTTATTTTAAAGCAAAACATTTAACATCAAAAGAAAATATACTAGGTGATTTGCTTTCTCGCTCCAAGGAAAAGCAATTTCTACAATTAGCACCTTGGGCCGACAAACAACCAGTCGAGATTCCCAGTCTTCCGCCTTATCCAAGTTGACCCTGGTTGTGAACAAACTCCTGGATTTCAGTTTGACTGCGTCACCTTCATCATTATACACTCACACATGGTCGACGCTTAAGAACTTTGCAGAAAAGTACAGTTTATGAACGGATATCCCCGTCCAACAACACATATTGGTTCTCTGTGTTGCTTTCCTTCTCTCACAAGACTACGCACCGTCGACCATAACATCTTGTCTTTCGGCCATCAGTCCTGTCCATAAACTCAATGGCCTCCAAGATCCATGTTCATCATTTGTTGTACAAAAAGTATTAACTGGAGCTCGTAAGCTCAAACCGACAACTGATGTTAGAATACCAATTACTAGGGCTATCTTGCACAAACTCCTTAATTCTTTACAACATACTATAACAACATACCAATCTATATGAAAAAAAACTATTTCGAGCAATGTTTGCGTTAGCCTTTTATGGTTGTTTGAGAATCGGCAAAATTACGTCCAGCTTAACCGTTCCAAATAAAACTCTGCTACATTTTAACCATTTAACGTTATTTCTATCGTAAATAACACAATATTGATTAAATTTGTTTCATATAAGCATAGTCTGGGAAAACCTTTCGTTCTAACAATACATGGGGCTAAGGACTCGGATTATTGCCCAGTTCAGTGCCTTAAGAATTATATTAATCAAAGAGGAGTGCAAGAGGGTCCTTTATTTTGCTACGTACCTTGCACACCTGTGACTAGGATCAAATTTTCTATGATACTGAAGAATTGTTTATCTTTCGCTGATATCCAGATGGGGAAAATTACAAGTCATTCATTTCGAATTGGCATGGCTTCTCACTGTGCAGACTGCGGAATGAGCGACGGTAAAATTAGACTCCTGGGACGTTGGAAATCAGATGCCTTTAAATCGTACATCAGACCGGTTAATTCGTGTAATTAGATGCAATTACCCAGTCTAGTCAAAACTGTGTTTATATTTCTATTCGGAAATTAATTATAATTACATGATATTAAGATCAAATGCAGAACTGTGACGACATAATTCAATGAAATTTCAATTGTAGTATTACGTAATTTTATTTTGTGTAATTTTACGCAATGTGTTACAATGTTATGTAACAAGTAAAGTCACACTGGTGGCAAAGAGCAACATACCATGTCTTGTTTTGTTTCTATATAATGTATCGAGATTGAGGTGATGGTCATACGTCAAGTAAACTACATAAGTTATTACCCCTTTATACGGAATCAATTATGGGTAAAAAAAATATATGAGAATATTAGTTATTGACAGCAAAAGCAAAATACAATAGTGTAAAATGGACCTACATGAAATCTACTATTTTCATTTTCCCCTCAACCAAAACATGCCAGTTTAATCAAAACTGACCATGAATATAAAAAATGATACTAGTAGTTTGGAAAATCAAGTCACATTTCAAATATGTTTCGTTATTATTAAAATTCAGTGTCACTAAATCCAAAAGGCAAAGATTAGTCATCATACATGTATCACAAAAAAGAGGCATTCAGATCTAGAAGTTGGAGTTCTATTCGCTTTTCGCTATTCACTATTCGAATAGCGAATATAATTCTGTGGTCTGAGCTGTTCGCTATTCAAATTACCGTTAACATGCTAATAAAGGTAAATTAAAAATTCCAAATTAACTTCATTTTTTAATTGAAAGAAACAATGGCATAGAAAAAATTATACCTTGCTGACATGACTTGAGCATTGATATGATGAGCTAGCCTGAAAAGAAGGTAAGAAATTCATCATATTCTGTATGCAATGGGAATATCTTTCAAGGGGCTGGCTAACACCCTGTATCCCATATTTGGGCCTTCATATTTTGTGAGGATGGGACCCCGGGAAAATCCAATCGACCCTTAAAAGGAATTTAATTTACACGACTAGTAGCAGGCTTAGCTAGCCTGGTGAAAATAGAAAATTTCTTATAATACAGTTATAGTGGGAATATCTTTCAAGGGGCTTTCTAACACCCTGTATCCCATATTTGGGCCTTCATCTATCGTTTCGAAGGTGCCTTGGGTAAGATCAGTCGACCTTCAAAAGGAATTTGGTTTACAAGACCAGTAACGGGCCTAGCTTAACTGGTGAAAACAGGAAATTTCGTATAATACAGTTATAAGTGGAATATCTTTCAAGGGGCTTGCTAACACCCTGTATCCCACATTTAGGCCTTCATATTTGGTGGAGATAGGGCCCCGGAAATTTCTAGTCGACCCTCAAAAGAAATTGGGTTTACACGGCCAGTAACAGGCTAAGCTAGCCTGGTGAAAATCGGAAATTTCGTATAATACAGTTATAATGGGAATATCTTTCAAGGGGCTGGCTAACACCCTGTATCCCATATTTGGGCCTTCATATTTGGTGGAGATGGGACCCTAGTAAAGTCAAGTCGACCCTGATAATGAATTGGGTTTAAACGGCCAGTAACAGGCTTAGCTAGCCTGGTGAAAACAGGAAAATTCGTATAATACAGTTATAATGGGAATATCTTTCAAGGGGCTGGCTAACACCCTGTATCCCATTTTTGGGCTTTCATATTTGGTGGGGATGGGGCCCCAGAAATTTTCAGTCGACCCTCAAAAGGAATTTGGTTTACACGGCCAGTAACAGGCTTAGCTAGCCTGGTGAAAATAGAAAATTTCGCATCATACAGTTATAATGGGAATATCTTTCAAAATGGTTGCTAACACTCTGTATCCCATGTATGGGCCTTCATATTTTGTGGGGAAGGCGCCCGGGTAAGTTCAGTCGACCTTCGAAAGGAAATTGGTTTCCAGGGCCAGTAACAAGCTTAGCTTGCCTTGTGAAAACAGGAAAATTTGTATAATACAGTTAAAATTGGAAAATCTTTCAAGTAGCTTGCTAACACCCTGTATCCCATATTTGGGCCTTCTTTTTAGGTGGGGATGGGGGCCCGGGAAAGTCTATCCGACTCTCAAAAGGAATTGGGTTTACATGGCCAGTAACAAGCTTAGCTAGCCTGGTGAAAATAGGAAATTTCGTATCATACAGTTATAATGGGAATATCTTTCAAGGGGATGTCTAATATCCCATATTTGGGTCTTCATATTTAATGGGGATGGGGCCCCGGGATGTCCAGTCGACCTTCATAAGAAATACGGTTTACACGGCCAGTAACAGGCTACGCTAGCCTGGTGAAAATCGGAAATTTCGTATAATACAATTATAATGGGAATATCTTTCAAAGGGGTGGCTAACACTCTGTATTCCATATTTGAGCCTTTATATTCTGTTGGGATGGGGCCCCGGGTAAGTTCCGTCGACCTTCAAAAGGAATTGGGTTTACACGGCCAGTAACAGGCTTAGCTTGCCTGATGAAAATCGGAAATTTCGTATAATACAGTTATAATGAGAATTTCCTTGAAGGGGCTGGCTAACACCCTGTATCCCATTTTGGGCCTTCATATTTGGTAGGGATGGGGCTCCGAGAATGTCTTTTGTCGGTATAGTGATTAATAATGAATTTTAAATGAATACACTTTATTTTGCACGTCGCTTTGTTATTTGAAATTCAATTCATATTTATATCTGATTATTTTTTTTATCTTTGCTAAAATACGAGATGTTCATTTATCTTAAATATTAGGTTAAAGAGGAGAGTTTTTTATCAATGGAGGAAATGTGACGCAGATACTGGTCATATTTCTGTTTTGTTTTCCAGTGGATTTTTAAATTTGTTTTAACTGGTATACATGTAGGGGAGACATGGTCAGGACTCCTTCATTTCAGATGTTTCAGAATAAAATATGAACAATTTACATAAAATATTTATTAGAATAGCCAGGGGTGATCTCAAAAGTTTTTGAAAAATTGCCTCTTTCTCTCTTTTTCATGCACGTAGGTTCCATTATACTCTCCAATCCCAGGCAACTGCCATAAACTACTAATGTAATGCGTACCCATGCAAATATTCAACAATTGATTTCAAATCGATCACGTTCCTTTCGAGTGAGACTTCATGTTCTGACCCCTTCTTTTCATTATAAAATCGAAAGTGAAAGTTTAGGCCACAGTTTCGCATTTTCATTCCATATCTGATAAGGACTGCTTATACTAAAGTACTAAAGTGTCAAATATCAATCAAATAGACATGAGCTCCTCTTTCCCCAAAATAAATAAGATAACTATTCTAGCAACTTATACAGCTCAAATAACCACCCAAACCTCACATTTACCCCTTTTTGTTAAAATTTGACCGGGTCTTTCCTGCGAAACTGTCCAAAGCCACCTACGCAAATTAACAAAACAAGAAAGCGTGTTAGTTTGTTGACATGGAAGTCAAGATCGCCTTCAATATTTAAAAAAAAACGATCAAGAAACAAATCTAACTAGTCTTGTTTATTTCTGAAACAACACTATGCATCCAAATAGTCCATAAGCAGCAACGACCCCCCCCCCCCCCCCCCAACACACACACGCACGCACGCACGCACTCACGCACGCACACACACACCTGAAATATGCCTCTGATTTCACCAATTACTCAATGTATTACAACTTTTTTTATGTAAAGGAGGTGGTGTGTACATGCAATTAAGTCAATTGACATTATATTCTTTTGTGTGAAATTTTCTTGATCTTGAAGGCATCTCTCTCTCTCTCTCTCTCTCTCTCTCTCTCTCTCTCTCTCTCTGTGTTTGTTATACATATTAACTATGGATACACAGGTGTGAAATGTCCACATAGTTTACGGGACGGTGCCCGGATTCAGAAAATATCCCTCGGGGGGAGGGGGGTTCTGAGAGATACATGTGAGTTTGCTTGGAGGGGGGGGGGGGGGTCGACACCCCCGTCTAGATCCGCGCATTGAGATGTCAATTCTAGGCAACGTAGGTTTTTCTTTGGTAACTTTGATAGAAAATTTCGCGCTACGCCAGAGCAAATACTCCCTTTCTTTATCGACATGCAAAATTGTGAGAGATTTGGAGAATTGAACTTATATTCTGACAGGAAAATATGTCAGATATTGTATAAATATCAATGATGAGTACATGTAGTAAGTTTCAACTTGGAAAGAAAAATATTAGTTACAGATTTATTATATCTTAAAAAAAAGACAGTTTCTCCCGATTCAGCGGTAATAAAGCACAACCAAAGCATTTAATGTTCTGTAAAGAGGTTAGCAAGCTTGTTGAACGTATTTGCAATTTAATAATATTTCCATTCGTTCTCCGACCAATAAGGGTCGTTATTCTATTCCTGGATTCCGTGGTGCTAATCGGATGAAAATCATAGACTTCCAGCATGAGACGGGACCCAATTTTATCTTTGTTGACTAAGACAAATGTAGATAAAGTGCCTTGTCCAAGGACAAAACACACATCAAGTGACCACACCGGGGCTTGAACCGTCGACCTTTTCATATTTTCATATAACAAACACTCACATAATATATAATACATCATATGGCATACGAATCGTAATGAAATAACACACCATGTGAACGAACTCCGGTATATGTATTAATAGATAACACAAGTCGACCAAAGACCCATATTAATTTAAATATTTTTAACTTTGTTCATTTGATTAAAGAACATATTACATAACCTCTTGTTTCGTTATCAATTTTATACACTATAAAAATCAAAAACGTGCTACATACAAACAAATGTTATTATATGTAATACCTAAAATTATTAACGTGTGCTCACTTTCAGAGTGATAGTGTTGACTTTTAGTATTTAATTTAAAAAAAGGGTTAAGATGAATGTTATGATAATTGTATTATATGAATGTCCTTATACATTCACAACAATAACTCCTTCTTAAATGTCAATGATTTCACCAAGTACCACATTTTGACAAAACAAAAAAAAATATGAATATGTAAGTTACTGCCTATTAAAGTATTCCGATTATAACCATTTACATGAAATTTGCTATTTTAAATAACTATCTATTTTATATGTCTGCTATTGGTCGTGTAAACCCAATTCCTTTTAAGGGTCGACTGGACAGCCAGCCCTTTGAAAGATATTCCCATTATAACTGTGTTAAACGAAATTTCCTATTTTCACCAGGCTAGCTTAGCCTGTTAATGGTCGTGTAAACCCAATTCCTTTTGAAGGTCGACTGACCTTTTCCAGGGCCCTATCCTCACCAAATATCACGCCCCAATTATGGGATACATGGTGTCAACCATACCTCTTGAGAGATATTCCAATTATAACTGCATTATACGAAATTTCCTGTTTTCAACAAGATAGCTAAGCCTGATAATAGTCGTGTGAACTAAATTCCTTTTAAGGGTCGACCGAAATTTCCTAGGGTCCAATCTTCACTAAATATGAAAGCCCAATATGGGATACAGGGTGTTAACCAGACCCTTGAAAGATATATTCCCATTAATTTCACCAGGCTAGCTAAGCCTGTTACTGGCCGTGTAAACCCAATTCCTTATGAGGGTCGACTGGACTTGCTCGGGGCCCCTTCCTCACCAAATATGAAAGCCAAGATATGGGATGGAGGGTGTTAGTCAACCCTTTGAAAGTCATTCCCATTATAACTGTAACATACGAAATTTCCGATTTTCACAATGCTAGCTAAGCCTGTTAATGGTCGTGTAAATCCAATTCCTTTTGAGGGTCGGCTGAACATTCTCGGGGCCCCATCCATCCAAATATGAAGGCCCAAATGTGGGATACAGGGTGTTAGCCAGCCCCTTGAAAGCTATTCCATTATTACGGTATCATACGAAATTTCCGATTTTCACCAGGCTAGCTAAGCCTGTTAATGGCCGTGTAAACCCAATTCATTTTGAGGGTCGGCTGTAAATTCCCAGGGCCCCTCCCCCTTCAAATATGAAGGCCCAAATGTGGGATACAGGGTGTTAGCCAGCCCCTTGAAAGCTATTCCCATTGCAACAGAATATGATGAATTTCTTTTCAGACTAGCTAATCATGTCAATGCCCAAGTCATGTCAGCAAGCAATAATGTTTACTATGTCACTGTTTCTTTCGATTAGAAATGAAGTTTATATGGAATTTTTAATTTACGTTCATTAGCATGTTTACAGTAATTTGAATAGCGAACCAACTACAGAATTCTATTCGCTATTCGAATAGTGAATAGCGAAAAGCGAATAGAACTCCAACTTCTGAATGCCCCCAAAAAGACTTATCTTTCTTTTCAAGCGAGTATAAACAATTGAAAAGTTGTCGCTTATTCAATTTCACAATATAATAGAAGCATCGCCAATGTTCATCTATATATCTCTAATATTTGATGCTTTAATTTATAGGAATGTAATCGTGTTAAAAAAAGTGAATTTGAAAAAATAATCGCATGTTACCTTTGCAATATCCATCTTTGAAGATGTAATTATGACAGCAAATCACTTCATAGCTAAAAAAAATGTACATTAATATAATTGACAATAGAACTAAGGTGTAATTATATGATCAGTTAAACTGTTTTTGGCATTATTCAATTTACCAGATTTTCTTAATACAATAAAAAAAACTCTCTCTGTCTATCTACAGGTCTCTCTCTCTCTCTCTCTCTCTCTCTCTCTCTCTCTCTCTCTCTCTCTCTCTCTCTCTCTTATAATTGTTTTAAAATCAAAACCCGAATCTTTATCAGCAATATTCACGATTTGACACGTTTTAATTTGGTTGTTCTTGAGAATTTCATCGGCAATGGTTAGTCGATTTACAGACAGTAAATATGAAACTACCTGTTGTTACCGCATACTCCCGGAGAATCTAAAAAAGGTGGCAATACAAAATTGCAATTAACAATTACATGTTTATAAACAATGCAAAAGGCAACTTTTCTCTTTAAATAGAATGTTTAAGAGATTAAGGGAAATACTAAATAAATTACAAATTGTATATATGTATAAAGAATCTTATAAAAAGTTTATCATTTCAACGACGTCTTAAATAATTTTTGATCATAGACAGATCGGATTCGCCTCGCCGTCTATAAGATTGATCAACCCGACATATTTCTGTAGTCAATCAGTAACAAAACCGACATATTTCTGTAGTTTATAACAAAGAAGTAATAGTATGTGAGTGTGGGGGGGGGGTATCAGCGTAATTTAAACATAGTTGTTTTGCAAGTACATTAATCACGGCTATTGAAACTTTAAAATATTTGAATACTTCCTTACCACAAATGTCAATGATTCTAAATTTACAGTTATTTATGATAATTTAAAGTGATAATGATGCGATTCAAGAACTGGGGTAAAAGGAGTTTAGCAAACGTTTTCCTCAGATAAGGTTCAATCGTTGAAGTTTCGAAGAAATCATTATTGTTTTCTAAATTATATTGGTTATACTATTTTAACAGTTGCAAAAACAAAAACAAAAAAAGGAATACCTATGCATCCATATACATAATTGCACTGCTGGTTTCCTTTGCAGTGACATTTCTCTGCACAGAAATGTCCATACATGTGTTCTGGACATTGTTCCGAACAGTTTTTACCAAAAGTTCCTTTAGGGCATTCTATAATGGATTCCATTAAAAAATATTCGTTATTTAGAAAGGCATTCCTCATCATAAGTAATTTTAAATTCATAAAACTATACATTGATAACAATTAGCAAAAACATCATAAGTCATTGAATAAATATTGAAAGAACAGCAACGTTTTCTAGGAGGACGTATGTGTTTGATGTGACAAATTAAATTTAAACGGAAATAATCACTTTAATACGAATTCTTGTCATCTTGAAAATGATTTTAAAAATAAGTTCAAGCGACTTGACGGAACAGTGCATCTATATTGCTTTTACAGTAGCCTTTTGGGAAACGCAATACAAAGCAATGCACATGTTCAATACAAACCTATAAAAAACGTACATTTATATCTGACAATAAAATACAAATTGCAATGGATTTTGTAATATTTATTCTACTGAAGACAGGGTCAATTTTTTCAGGTTTTCGGATTGCCAAGAACTTGGTGTCAAAATGATCATTAACACATAAAACCTTAGAAACCTCTTTATTCATAGAAGTCAGTACGAGAACTGTTCATTTAAGCAGTGAATGCTTATTTTTGGATGTCCTCGGTCCTATAACACACCAAGGTTGTGCAGACAAATTGAATACCGCGCGTTAGTTTATCATGATTATTTAATTTTATATAATTTAATTCTGGTTGTAACGCACTTTCTGATTGGCTGAAAAATTATTTTATGTTGTATAAAGAACGTAGCCCATGTCATGGGGAAGTAACTCTTGCGCTGCAAATCATGCACGGTAAAATACTATTTTTCTTTGACGAAAACATGTGTAATCATGATTAATATTTATATATATATGAAATAAAAATTGACAACAAATGTTGATAATAATAAAGTTGTGAAATAAATTTATTCTCTTTATCAATATCTGTTTTTTATTTTTGAGAATTATTATTTCCAATGACCATGACGACGTCACGCGATTTTAACCCCATCGTCGGCCGTCGAAATCATAATTTAACGCATATTCCCATTACCCGGTATTTTTACTGTGTTATATTCCTTTACGGTTGAAAACTTGTAATTTTAGAATTAAAAATTTAAATTGTTGATTTTTTTTCATTCAATAAAATGTTTGCACAAAAAATATTGTTACCATTACAAATAAGTCGTGAATTGCGGGTAACATCACGCGTGTATAACTTTACGAGCACAGCGTTCGAGAACCTGTGAAATACCTCATCAGAATTTATTCCAAACCTTTAACTCGTATAAAACAATATACCTAGTATTATCTTTTAATCAAAATTGTATTCCTTTTTAACAAACAAAAGAATAAGTCAGTTTTAAATGGAGACTGTCGATAAAGTCTGACTATGATGTTTCCGTACCGGTACAGCAGTGAAATACACAATACATCAACATGCTTTATACAGTTATAACAAAATATGAATTTTATAGAACAAAATTCCAAATCAACTATAAGTGACGCTGTGATGTTGTGAGAAGCATGCATTTTTCACACGATAAGATTGTGTACAAATACCACACATAACATCGGACATCGGCTAACTAGCTGTATTTTGAGTATTTGATTTCATTGGATGGTAACGCGCCTCTTTTATGTCAACAGCCAACTGAAATGAATTGACTTTAAAGCAGTCGGAATCAGTATTTGATATTATAAGTTGAATGATAGAAACCCAGCATTTAAAAAAGAGTGAATAATATACTTTTCATGCACGTAATATGAAATGCGAGATTTGTTTGTAATCCCGATGAATTAAATACAATCAATGATTGGAAATTTCATTTTTTGACTCTTGTAAACTTCATTAACGGAAAATAACAAGTAGATGTTTAAAGACAATGATTACAATAAACGTGTACAAACAATTTAACTAGGAAATCCGTATTCATGGTACTTACTAAAAATAGTTAGTGGTAAATACACCGTTATACAAATGTTGGGTCCGAAACATTCTGTATGTATAATGAAATTAGGTATACAAAAAAATTTAACAAATTAAATAGGGTCATACAATAACCGGATTACCCAAATTCAATTTATGCACAGTCACAAAATCTACGAAATCAATTATTAAATCGACCTATTTTTCGACGGAATACGTGACTTACGCACTGCAAACTTCACTCTATAAATTAGAGGGTTTTTTTTCTTTACGTTATCGCAAGAGCGCCGCGGGAAAAAGAAATAACGTCATACAACGGCAAATGACGTAAAGCTGCTACAACGTCATAATCAGCGTAAGAGTAAAAAGTTGAAATATTTTGTTTTAAAATTAAGAAAAAATCTTGCTTCACTTTATGCATCAATTGTTTATTCTTAATTGTTTATCATGTTTAATCAAAAATGGTTCCACATTTTGAAAATTTATTTCAATCTCCGAAATCTACTGAGCTCATCCCGGAAAATCCCGAGCTCTCATGCTCAATTGTACATCCGATACCTTAATAGCAAAAATTTTAATTATAAGCCACTTAGAAAGCGCGTTAAAACCAGAATTAAATGATATACTTTATAAGTACTTCCTTATCAAAATTGTTAATGGCTCTTAAAAGGTCTATCAAAGATGAGTGCCATTGAGTACTGGGCTGAAAGAATATTTAGTATATTCATCACCATATAAGGTTTAATTTAGAAATTTCTAAAGTTGAAATAGAGTTTTAAAAATCATCATTTATTTCTGAATGATATTTTTAGTTTTACACTAGCTTTTAAATGATTGGAATAAAATAAAGAATACCTATGCATCCATGCACATTGATTAATTCAAAACATTTCGGAGTATAAATGTATTCAACCTATGAGTAAGGAAATTTTTTCTTTTCTTTGGCGAACAATAGCAAATTTTCGTATTCAGAAAATATTGATAACAAAGTGTAGTTTATCATGAGGAAGTATATAGTTGATGTGATAAATTCGATTCTAGCTGTTACAGAAAATCACTTAAACATCACGGAAATGTAGGATTTTGCATTATTTGACAGTAAAACGTCCTTTATAAACAAATTGCATTGAACACTGAGACAAACTTTACTCTGCATTTAGTGTGTACAAAACTTTTAATGAGTTCATGTACAATCTAAACACACGTTCGATAAAATAACGCTGTATGCTCTTTGGCGTTTAAGAAAATAAATTTCCATTAAGTACTTATTCGGCATTTGAAATACTTTTAAAAATAATTTACGAAAAGCTCTACTTACCAGTGCAAGTACCATTAGTATCATAATAATTAATACAGCATTTTATCCTGTAACAAAGAATTATTTGTAATTAAATTTCAAAATGTACAGCATACTATTGTTCTGTTAATTCTTGAATACCTATAGCTGACAAAATACATTTTATTGAAATAGAATAAAGCATCAAGGACAAGTAATTGTTGGTTCAAAAATAGAATTTATAGATACATGTATATATCTACACTCCTTGTAAGATAATAAAACAGAACTGATTCCTTTTACTGATTTTAAATGGCTAACTTATCTGAGTCTGTGCAATTTCCAGCTGCCTTATTTCCATCCATTTTCAGCGAATAAGAAGACATCAAGATTAAGAAGAAAGTAATTTCAATAACCCAAATACCACTGCTTAACAACATGATGAATTAGAGCATCAATCATAAATGAAATTCACTCGCAAAAAAGGAAATATTAAAGACAGGGAAGTATGGTGAATATATCGGATTCATAATTTGTATACAAACATAGTTCTTGATGTTTTGGATGATTACAGATTACATCATAGAATAAAAATATTGTGGACACCCTTGATTCATAATATATTGTGTACATGTTTACATTTAGCTAGTTGTTGGTCTCTATGTTATATACGTTTGCTTCATAAAAAAACATTTTCCATTTTTGTTAAATTCATAAGATTGCTCTCTATGTCTTGATTTAAATTCAGTTTCTCTTTATGATATTTTCAGATAATTATCTTCATTCTTTTTTAGATATTAGATTTTTTTTAGAAATTTGATAACAAAAATGTTGGTTTTTTGAGGAGTAATGTCAGGATATACCGAAAGTCTTTAAGTCTATTATGATAGACAGGTTTTAAATTATAAATGTAATACTAATCTCGTATACACCTTAAATAGCTAACAAATTTTTGATCAGTTTTTTTTTTTTTCAAATTAAAAAGAATATCATGCCATCTCTTTAATCAGCTGCATTAATGAATAAATTGATGCAGATGAAATCATTTTGATTAAATCAATGAATTTTATTTGTTAAAGTAAGTGTATAATATATTTGATATCATAATTACCGGAATAAAATTTGACTAATGCGGTGACAAAAGTTGGCAATATTAAGACCTCTGTACTTGCATTAATAACGTAGGTCGTCTCTTTGTTTTTTAGCAATATGAAGTATTTGCTTCACTCTCTGTAGTTTCTCTTGGGTTATCTCATTTCGGTTATTTTTTTTTTTTTGTTTTTTGTTTTTACATGCAAACCATGATAAAGTTTATGTTAATCCGGTTGATTTATTTTTACTTTAAACATGTACATCGACATTGTTCTGACATCACACGTCTCATCGTTTCGTGGAAATAAAGTACATATATCCATGAGTTCTCTAACTATAATCCCTGTTACGCCATATATATGTCCATTACATCATTGAACTTCATACATATGATGATTTTACATCATGGTATATTCTGCAATGGCATTTCTTTGTAATGGTGTGTAAACGTTGTGCCTAGATATTAATGCAAACAAAACAAAAGGATCTAATGCGTTACTTGGGTTTATTTTGGTAACCATCCATACTATTTAATGAGGGTTTCTTTTTAACAAAACGAAAGGTTTCCTTGGCGTTAATGTTTTCCTGGAATAGATTAAATCGGTTAACACTTATGATAAGTAGATTTCAAGTAGGTTAGAATCAATATAAACAGCTGTGCGCCAAATGAAGCATATGCCAATGTACAAAATGGTTTTTTTTTTTTATAAACTAACAACAATAAGGAAAAAATAAAGTCATCTACGAAATGCATGTTTTTGACATAAACCAATAATTCAACAAATGAAATATACTTTAAATCAATAATTTTAATAACACAACACTCATTAAACTATTTTCAAATTAAATAAGTTCAAAGGGTGTGCCTTTTCGTTTCATTAGATGGTTGTCATGAATCAGGGTTTTACGTCAACATTAACACACAGTAATTGTTAAATATTCATCATCAGAGTTGTATTTTGTCATTAAATGTCGTTTCCGTACAGTTACTATATACTTTCTTTCGTGATTTAATTGGCCTTATATTCTTTTTATCACAGCGTTCGGAAAAATGTTTTTTAGCTGGTCAAATAAATCTCAATTTTATTTTATCGTTGTCTAGACGGTAGTCCTTTGTATACTAAATCTTACAATTTAATTATAACTTAGAATTGTAAAACTGCATGATATAGTGCAACAAAAGACATCACTTACGACAATCGCTGGCAACAGTTTTTAATCTCTCTCTAAATGTGCCACCCCAGTTCTTCTCACTCTTTATCCATTGTGAGCCTCCGTGAGTTCCTTGGCCTTCCAGTGTAAACGCCGCGAATAGCGGTGCCCGAAGCAAGATAGCAATCTGTTTTAAGACTTGTTTATAAAAATTGGAATTTTTTATGTTTATTCTTACGTGGAGGAGCTGCAATACAAGTCTTATTATCATTAGATTGCTAAACCCTCAAAATAGTTATAGAGATGCCTGTTATGGGATTAAAATTTGAGTTTTGTTGACATGTGATATTCCTTTTCTTCCTCATTCTTGTAGAATTGAGAAAATAAAGAGATGCTGAGTTTTATCCAAAAAAAACCATTTAGATTTTAAATATACGTTAATGATATAAATCTTAACATAGTCTTTTGCCTATAACAGGTCTACATTAAAACAATTTTGTATATTTCAGAAACTTTTACCAAAAAAAATATGAAAAGACGGCACAAATTGATATTACATCTGATCACTAGTTCAATGTTTCAGCAAACAAGCAGTATAAGTTGTCATAGGTTTCCCTTTCTATCACGTTTTGTTATTTTTTTAAATAATATACACACAAATCTGTCATTGAAAAGAATATAGAGTCAAAATATGGAAAATAATAATAATAAAATTTCCCCTTTCATACTTTCTCTCTATATACCGAGAAAATTATTGAATACGAGAGTGCATTTCTTACATGACTTTATAATGGAAAAATCTTTTATCCATTAGGATGGAAAATCTCGAGAGTCGTCTCGCCATTTTTCAACATTATAATCTGAATTCTTTTAATGTTGTTGCAATCCAAAATCCGAATTTATTTTTGGTTCGGTAATGGATCTTGACGCGATAGAGGGGAAATTTCAAATGTTTTTCACTCTTGAATAATTGGCACAATGGTATTTATGAATATCAACATTTTACGTACAACGTGCTGCAAACAGAAACGGGACAGAGTAGAGGAGCTAAGTGGTCACCCTTTTGAACCTTATTTTAACTTTTCCTTTTGGAATACAGGTAAGAGTTCTAAGAATGAGAAATCGAAAAAGTTTCATGCTCAATGGGTTCTTCATATTCAAACACTTGCATATTCTGTGTATGTATATTTCATTATCATACCCTACTTCAAAAGTTCCAGTCTATTTTGTCTTGGTTTCAGATGTTGCTTCGAATTTACTGTTGTCGACCATGGTGCTCTTTTTTTCCGGCCAGCTGATCGTACTCAACACGAACAGTACCATATATTGCTGGCTGATACATTGACATATCTTCCAAAACAGACCAAAAAGAAATGGTAGATCAATAGATAGACGGACAGAAGGACGGACGGACGGACCAACAGATAAACAGAATAACAGATAGATAGATAGATAGATAGATAGATAGATAGATAGATAGATAGATAGATAGATAGATAGATAGATAGATAGATAGATATATCGACTTAAATTTAGTAGATATTTGTACTATCCTTACTTACAATATGCCAGTTTTAAATTGTTTGAGACCGTCAACATCCCGTGATGTTCTTAAATGTAACGTTCTTTTTAAATCTGATTTCTATATCTCTGTATTCTTTTTAGACATAAATTACCAGTTCCTACCGTTTGTTACACTCATTCTAACATTTCATTCATGAAATTTTCTACATTCTACATGAAAACAAAAACATGACTTGAGCTTTGTTTACATAACAACGAATTGAGAGCTTTATATCTCGCTTATAACTCGACGACTGACACACAAATTTTAGTTTACTATTTCAAATTCCTTACTGTAGCATTGAAATTATTTCATCATTTTCTTTTTCAAAAGATACATTTAGTAAATAAGAAATCGACGCAGATGAAATCGTTGTTTAATGATTTACAGTGAATTTCATTTCTGCAAGAACGGGTATAAATTATCGGATAAAAGATCTATCGTATCAGAATTGGGAATGACTGGTACTTTGTGTATCCATACGACCGATGCAAAAATAAAAATGGCAATATTACGAATATTTGTCTCTGTTACTGTTTTTTATAACGCTGACCTTGTTTTTTTTTCACCAATCTTAAGTATTTTCTCCAACCTATGTAAGTTCTTTTTGTTTGTTTATTTATTTAGTTTTTTTTTGTTATGTTTTATTCTTGCAAGACTTTGATATATATGATAAATATTGATCCTGTTGATTTTTTGTTTGTTTGATACATCACCATTGCTCCGACGTCACACGTCTCGACATTTCTTGTGAACAATATGCATTCATCGATGAATTACTCTATAGGTCCATTACACCTTTGAAAATGGCACTACATACATACACGTGACGATTTTACATTAAGTTTTATTCTGCATTTTGGTATTTATTTATTTTGTAAAACACTGTAAACGGTTGTGTCTACATATTGATGCAAACAAACGTATAAACTAATGCGTTACTTGAGATAACTTGGGTAATCATCCATACTATTTTATTGATGCTTAAACTCAACAAGACAAAAGGTTCATTAGCACACCAATCATTTGTGTTTGAATCTTTAGAAAGGTAAAATAATAATTTGAATGTTGGGACTCTTTTAAAAATTGATTTCACTTTTATTTCACTTTGTGAAAGAGTTTTAGCTTAACAAATAACCGTGGTGAAATAAGTTTCATATAAATCAAGTCCAAAAGGCTTGCTTAAAAGTTAAAGTGGTGAATTTATATTGATATAAAGATTACAACATATTAGACACACTATTGAAAGTTATACCCCATGTTTTTGTTACTACATACATGTCCGAAGGTATGGTATATCAACATATTAATTTTTAGTATTCGAAAATGATGTTCTGAGATTTCCTTACGAAAATATCCTAATGAGAGACGAACAAACCAATTCTATTGAATTAAGCGTTTAACGTCCACGGAAACGTACAATTGGTATATCTTTAGAGTTGTACATGCTGCAGGAATTGAGTGTCGACTTAGAATATAAGTTCAATAAATGTGCATCTTCTTCGTTGTTTAATTAACGCTGTACATTTGTCCATAATAATTTTCTTTTTATAAGGAATTTGAAAAGATGTTTAGTTATTGATCAATTTCGATGGTACATCTATTAGATGGCTGTTTAAACGAGTGTTCTCTGTACAAATGTCCTTTGCATTCATTTTGTAAATGTTTTCTTAAGTGAATTCAGCGTCAATTCATTCTGTGGTATTCTTTGATTGCATTTGATTCATTGCCAGTACAAGCGGTTCAAATTTTTCACCATGATCCCTTTTTCTGCATCGTTGAAGAATCGGAAGATTATTTATATATTACTATCATCCACATACACTTGAATTTTAAATATCCCTTAATTTGAAAGACTTCCTACTTTAACGGAGTCTTTGACACCTTTCAGCAGCCTCTGCAATGTAAATCTGGGACGATGGTAAAGGATAGCAATACACCTTAAATTGAAAATTATTCGTCTCTAAAGTATACGAAGCTCGAATATACGGTTCCTAGTACTCATGTTAGATAACAGTTGGTTCTAAAATTTTAACTAACCTTTCAGCGCCTCTACTGGTGTATTCCACAACGTCTGCGCAAGTCTAAGATTGGGTCGTCAGATTTACCCTGACCTAGGTTGTAATTTTACTGAACTAGTTTGACTTTACTTTTCGTTAGACTTAGTAAAGAAAACATGCTCTGAGCCTTTCTTGGTGTTCTGGCATTTCCAACCGGTTTATAATCTTTTTGCTGGCATTATTCTTATCGTTTGAAATATTTGCAAAGATGACAATGTTTTAAACTTCATAAAAGGCTCAATTAAAACTAAACATGTTAAGTTTTTCAAGCAAGATTCTAGTCCAGACTAAAATTTTATTTATTTAATTTATTTTATAGAATTTTTCTCTGAAGCAAATAATCTTTAATTTGCCAGCTCTGTTAACTGTCGATTGACTCAAATATTACAATATATTCCCGCAAATAATTACATATAAATAAAAAAAATAATAATAAATAAATAAATAACTAAATAAATATGTTTTTATTGTTTCATAATTTTTTTTATTTAGACTGTAGGTTCGTTGCAAGCTGGAGGGAGAGAATCTTTCTTTGCAGTTAATTTCTTCTTGGTGCAGTGATATGTCATCTAAATGTACTCACTTGGACGAAAATAAACAACAAATATTTAAACTTTATTCCCAAGAAATCCAAATCCTCAACTTGGCATAACGTTATAGACTGTGACGCAGTGATGTGCATACGTCTGATAAATGTGTGTATATTTATTTTCATTTTACAGGTTAATTTGTTGATATCATCACAGTCCGCCTGTTTGACGTTAGACAGAATATTAGACATATTGGAGATATATCATTTAAATGGCTTGATTATGAAAGGTTCCTCATAATTATATACCCGCAAATTCAGTTTATGGTATATCCTGTTATCTAAATCTGCATTCAAACATTCTGCCCCTCTTGTTTCATAGTCTTTAGATGCTTCATTGGGTTTACTGCAGTTGGATGCGCTGCTTTCGGCTGTCTTCATGATATTGGCCATGTCGTCATAGTCATTTCGGGAAGTGCCATGTATTTCAGGTTGAAACGTTGGGGTATCTTGCAAAAAAAAAAAGATAATAAAACCATGATTAAATAAAAAAATTGAGATAAAGTCATATATAATGATGAAAATGATATCATACATACCAACGGAATTCCTAAATTTTGACTTTGAACATCTGCAATATTTTAAAATTTCATTAACATCTCTCATTTTCCCTGCAAAATGACAAACTTTATAACATTTTGAAACATTAAGAAATTATTGTCTTACTGTCGGTACAGGCAGATAAGGATGAGAACCCCTGGTATCATTAGAGCCATCGATAATATCAGCACATCATTCTCGTTATGAGATTCTGATGAACAGAAAAAATATGAAGTTATCAGGTGATATTTATTGTATAGCATTTTTAAAATTATCTTAAGGATTAGAACGTATACATATTCGTATTTTTTGGTGCGTTATATTTGAGAGAATATTTCTAAACTGCATTAAATAAAGTAGAACGTTTTCATGGTTTTTTTTTCTTTTTTTTTTTTGTCAAATGGTTGCATGTAGCATGTTATGTCACTTATTCCATGAAAGAACAAACCTTATCTCACAATACAAATCGAATTTAAATACTAATGAGAGAAAGAATGTTCACAAGCAATCCTAAAAACAACACCTCTATGTGGCAGACATCCGGATGCTTTATTACAATCTATTTCGCTGCAGTTGCACATTTCAGTACATAACAAGCCGTAGTAGCCAAGAAGGCAAACATCTGAGCAATCCTTCCCAAATGTTCCTAAGGGACAGGCTTAAATTAAAGTAGCACATAAGTTTCATTACATTACACTAATGGATATGTACATGTATAAACAACAGAATTATCATGATCAATGAATGTAAGAAATCTTTTTAAAATAGCCAAAACAGCTTGAGCTGATAACTTCATTGTTTGAAATATCATTGGCTAAAGTCTGAGCAAACGGTTAATTGCATGAGCGTCACAATACGAAACATATTATATGAATTTCATAACAACAGTTGACAATATGTAGAGGTGGCAGTATCGTGATTTTTATTGCCTCTAATTAGATTTATATCGCACTCAATATTTATGCTTTTAATGTTTGTGTAGGCGCAACAACTCTTGCATCCTTGTTCGCAGGTAATAATTCGATTCAATTGAAAGACGCATGCAAACGGATTGAAATTGGCCAAACAATCGAAAACTTTGTGTTGCATCAACTTTTGATTGTGCTAGCACAATGCAATATATGTTACCAGACTTAGGGTTATTGTCCTGAAGAAAGATACAAAGCGTAAAGTACATAATATAAGGTCATATGACATCCATTATGTCACTAAACCCCCGAAGAACATCCGTTTTAATGTGCCGGCACGCATCTAACAATGGGTAATTTAGTATAAAGAGTGGTATTCAAGAGTGTCTCGAAACATTTCAACACTTTAACATACTTTTAACTTATTCCTATATGACAAAAAATAATGAGATTCAATTATATTTTACTATTGTATACTGTACAATTATGTACATTGATAAACGTTAATCGAAGGTTTGAAAATATTGATATATATACACATATAACGTGCGAGTATTGGTTGTAATTGTACATATGTGGACAATTTCATTTGCAGAATTCAGGAAGTGCCACAAAAATGCTTGAAACTCTAGGTTTTTTATACTCAATACAGTACAGGGAATGATTCTATTTTGTATGGTAACTCGTCTGAACCACACATGTCACGTGACGTACACTTCGGTAAACGCGTTTGATGAGACCGTACATTCTATTATGTATCTTCAACAGGTGGTTTTTCTTATAGATGAATTGTCCCTCAACTGGGGATATTTTGGAGATAAACAATGTCACGTGATATGTAAACGAGTATTGTCTTATCTGCTGAATTTTAACATGTACAAATCATCTATTGTACTAGGAACCGCCCATTTTATTCATTGAAAAGTCAGTGTCAGAACGAAATGCACGGTTACAGGGCCCACAAAACCGGCGACAATGTGTTAGTTTTAACAATAAAAAACGATCCAAGCTATAAACATAAATCAGAATGTGTCATTTTTCCTCACTCTCATTTGAAAACTATCAAAATCATGTTTTATTTTCTGTAATTCATTGTATAAAAGGGGGCCGCTAACTTATGTTTAGGAATGTTATCCTATTAAGTTTTTATTGGTATTTGATACATCAAAACAAATCGTAGCAAAAAGACCTTATGGCGCTAATTTAGAGATTTTATGTCACACATCTTTAGTAACTGTACACTGATATATTTGATCACTCTTACAAGTCGCTACAGTCAGATTAGGATGACCTGGAAAAGTTTCTTTGATATCATATTAGATTGGATAGTAACGTATTCTAAAAAGCGTTTATACGAGTACACTGTACCAAAAGAATGTTTATCAATATATATTTACATCTACCGAGTATGATTCTCTTTATTTCTTACGGAAACTTATAGTTAATTAAAAGCTATATAGAAACAGCCAGATTGAAATCTACACGCCCCGTTTATCGTTTGGTCGAAACCTACCGCAACTAAAACTGACAGAAAACTGACACGACTGAAATATACACGCCTCGTTTATGATTGGTCGAAACCTACAGCGATCTAAGAAAAATCACAGACTGCACGACATAATCATGATAATGTCAGACTCAAATTCCCATAGGAGACGATTTGGCTGTTTCTTTTAGCTTACGTACTGATGTACATTAACAGTAATCTAGTGAATTTTAATTACTTTTTACAATCAATATATCAATTTGTTAGAAGAAAGATGTAAATATAAACAACGCCGGTTATGTATTTTTCTGCAATGTCGCCACCTTCATATCCCGCATGAATCACCTGAGAAATATATTGATAAATGATACAGGTAACACGTGTTCGAATGTTGTTGTTATATTTATATCCAATCTCTGATTGGTCGTTTAAGTTACTCAGGCGTATCGAAACTTCCCTGTGTACGTGCTTAAAATAGAAGTTATTCGAGAATTCGCTGCTTATCGTGCAACAGACCCCAACCAACCCATTTTGTTGTATTGGTAATATCGATGGTAATAAAATGTTTTTTTTTATATTGTAGAATGTTAAATGAAGGAAAAAGAAAAGTTGATTATACGTGTATATGATGTAATAAAAAAGTCTATTGCACTCGTACAGTCGAGCTGTTCCTATATATTGGTGTTCTGAGTTTTTATAAATATTTTATGTTCGTTTGAACGGGTGAATTAGAACATAAAGTATTTTATTGTTTAAGTTTACCAGCTATGATGAATAACATTTATATCGCAAATCTTAAATATTACTTTCATTAATTACCTTTGCAATATCCACCCATCAGTATGTAATTTGTGCAGCACATCACTTTATCACTAGAAACATATTTCAACATAAAATAGTTGATTAAATATGAAATAAACTAAAAATTAAAATGTTTATCCATAATTACATATCTCTCTCTCTCTCTCTCTCTCTCTCTCTCTCTCTCTCTCTCTCTCTCTCTCTCTCTCTTAAATACCTTTTTGTACTGCAGTTTCCACGAGGTTCTGAAATATGGTAAAAAAAATAAAAATTAAAATTGCATTCTTAATTATCTCTTATATTACAATACTCAATTGTTGAACAAGATAGTTGAGCCTTGTCTTGGTTAAGCAACTTCTTCAAAATTACATGTACATGTATATGTATTGTTATAATTAATCAATTGAAATTTACCTGGGGGGAGAAAATGACAAACATTTGACGATATTTTATTAGTTAATCATTGATTATTTGTTATAAATCCTAAATCCGTCTTTCAAAAAGAATAAATCGTGATTCTCTGAAGAATAGGCACATTTTGCACGAGTCACAGGTAACCAAAATAGCTTTATTATGTAGATTTAATTTTATACTTTATTACAATTTATTGCAAAATGCTTATTCTCAATATTTAAGGTTATATATTACTGTTTCACAATTAAATGCACATTAGTGAACATTAATATCTATTTGGTCAAACAATCATCATGAAAAACATATTTTAAAGAGGAAATCGAGAGGAATTTCATGCAAATACATGCATGTCGGAAGACATTATTAAATCACCGTGGGAAAATGCTCTGATAGAGTTCACTGTTAAAACATTTACGTTCTGTTGATGCTGTTTTTATAGTATTGAATATAATAGCAAAATGATACATAAAAGGAATACCTATACACCCATGGATATGATGGCATTGGTGGTATGCGTCACATTTACATTTCTTGATGCAAAATTCTCCATACAAGTTCGGTGGGCATTTGTCCACACAGTCTTTACCATAAGTACCTTTCGGACATTCTAAAATTGAAGACATCGCATTAAATCATCTGTGATCTCAAACTGTTCTTGATTAAAACTTGAAAATGTAGATACATAACTTTAATTACTTACTAGTACAAATACCGTTGAACATGTAATAATTATTACAGCATTCTTTGCTTCTAAAATATGAAATGAAATCTAGTATTAATATTGCAAGTTAAAGAAATACGTTTTGAAATGATATTTGAATAACATTTAATGTAAATAAAAACGAAAAAGAAAAAATGCACGTGACAGAAGAACTTTTCATTCAGGTACGTATATCACACTGAAACAATGTGGTCCATGGTCCATGACTTTGAACAGTATACTGTTATCATATGCTAATATCATTATCATAGTATATATGTAAATCCTTTATCGTATAGAGGTAAATAATTGGCATTTATTAATTTTCCTATCACAACATTCACTGCTCATCATGTGAATTTATGGAAATTGATAAGTGGAAAATCAAATCATAATATAATGGTATGAATTTTTACAGTTATCTCTGCCTTTCTTTATACTATTTGTTTTTCTGTAAGCTGGGGTTCATTAAAATCAACTTACAATTCTGAAGTTGTACAATTTCCATCCCTCGTTGAATCTTTCAAATTGGTTAAATTGCTTAATTTTAAAACTAGACAGAATGGCATCACAAAATGCATTAAACTATTGAGTATCGACATAATGAATTCAATCATTGATTATTCGTACAAACATTGTTTTTGTTCTCATACTGAAACAGGAAATGTGCAAAATCTGAGGAAGTATTTCAGTTGACATGCAATAAAATTATGTTCATACATCGTTGTTTTTGGGTTACTCAATCTATTTTTACAAAAATATTATTCATTCTAAATATTATAAACAGTTAATCTTAATGCGTCATTTTCTTTGACTTGTTTGTGTAACAAAAATTAATACGATTCCATCGTGCTTCAAAAATAGCCATTAAGTAAACATCCGCCCTCAATGTACCCTACACCAAATCAGACAGGAAAAACCATTTTTTTTTTTTTTGTTTAAATTAAACCTGTCCATTAACTATCTAACATTAGATGTCCTTCATGACATCCTGTCTACATTATTGAATCACTTTGGTATTTTATTTTTATATACCTAACTTCTAGGAGATTTTAACTAATATCTTATAGCATATTTCTAAAGCTTTATTCTAAACTAAGATTGTGGGGCAACACACTATACTGCAGTCTTTTGTTCGCTTTATTCATACACATCACTGGATAGAGAAATTTTGTTTTAAAAAGTAAGAAACACATTCTGACATATGTGAAATTTGTTGTATATCATAATATCATTACTTTTAAAAAGATATTTACAAACCGAACTAGTTTTCTTTATTGAAATACATCGACAACCGTTTGTTAAGAGAATCCTAGCTTACCATCTAAAAATTCATTCTAAAATTTTAGAAGAATAAACCGAACGACTTTTGTATAGTAAACGTACAAGCCTTAAGCATTTTATGCAAAGCATGACGCAATAAGATTCTTTCTAGACGATAAATAAATAGATTTGAAAAATCCAGTCAAACTAAGCCATATCCAAACAATTTCATGTACAATAAAGAAACATTTAAAATTGCCCCATTGTTTCACGTACAAATTTAAAATAAAAAAAACATTCATCAATCAAGCTAATTAAACATTCTAAACGCCGACATTTTTGTGATGCATGGTCGCTGGAACGTGATCTGCCCTGGGTCGCGTTAAATTGTTTACGAGTAGCAATCAACAAAAATAATCTGATATTTTACCGCTTGGCAATGGATGAAAAAAGATATTTTAAAATAAAATTAGATTTAAAAACATTGGCAGGTTTTCTTAGATAAAGGCATTTTTAAAGAAAATGTTACAATCTGTCTACATTTATATGTGTCATTTTGATAACCCTATCACATTTTTATCAAAACAATTAAAAGCAAAAAAACTCAAACATTTTTGTGATGTTTTTGAAACGTCCAAAAAAACATGAAATATACATGTACATATCAAATCATCTTCACAACGTCAAGGCTTTGTGATTACGGAACTCCACATACACACACAGTTTGTGTGGAGTTCCGTAATCACAAAGCCTTGACGTTGTGAAGATGATATCAAATATATATGAAACCCGTTTTATACATTGTCTCGTTCTTTTACGATAGATTTATTATCGTTTATTTTTACTATTTTCGATGGAGTGACTGGATCTACTATATGATGAGGCATTATGCACACCCGTTCAAAATTTAAAATAAAGGGAAAACCTGAGGTTTGGCTGGTTATTTGAGGGGTAAGAATTAGAATATTTATTGCATTCATTGTGTGAATAGAGGAGCTCATGTCCATTCCATTGATATATGACACTTTAAAACTGGTAGCACTTTTCATCAGATATGCGAAACTGTGGCCAAAATTTTCACTCTCGGTTTTGTGCTTGAAAAGTGGGGTGGGTTCAGAACATGGAATGTCTCTCGAAAACAAGGTGATTGAATCAATTGGTGATTTATTTGCATGGGTATACATTATGCTACAAATAGAACAACATGTATCTTTAAGATAATATCTATTGTGCTAATTTTTTTGTAATTGTTGCTATTTTTGTTTATTTCTTCATTGATAGTGGGTGTGGGGAGATCAAAAGTGTTTTGCTTTGTTGTTTTTTTTATTTTTATTATTTTTTTTCTCTTCTGTTTGTATTTTTTCCTTTAGACATTGCATTATTATTGTTTTCCATGATATGATCTATTATTGGTGTTGGAAGGTATTTGTGTGTATGCGTGTGGAGTGGGGTGGGGGTGTCCAATTGGTTTGGATAAATAAAACCACGACAAGATACATGTATACAACAACAACAACAACAACAAAAACAATACTAGGCATTTAACGTTACACTTTTAATCCTTCCTTTTTTGTAATTAGGGTCTTGCAAGGATATCCTTTTGAATAACCTGGAAAGCAAAAGCGGAGAATATACCATCTTTAAAGATACAAAACAGCCGATTTCTGTTTTTTGTGAGTTTTCATCGAAATCTCATGGGTACACATATCTAAAAGACTATTCTGAAAGCCAGTTTATTCTTCGCTCCATCTGTTCCACTACAGATGAAGTTAAAGTGGTTCATCTCCGGACATCAGGTAAACGCTACGAAACAATTCTGGAAGAGTTGAAACGTTATCAGAGTAATTATTCATTGAGTCTGCAAATTAACGAAAATAAAGGCTTCAATTCACCTCTGAACGCTCCTTTCCTTGGCAAATACATTTACGTGGGGTTTCTTCCACGGTCGATTGCAGCTAGACGCAGTGTTCAGGGATATCGAGCTGGTTCAAAGGACTGGGAATTCAACAACTGTGATGCCAATCCAAATTCATACATAGCTTTCTTCTATAACAACTCGCCATTGCAAACTAACAGCTATCACAAGAAGTGTTGTTATAATACATATATGAGAAATTGGATTGATGTCTCTACCGAATATAGCCTTCCTATCCCTGCAAACTACTTCCGGTTTTTCGAAATGCATATGGGTGGATGTGGAGGGTATGTTGTCCCTAACTATGGAACCTTTTCTGATATTGTTGGTGCCATACCTGGATTTAGGTTTGGTGAGGTTTCTTTTTTTATATTTTCGTGGATTGTTCGCTAATTTTCTTTGACAATTTTTTTCGAAACAGTTTGAAAGTAAACTTGTTTCATCTTTCACTCTATCCTTTTATTTTCTTTTACACGTTTTTTATTTATCTAATTTTTCTTGTAGATGTAACCTGCAATGATATTCATTGCCATCATGGTGGATCGTGTATGATATCAAATGGAAGACCAACATGTATGTGTTCTTTGGGATTCACCGGATATCAATGCCAAGAAAAGATCCCATGTAAGATGTTTAATGTTTTGGATACAAACATATATCATCTTTAGTGTAAAATTCATAGAATACTATTCATAACTTCAAGTAATTTTAATCATATGGACATCTCTAATATTTGATTTTCAGTTTCTTGTAAAGACATTGCTATTTCCAAAGGACCTATAACTGGAGAATACTTGATATACAGCAGAACAAAACAAGGTCAATCGTACAACGTTTTCTGCGAGTTTCATCAGACCTACGGATTAACCTTTGTCTCAAATACCGATGCCACTATTGATGTTGACAAATTGTTTGAAATAAAATATCAAGTGGTGGTCCGACATCTCAGAGAGAACAATCAGTATGACTCCATACTGGAGCAAATAACTCGGTATGTCGACAAGCCATTGACAGTCCAGTATAATTCTTCTTCTGGCTTTAGAGCTCCAGTAAATGGCGAAAGGATGGGGCCTTATCTCTACCTTGGATTTCTGGACAAGAATACGGCGAATGCTAAGAACACACAGGGCTACAGAGTCAACGATGCCGATCAAACGCTCATCAACTGTGATGGGAATCCAAACAGTTATCTTGCCTTTTATTTCAACCGTAAAGGCAACTCTCCTGTTGGATATTACAAAAAGTGTTGTTACACGCCGCTGATGAAAACATGGCTGAATGCTGGAGTACCTGTAGATCCTGTTCGACATCTTCCTAAGTCCTACTTTTTGCAGTTTGAGATGCATTTAGGGGGCTGCGGTGGATATGCAATAAATGGATACAATACACTAGGGAATATCAATGGGGCAGCTTTAGGCATGCGTTTTGGTAAGTGACGTTTTGTTGTTCTAAATGTTGATTCTCATTTATTTGCTGTTTGATCACCCTTTTATTCCAAATGTCATCATCTTTTTTCTAGAGTTATGAATTTATGAACCAGAAACTCCTAGATTCCTGTTACTTACGATATGACACAAGCTAGGAAGAGCGATACATGCAGTATTTCCTGATACTTATATTCCTTATATAACATTTCAAATTGTTTAATACAATCATTTTCTTCATTCAACGATTTTGTTATATATACTCATTAAATAGTACATGTACTAGATGTTATTCTGATTACAACGATAAAGCTGGTATAACGACTGGATCAAAAAGGAATAAAAATGAATTTCATTTACCATGTTTTTGTTCTCAAATTACACAACTCCAGAACGAGTTCTTTGTCTCTTCAAGACTTAAACAGTGTTCTTATGGAGGCCGACTTAAGTTTTTATTGCGCATGTTTTTGCGCATTATTGTAAAATACAGTGTATTTATACTTTTTATGAAATTTTTTCAAGATCATTTATAAAATTGAATACAATAAACAAAATACAGATAAAAAAAAAATATATATATATATATATATACATGTAATGAAGTGTTACGCACTCCGTTGGGATAAGTATATGCACTGTATTTATACCTGATAAGTCTTGCAAAAATGTTTTGGTTCACTTTTGACTTTGATTTCATCATTCCTTTTCCGATTTCATATGTACAGTATAAAATTCAAAATAACAACGTAAAATGTAAAAAGTTTTTAAAAAATCACATTCTTGTTCGAGTTTCTATAAACAGGTAATATGGAGTTTCGATTTTAGTACTGACATTAATATCAATTACATCGGATCGTTTTTTAAGTCTTTGTTAATTTGGATTTAATTTGTTACAAATGATCGATTATTAGCGAATATTTTTACATTTTACAAAATCACAATCTGCGTCAAGATCAAATAAGAAAAATTATTTGCACAAAAGTGCTTTCAAATTACTGCTTCAGTTGAACGCATATGTTTTAATGGCGCTGATGATTCCTATGTAATTCAACAATTCACTTACTAAAACATCTTAAATATACTATCAGGTTTTTAAAACACAGATGCAGCTTATCATATGTCATGTGTGATTTCTGTGATTTTACAACAAAACTCCTTTACGTATTAGATAATCAAAATTAAGTGCCCAAAAACTGCATATTTTTATCATTAACATTTAAGAATATACCATTTTTAAAGGAAGCATACAGATACATCATAAATACTCGTTATCTACAATAAGATAATGTATTTTTTACGACTGATAATATGGAGTACTTTTTTAAGATTTGTATCTTTATTCTTTATTCTTTATTCTTTATACTACATTTTCAATCGCTTGTAAACGATGATCAGAAAAGCCTAAGAAAATATTAGTGGCAATAATAAATAATAATAAAACAGAATTTATTCACTAAGATAAATTAAATGGATATGTAAGCACAGAGATTACTGACACTAATTTTCAGGATCTGAAAGTTAAAATCGGTGTGTAATTGTACTTAAACAATTATATTCATAAAAAGTTTTTTACAATCTTTTTCCTTTATTAGGAAGACTTATCTTTTGCTTTCACAGTTGATTGAACCCTTACAAATAAACATAACATCCATACACGTGCTGAATATTAAGAATTAATGAACTGCTTTTTAGGCTTCTTTTTTTTTTAACTACCTTGGTGTTTTAAACTTCGTTACTGTTAAGTATAGAAAGTTTTAACTCTAAATCAGTATTTAGTTACGTTACAATCAAGTTTAGAATCAGCTATTTAATGCGTTTTGACAAGCAAATATTACAAATGTACAAGGAAGAAAAATTTTTATTTTTATATTTTTTTGGCAAAGTCATTTGTCACCGATTTTAATAATATTGAAGAAATTTCAATTCATCTTGAATGATTTCTTTTTACTGGTTTTTTTTTCATTTTTTGTTCATTACTTTTGGAAATGATTTGAACCCAGATAGAGTACGTAATTTATAATATTTATATCATAACCGTTTGCAATTGCACGGCATTTTGTAAGACGGAAATCATCGTCAGAAACCCATGGCTGATAATGCGTTGTTCCTATCCCCATCAGCGGTTAGAGGAAGGAGGAACAAAGTGTTATCAACTGTGGGTTTCCGATGATAGATGGAAATATAACTATTGCAAACAATGCTTCATTGGGGATATTTAAAATGTTTCCACAAATGCATTGCCACAATAAGCAGAAATATGTACTTTTTCTTAGTGGTTCATTTATTTACTTCTAAAGAAAATGTTTATTTTGCTTTATACTGACAAACCTAACCAGTTTGAGTAATGAAGTAAAATTACCTGATCTTCATCCTATGTAGCATGATATCAAAAATTAAATTGAATTGAAATAAGAATATTTCACGACATCACTGGAAGTGCATTAGCCATTGGTGAATATTTTTAAGACCTAATTTCAAAACATGAATCAACCTTTTTTTAGATTCAAAATAAATATATAAATTTAGAATAGTATTTTTATATTCTAGTTTATGCCTCACATGAACATTTTTTCCTCAGATGCATACAAGTAAATGAAAAATGACAATAACAAAATGTCAACCATCTCAAAAATCCATAAAGCAAAATACAAATTCAAAGCTGAGCAACACAGACCTCTAAAAAGATAGAGGTGGGATAAGTTGCCTAGGAGGAGTAAGCATCCCCTGTTGACCGTTCGCACCCGCCGTGTTTATACATTAACGCTATAAATAAAATATACAGAACTTTATAATCATTGTTAACATTCATGAAAACTAAACCTATTCAATTGCTCATCTACGTATACATTACAATACTTTTTCAAAAGATGAATTTAAGGATGTATTCTATAAAAAGTATACCTATAATATGTATTCCAAAAATATTTGATGGAGAAAAATGACATTTTAAGCACCTATATTCTTAACCAAATAAAATATGTCCGCGCCTTTTGACTATTGATAATTAATCCCTGGCAGCATTCAATTTCCCGTATTTTCATCTTGTTTGTTTTTTTAAATTTATTAATTTTGCTTCTCCAGATCTCTAGAAAATTTAAAATTGTTGAATAACTAAAAACTATTTTCCTAAGAAGATTTTCTTCTCTATTAAGTTTCTTTTAGTATCATTGTTAACATTCATGAAAACTAAACCTATTCAATTGCTCATCTACGTATACATTACAATACTTTTTTTCAAAAGATGAATTTAAGGATGTACTCTATAAAAAGTATACCTATAATATGTATTCCAAAAATATTTGATGGAGAAAAATGACATTTTAAGCACCTATATTCTTAACCAAATAAAATATGTCCGCGCCTTTTGACTATTGATAATTAATCCCTGGCAGCATTCAATTTCCATTATTTTCATCTTGTTTTTTTTTTTTAATTTATTAATTTTGCTTCTCCAGATCTCTAGAAAATATAAAATTGTTGAATAACTAAAAACTATTTTCCTAAGAAGATTTTCTTCTCTATTAAGTTTCTTTTAGTATCAAAAACCAAGTTCGACTTTATATCGAACGATAGATTTGTAGGCCTCTTTCGATCAACAGCAACGTCATTCCCATAGAACAGTAAATAGAACATAAATAGTTGTTATGCAAGAGATTATAAACTTGAAGCAAGTAAATTGTGTATGACACGACAGACACGTCATTACAATGAAATATTGAACATAAATATAACTGATCAAATATAAGCATAAGACAAACAAATCTGCATATTATATTTATACCTCCAAAAACGTTTTAAAGATTGAATTTTAAAACGTTGAGATAAAAGACTTGTGATGCCATTCTTAGATTATAAGTGTATATTCTTCAAAACCATGTTTCGTTGGGTTTTTTTTTTCTAGATTTCAGTTGATTCTAGATAATTTTATTTGTTTCTCGGCAAAGAGCATGATTTCCATCAGCATCTTGTACAGTTTAGATTGTACTGCTTAGTACATGTTTATATACAATATGTACAGGATCCAGATAATACCCCCTAAACCCAAACCCCTCTGTACATATAGTTTAATGTTTGTTAAAATTCGGAGCGTTGGAAATCCTTTCACCCGAGGTAAGGTTAATGTTTAAGTGAATTTGACAAACTATTTTACATTCAGATAACGTTTTTGTACCCTTTATAATCAAATGTGACACAGTCGGCTAGTTTGGACTTTCTTTGATGAGGAATGAATAGTTATTTTCTCTTAGTCTGGACAATCCAATTGATTCTTCGCCCAAATATGATACAGCCGCTATGTAAACACTTTGCTGTTTTGATTTATATCTACAAAAAATAAAATACTTAACTTTTATTTTGTTCTGTGGGATTTCTTAAAAAGTCTTAAAAATTAGATATATTTATCCTGTTATCAATATTCTTACCTTTATAAGTATAATAAGGTCCTTTTAAAATTATAGTGTAAATGAATAAAATTTCAAAAACACTTCCACTGTGAAATCTATATTACAGATTGTTTAATCATTTATTATTTTAAGAGTATGAAGTTCATTAACAATATTGATTTTTTTTCGTCAAACATAAATGTAAGAAATCGTTAGTACAGTATTCAACTGAATTATCATATCTAATATCACAAAAATTAAAAAAGAATATTGCAATTGATTACCTTACAACTACAGAAATTGTGACACCTATCACAACACTGGTGATGGCCAGACAGGCTGCAGCTATAGGAATAGTTGACGTTGTGGGAGGCAAGTCAGCTGACTCTATTCAATATTCCGGAGGAAAACAATTATAATGAAATGAAGTTATACAATCAAAGTGCGTTAATTTTTAAAGTATACTGTAAAAGAGCAAAGAACACACATTCGCTACCTTCCAACTATGGCACAACTTACTTTTCATCTATGTATTTTAGTTTTTAATAATAAATAAGAGGTATGGTGCAGGGGAAGATTTTAATATAAATATACAAATTTCAAAGGGAAAAGTTAATGTAAAACAAAGTTGTGTTATATATATATATATATATATATATATATATATATATATATATATATATATATATATATATATATATATATATATATATATATATATATATATTTTAAATTGTAGTTCATTATAAACTTGCAAATGATTTTTTAAATATTTTATACTTCTATTGGTACTTTTAGTTTTCGAAATCACAACCAAAATTATCAATGAACTTTATTCAATTTTGTCAGAATGTACATTGAAAATTGAGTAACATTTTCAATTTCATAAGACCACTATATGTTTCAGCATTCGCTCTGGTAAAATAATACAATCATACAACAAACGGAAGTTGTATTTTGGGACTCGCACAGCTTTTATAGTCCATAGGGTCTTGAGTATTGCCATATCAATACACATGTATGTAAACTGGACAGGTTAATTAATTTTTCATTCGTCTTGGATGAATGTTGGAATAATATACAGTATAAATACAATATAAGCACTGAAAATAATATACAAAGTATCTCTTTGCTGGAAGCAATACATGATTGAGTTACTTAAAAACAATGATTCGTTTCTTAGTTTAATATTAGGTTACCTTTTTTCAGACATTCTATAGCCTTGTCACATTCTGACGTTTTGCAGTCACATGTTTCTTTGCAAAACATTCCGTAATAACCGTCGGGGCATACCGAAGAACAATTTTTCCAAAACGTTCCCGACGGACAAGCTGAAATTGATATTCTAGTGTTCATATATTCGTTAGATATCTTTTAACGTTAGTCCAGTGATATCTCCACAGTTACTGAAAATAGAAAATTCAGTTTTATGTTCCATTTTGTATCACGCAAAAATAAATTCTATCAAATTTATTTCATGATACCTTTTGCAATATCCATTTGTCAGTATCACAGCAAATCACAGGGCTAGAAAATAGATTTAAAAAAAAACAAAGTATACTTGTAA
The DNA here is from genome assembly GCA_033439105.1 of Magallana nippona. NCBI lineage: Eukaryota > Metazoa > Mollusca > Bivalvia > Ostreida > Ostreidae > Magallana > Magallana nippona. Next base: position 25,137,262 of record CM065920.1, on the reverse strand, counting down.
GTTTTATGTAATAAATATCTAAATCATTTGTTTGTTTGAATCAGTATCACAAAAATAATTAATCGACATATAATATTTTTGGATTTTATTTATATTATGTCTTCAAACTCGACCTCATTGTGTAGAAATACCTTTCCTTATTACTGCATATCCCCCAAGAATCTAAAAGTATACATTTAAAATGGATAAATAGATATTTAGTATACATTTGTTCATTACACTAAAACAGCTGAAGTTTAGTGAAAATATGCATGTAACAAAAAGCAGCACCAGTTATTTTATTTGCTTCCAAAAATAAAAAAAGGTTTACAATAAAACAAATAATTTACACAACACATTAATGACGATATATTGAAAATAGGATGTATCATATAACCAGCCATCATATCTTTATTTTTCATTTTTGGCTATAAAGCTAAAACGTGATTAATAAAAGCAGGAAATAAAGACTATTGCTTCCGGGATTGCCTTGTAATATTTTTTTCATGAGTAGAATGACATTGATATTCACCATATACGTTGTGTTTTTAAAAAAATATTGATGGAGCACAGGATAAAGTTTTGCCGTGCAGTCAACTGAATTATAACTGAAATGTCTGGCAATCAATTACCTGTTGGTCATCTTTCAGTTACCATTCAATTGTCTGAATGGCAGAACTTCATTCTGTGGAGATTGACCTTCACAGTTTGCTAGTGAATATGTTTTTTAACTTGACCACTTTTAAGCTAAGTTGTGTAATTAAATGAACTAATAGGCAAATAATTTTAAATCATTCCTCTCCACAACTTCACTCAGCGAACTGTTTTAAAGTATAACAATCTTCACGAGAAGAGAACAAACATCAAATGAAGAAGAAAATAGTACTGTGTATTTGAGTACAACGTTTCACAACCATTCTGAAGCGCCTTGGTAAAAACATCCTATCATTCACTCTTCTCAGTACATGCATCAGAGTTAAATATTTTAGGTTGGTGATAATATTTAATTGACAATAACAATGGTAACCAAATACGAGAGGTTACATGTACAGCCAAGTATTTTATTGCATTCTTGGTGTGATTGGCAGTCGCATTTCTCCAAAAATGATTCTCCATACATGTTGTCTTGACATTTTTCAGAGCAGTTTTTCCCTTGTGTTCCTTTTGGGCATTCTTAATATACATAAAATAGACAAAAAACTTCATCAAACCTGAACACTTTTCAATGTTTCTGCATATTTGCATTTGTGAATATTTAATGCTTTATCATTGAAAAACGCAATAATTATATACGTGACAATCAATGCAATCGTTACATTCGCAGGAACAACAAATTGATAGTACTTTTATTGATATTTCAAAGAAGAAATATATGTTATTACTTGTATACATGTATAGTCAACAAAACTAATACTTACTAGTACAAGTACCATTAACATTGTATAAGTTAATGTCGCATTCTTTTTTCCTTTAAAACATAAAAAAATAAGAAATGAAATTTATAATTGGTCGATTTTTATATTAAACACATACCAATTATTTATAATAAAAGTTAGGAGATATCAAAATTAGATTTGTTTGTTATGCATTGTAAAAACACTTACCGATGTTTAATACGTATTATACATTCCATTCTAAAGCATTATTTATGAGTATTAAGAAAAGTATGATAAGACAGACTTAGGTAACTGAAGCAATGTCATCCCTAATCGTTTTTGAGTTCTTTACGTGTAATCCTGCAGCATTAATTAATATCAAATTTAATAAGATACTAATCACGGGGAGAAAATGTCGACCGCCTAATGTCGCAATATGCATGGTTATTCGCACCAAACTAGATTTTGTTCTCGTTGTAACGAAAAAAAAACCCATTATAGACAAATGTACAGGGTGTTTCATACTACGTGCTATGGTTTCAATTGTTTCGACTTAATTGCGATGACATGAAATAGGATTACACATGTACTTTAATCTTAGTGTTAGTGATATAGTCGTTTCTTTGAAATTTAATTTATAGTTTTAAAATGTAAAAAAAAAATTCTATATCAAAAGAGGATATGTTTTAATCATAACCGAATTCTATCTGTAAATATAGAAGTTTATACTGTACCTGTTCCACATAGCTCAGCAACACCGATGCTACATGTACCATTACCATTATTTATTTCATTTCTAAAAATCAATTTTACTTCTTCAATATTCTTACTGCTTTATGTCAATTTAAGAGGGGTTTCGCATTAAAAAAGATTCTACAGTAAAGTTTGTTTAGTACGAAAACGGATATAGCAAAATGTCGGATATAGCGAAGTTTTTTTATGAGTCCCGGTAAAAATCTAAACAAATCTTTGCAAAACTTTACGGTTATAACGAATTCGGATATAACGAACTTACGAATATAGCGAACTGATTTTGAATCCCGTAGAGGTGAATGATAACAAAATTTGACATTTTATAACTTCCTTACACTTTAAAAAATTTGCACTACCATTTAACATAATAGTTTGAATGAATTTATTTTCACACAAATTCTTCAATTCACAATCCGATTATTAAACGTATCAAAAGAATGTTTTTTCATTCTAAGCCTCAATTAGCAAAACTTGTAGTCTGGTGAAAGAAAATATGTATTTAGTGAATTCGCTATAGTTATTATTACGAATTCAATATATGGATATACGGAATTACGGATATAACGAAATAAATCCATTGGTCCCTAGGATTTCGCTATAATCGCATTTTACTGTACTTTTAAATAAAACCTATGAAAAAGTTAACATATTTAGAATTAAAAGATTTGTTGAATATCAGTTATTTGAGCTGTATGAAAAAAGAGATTTCGTTAAATCGGTAATTAAAAACCACTTTTACTCGCTTCGTTATTGACCAGAACCAGTTATGTTATCATCAGCAGACAATCACTAATACATGTTGAAATACAACGTTGAGGAAATCTTCTTTGGCCAGAAACTTCACTTTCCATTCACCATCATGAATCATTCATTGTCTTGGAAAAGAAACCACACAACTAGTAAATGGTATACGTTGTATACTGCGAGAACATTGTATCGTATAACACATCATATAATGTGATTTTTTGTTTTCTTTAATCTCTTTAATGGCATCATATCTATAATACTGCTATATGAAATTACTGACTCTATTGTTGTGCTTTAATACCGGTTAATAAGGAATAAATTGTCAACTGGTTTAGGTATTACAAACATTGTACGTAACTTATTTATACCAATCGGAACTTATTTTTCCTATTAGCGTTAATTATCAAATTACATTGTATCAGCAGGAATAAGTCATTAACATTCAGATATGAACCGGAATAAAAGTGAACTTTGTAATTGCCAAGCTCAAATTCAATTTATTCACTCAAACCAAATAATTTGGTACAAGAGGAACATATTTTACATCATAAACAAAACTGCAAATAGTCAGAGGTATACATACATTGTCATACGGGTAAAAGTTATAAAAGAAAACATATAACAGAATCAATATTAATGTAAGACTTTGGTATAAAGAATCAGATTCGGACAATTACTAAGGAGAACAAACAGATTCAAAGATATTTGAAATAAATACACATAATCTTCACAGACATATAGAATTTATATTTGACATGAGTTATAATTAATTTAAAACAATTGGTCGTTTACAATATTTCGTGTTTACATATAATTTTTCCTCATTTCTTCTAAGGCCAAACATTCTAAAAACATAATGAAACTCATTACTGATTAATCCTTTGTTACACAATAAACTTAGTCTCTCATTTAGAGGGTTACTATACTATTTGCCTGTCTCTACATGGAGACAATGGTTTGGTGTACGAAATTTTAAATTAATAAAACAAAATTAAGTTTTAGAGCTAAAATTTCCAGATACTTCTTCAAAAAGCCAAAAGTGGGTTTTAAAACAGTATTTTAGAGACTTCTTGAAGAACAATTCATATTATTGGACCATATTTGGACATTTGTCCTTTAGTCTCTAATTTACAGTAGCAATTAACCATTTTACATTGACAAAATTTTGATTTTACCAGACATACTGAAGTTTGCATATGTTTAAAATTCTTTGAACACAATATACATGTATCTACTTTTTCAAGTTTTGTAAAATGTTGTTAAAACAAATATATGATATAATTTACAACTTTGTTCTCATGGCTATTGAAAAATTTTGTTTAGTACATGTATGTCATAATTCTTTAAAGATCATAAAATATACATACGATAGCGTTCTGTTTAACCATATAACATAACATCGGTGTTGTGCCTCTAAAATTAAAAAAATAGGTTTTCAAAAATTTCAAATGTACAATTTCTATGACATCTAGATTTTCAAAACCACAAATTCCAACACGGAAATTAAAACTGGTAGAATAACTTTGTCTGACAAATCATATTGGCAATTTACAGTTAAATCAAAATTTCTAATTTTTCTTATAACACCATGCATGGCTTTTTGAGAATGTTCACAAAAATGCTTTTTTGATTTAGTAAATGAACCAGTTTGTGATAAAACAATTTCCAAGTATTTGAATTATTTAAGATTTTCGATATTTTTTATACATGTAGTAAAGACGAAGACCTAAGCTTCCGCTTCACGCATAAATTTTAATAAATGCAGCGAATTCATATTTTACACGAGGTTTTAAAAAAAATGAAGGATGTTGCTGTCCATCAATGTATTTAATAGCATAAAAATATTGTTTATAATACACAACACGGTATAGAATTGTAGCAAAATAGCGGCGTCTATAATTCACGCACAACCTTTGGATCCATGTTCGTGGGGTGGGGTTGCTTTAGAGTCCTAACAAGGAACGAAATTGTTTTTGTATTAAAACAAGTGAAAGAAATTTATGGAGAAGGCTTACATAGTCATTGCCTGCTGCCTAATCCATTCATGTACATATATATTTGCATGATAAAATATTTCAAATCAAATCAAATCAAAGAAAGTTATTGAAAACATAAAGTCAATGTCTGCATATCATTTTTTTTCTTTATTTGCAGTGGCATAGTCATTACCATGAAAAGTTTGGACGATTTTAAGACAAAAATCACAATTAAATTAGTTTACAAAGTTAACATTAAAACAAAATGAAAAAAATAATAATCGTGGTGGGGTGGGTTGGAGAGAGTAAATACATCCAGTACAGGGCCACTCTTCTCCATTATATCGAGTATAAAAGATAAATCTTTTGAGGAGAAAAGGTGGTAGAAATAGCATGGTCTCGGCAATACTTTAATTATCTTCTTTTTATAAATTCTGTTCATCTGAGTCGATCAACCAGCTTTGTGTGCACAGATTACATTCTGATATTATTGAAATTAATGACTTTCTGTACCTTGACCTTAAATGCTGATCACGAGTTCAAACAAAGATCACTATTCAGTAATATTCAGTAATAATGTGCCACAGTGGTTTCTAATTAAAACTCATTTAGCGTGAATAAAAACGATTATTCTGCAGTACTTCTTATGTGTTTTGTTATTATTGTTGTTGTTGTTGTTATCCTTGATTAAATCAAGGCTCATATTATGTGTGTGTTTCATGGTAAGCCTAAGAAAGACAACTCTTTTATAACACCAATCTGCGAATTTTTCCCTTCTTTGTATTAAGGAGGTTCAGTGGTCAACCTTTTATAGAACTCTTCTTATAAAAGAGAACAATACAGTCTGAAAATGGCCAAGACCATCGAGCCTTCTTGATGTTTTGGTTTTATTTAGAAAAATCAAAAGAAATTATACGAACTAATTTTACAATTGTTTGTATTACGTTCAATATTTCATGCATTATTTCTTTAAAGCGCAAAGCAAAAAAATGGGTTTTCAATACTTGTAAAAAATAAATTGTTTTTGAAAAGAGTAATGCGCTGATCGAGGGATTTATTTTATTGCATATTGAAATGTTAGACACAAATGAATGCAAAACAAATTACTTTAACTTCAATGGTCTAGAAATCTAGTTTTATTATTAATGTTATAAAACTTGTTACACTATAATAATCAAAGTATTGATGTACTGAAACCCGGGCTTTTGAAGTGCAGTTGTGCATACTTTGAAGTATAATGACTGGCACTCCTCTCTCTTTCTCTGTCTGTCTGTCTGTCTGTCTGTCTGTCTGTCTGTCTGTCTCTCTCTCTCTCTCTCTCTCTCTCTCTCTCTCTCTCTCAATATAGATGTTAAGGTGTGGATATATATTTATATCTTCTATGTCTATATGCAGTGTACAGCTCTAATGCAGTTGCAATATATTAATTGCATTTGTTGGTGTTGGTGAAGCATGCATTTGATGTTGCCAAAGGGGCAATGAGTGAACAAATGTTTTTAATGGCTAGCATAAACTTGCTTGTAAAAAAACACTCCTGTACAACCAATCCCCACTTTCTTCAATGTGCAACCGAATAAAGTAGTTTATGGATTTCATGTGCATGGTTTATGCTATCAAAATACAGTACTTGTCATTTAATATATTTCATATAAGAAAACATTTTGCCTTGCTTGGTTTATTTGAAAACAAAAATCTTAAAAGATTTGACAAAAACTGGATAGCTCTTTGTGTGACTATTTGTTATAGCGGAAGATGTTACTTTGACGCTGTTTGGTTTTTTGATTACTTTTTAAGTTGTGCTATTTATAGTAACATTGGCGATTTGCCTGCCGACAGCCAGGACTCTGCTTTCAACAAAGCCCGGTTAAAACACGAATATACATCACTACAGAAATCAGAAAATGTATAGAAATTTCTCAACAAATACTTTTCTTACCAAATAAGTAAATATATGATAAACATCTTTTATTTTATTGGTTGTGATAGATTTGTAGTATCATTGTACATTTTATTTCTGTTTAGAACAAATTTGTCATGGGTAAACCTGTAAATGTATTATCTTACAGAGGCATAATCACGACTTTTTTCTTTGTTATGCTCGTGCCATGTTTTGTTTACTTAAGTTGTATATACATGTATGCACCCGTAAAAGCCTCTTTACTGAAGGTTTTTCTATCTGCAAGTTAATTAAAAACATACCTTTACAGATGCTAATGTCATTTCTTATTTTGTTTTAAATAATGTTTTTTTTTTCTCTATTGAACAACATGGCTGTAAATACAAGTATGGCACAATCCTTCTTTAGATAACAGTTAAAGAATTATCGTCCCTGTATCTCGCTTATTACTTTACAACTGACGTCATCTTATTCGATTTAGTTAAATTCTCAATTAAGTAACATGTAGTAAATTTAAGTATGAAAGGAACATCATGTATTTGTCATAAAAGGCAAGCCATTTTATTTAAAATCTTATGTACATTACCAAAGTTTTCACATTAATTCATGCTAGATATTGCAACGCTCCTTTCGTGTTGTGGATTCGTTGGTTTATTTATAGTTTCTACCTAAACCAAATGGACGTTTTCACGATGGGCATATTTGTTTCACAACTGCACTAGTATAAAAAATGTAAATATATAGGACAGAATAAGTTTTTGAAGCCGCTAGATGGCATTTAGTTATGTTATATGAACGTTAAAGCAGTCGTGTTTTTAAGAAGAGTGGAGCAATTATGAACATATATATATCATATCTTTTAAAAATAAGATTTTAATCTTATATTTATAAGAATAATAAAAAGTATTTGTTTTATAGTATTTTATTTTTTAAAATCTTTTTCACACATGTTTACATGAACATAAAAATGCCCACTAAGAGAATGATTTTTAGGGACTTTGGTATTAATATGTTTGTATTTGCGTATGTGTCGTCATCTTAATCAAATACATATAACATATTTAACACGAGCGTAAAATATTTCAGTCGTAAATAAATAAGATAATTGTTCTTTTTACGATTACTTTTAAACATCATGTTGATTTGTGATAAAAATTACTTTTTTCGACCAGGCTTGGTTAGAATTACATTGTAAAGCAATGCATTACATTACCATTACATAAGTAAAGAAATGTATTACCGTTACTTTGTGAAAAGTCAAAAATAATTTTTAAAAAAGTAAAGCTTAGTAAAGAGTTTTTGGAAATTTTCAAATGTAAAACACACTTTAACATATATATTTACTATCTGGTTCAAATTTGATGATTTATGCAAGATTGGTGTTGCACTTTATGATCGTCAAATTTCCAAAGGTTTCATCTTTTAACTGCACCCTGTCGGGTTTGAAAATCTTCCCAGCAATATTAAATGAACGTTTTACAGGAGCACTGGAAGCTGGGTCTGAAAGATACAATTAGGCAATCTTTATCTTAGGATATATTAAGTGTTCTTGCAATAATAGAAACAAATACATAAATCTTGTATTTTCTATTAGTCCACACGTATGTACTTTATATACAACACAGAAATTAGGAGAGAGAGAGAGAGAGAGAGAGAGAGAGAGAGAGAGAGAGAGAGAGAGAGAGAGAGAGAGAGAGAGAGAGAGAGAGAGAGAAAATTACTGAGCATATCTCAACGCTCAGTAAGTATGTATTTGCACGTATACAAGCGTCCTTAATCGTGGACTGGTGTCGCAATGTTCGAATCAAATCGATATCATATTGCAGGAATTCTATTTGGGTAGTCTTATCATAATGTACATGTATGCCATCATAACTTACAGGCAATGAGATCATCACAAATCGCGTCACATAAATATGTCTGTCATGACCTTATTTACGCATCAAAGTGTAGCGCGACCGAGCGTGCGGTCTTGTTTTCCACTATTATCTATAAATTAATCCATTTTAATTCTCCTTTAATTTCCTTCTTTGGTAGCGTAAAATAAAAGTCCAATTATCTATTTACAAATTTATTCCAATTTCACATCTTAACAATTTAATTATACAAACATAGGTCACTTTCAAACTCTGACTCTCGAACTAGGTCACTTTCAAACTCTGACTCTCGAACTACTCCTCACTCACGCTCTCACCCATATATATATATATACATAACGAGGGCAGCTTCGCCGGAGCTGCTAGTACCCGGCAGCTCCTCGGTAGCTGCCGGTCAATGATTACATCATATACTAGTACATATAGTTACACGCTTTTATTTACAAACAAATCACTCTTTACAAAAGATTAACGAATTACATAAGGACGTATAGACCTATATCATCTCGTATTCAATCCTAAACTTTTAGAGAACTTTCACGACCAACTACGATTAGTCGATCATGGTTTTTATAACCGATCACACGAAAGTGGAAACTAAGCATTAAGGAAGTTTAACTACATTGTCCATTACTAAGTCGACATAACTGCAGCATGTTTCAACGATCAGCCAATGCAAGGTAAACATTGTACCAACGTTCCTCAGATTATTTCAAGTGCCATATACTCTGTTAGATATGCATTACAAACGTATTAATTTTCCATGTTCAGTTTTTACAATTAATAGAAACTGAAGACAGTGGTAAGAATATCTGTTTTCGGTGGGTGTTGACTTATAAACAAACTTCCAACCTCTGCATAATCATATGCATTCTTATTTCTTACCAGGGAAATGAAATATTTGACAAAAGAGAAAGTCACTGGTTCCCGAATATGTCTTTAGTTAAATTTCTTTTAAAAATATTGTTTGCCCATTTTTCCTGATTTTCCCCCTGTCCATTGTCAAATGTATTGTTCAACTTGCCACAGAAATATTTTTGACTCGTAAATTTCCTTTTTCATTACATTTTCTTTTGGGAAATTAAACCTTTCTTCCTATTTATAAAGCAACGCATTTCAATAATATTCTACGTTTGTGCAATAAACTATTTATGAATATGTTCGTGTTTTTTTGATGATTGCATTTATACATTAGTACATGTATGTCCTCTGTAATACATGCATATATATATACAATGTATATATATATATATATATATATATATATATATATATATATATATATATATATATATATATATATATATATATATAATGTTAAAAATGACAATGAGTACCATATTCAATAACAGAAATATAAACACTAGAATAGCAGCTGTAAACCAATAGGGAAAGGAAAATTGTAATGCATGGAGATATCGCCTATAAATATTTTGACAAGATGCAGTTTCTCATGAAATTTAACATGCAACGTTTGTGCTTTTTGTTCCTGTCTATTGGTATTTACATAACTGTACAGTTTAATTCGATTTCCTCAATACATTTATAAACAACCAATGTTAACAAGGGAGATTTACCTCATCAATACTTTATTACAGAAAAAAAATACATTCAGTTCAAAAATTTTCAAGCACATTTTGTGGTCATGTATATTCATTCATATATATATATATATATTCATATATCCCAGTGAACTTGAACTAAGAAATACCACAGCGTGTGTGTCATCTGTTTCATATTTGGATAAAAAAAATATGACAATAACAAACCGTCAACCATCTCAAAAATCCATAAAACGAGATTTTGCCCGGATATTCATATTTTTTTATGAATAAAAACGAATAAACTTTGTCGAGAGCATTTTAACAACCGTGTATATAGACATGTAAACAAAAGGGAACGTGTTTCATCGGGGCTTCACAACTTTATCAATTAGGCTCCACCCCTTACCTGAACTTACCTTAGTAAACCGATCGGTTTAAAACCTGGGCTTTTAACTGCAACATGTACAGTCAAGATCATTTTATGCATTGTTATTATACATAAATAAAAATATTGCTGGTACTGTATTGCATAACAAAATATTGTCCATTCGTTGCCTAAGAATTGAAGATATTAGACCCTCTGAGCCCTTGATATGAAAAGCAAGACCCTTTTTCTTTATACCAAATAAAATGTATCGCAATTCAAGGTTTTTACATTAAAAAAAACTTTTTCAGATATTGGTTGGAAACAGAGGACCTTATTTTTTTCACAGAAAAGTAGAATATATATTTTAGAACCTTGTACAAAATATATTAACACTAAGAGATCTGAATTAGCTTGTGTTTTGATTTGTGAACGTTAACAGGACATAATTCATTATACCATACTAACAAGAATTATCAAACAATTAGCAACATTAAATGCATCTTGGTGTATTTTAATGCAATATGTATAACATGCGATAATTATTGTTTTTATAATACATATAATCTACCTCTATATTCAACTGACAGCAAAAATATCCCTTACCCGAGTAAATTGGATCATTTCATTCATTTCTCCAAATCAACGACAAACGATCAACTAGCAGGCATGGGGTAATCGTAATCGAGTAATCGTAATCGATTGTAATTATTACTTTTTTTTCGAGTAATCGACAGTAATCTGTAATCGAAGAGATTTTCAAGTGCTTCAAATCGTAACTTAATCGATTACAGAAAAAATGTCTGTGTAATTATAATTACTTTTTCGATTACTTTCGATTACTCTTTATTTAAGTATTTTGTGATGCTTAAATTGTATGAAAATATATTCTAACAGGTGTTTTTGTATAATATAATTCATAGAAGAAAATTGTTTATATTCATTTTTATGATATAATTCCACTTTGACTTAAAATGTAAATATTGATTAACATGAGTATATATAATCTGATAATTAGTTGTTCACTCTGTTTCACACTTCCTTGCAGATTTTTAATTAGTTACTCTAATGTGTCTTAGAAAAATCACTAAAGCTACCTAATGATGGACCATTATTAAGAGAGAGAGAGAGAGAGAGAGAGAGAGAGAGAGAGAGAGAGAGAGAGAGAGAGAGAGAGAGAGAGAGAGTCATGAAGCAAGGTTCTCTCAAAGTTATTTGTGTATTGCTGATAATAGTTTATTTATAATCTTTAATCAAATTCCAATTTTCACGAAATCAATAAAAAAAAAACCCATTTCTTTACATAAATTAAAAGACTGGGCTCTATATATTGCTTATAAATTGACATTTGAATTTTAATATGCAGTAGAAATTACAAAATGTTATAAAAAGATTGAAATATGAACTCTCAAATTTTGATATAATTCATAATGAAAATAACCCTTTAACTCTAATCTCAAATCAACTTGAAGAGTTTGTACAATATGTTCAGAAGAAGTATCAACATTTTAGTGATTTTTTTTTCTAATTAAAAGTAATCGATTATTAATCGATTACATGCTACAAAGTAATCGATTAGAAGACAAAAATGAGTGTAATCGATCAATAATCGATTACATAAATTCCCCTTTGTAATTGATTATTACTCGATTACATTTTAAAGTAATCGTGTCCATGCATGCCTGTCAACTAGATCAGGTTTATTATTGCGATTGCGCAACATCATAACATTAAAGCACAAGGAAACGTGTAAAAAAAATCAAATGTGAGTCAGAATTCAGGGCAAATAGCTAATAGTTTATTTGATCATTCGATTTTTCCTATGATTACAATGGCTCCAATTGGTTCAAAAACCGTTTTTACTTACTTACATGTATCGTTGCGTATAATGTAACATTTAAATGTTTTATATACTTAATTGCAAACGAACAAGAATAATTTTCTCACTCTTATCAAGTGGATGTGTAACGATTGGCTTTATTATGAAAATATGGATCTTATATATATCTAGTGCGAGATGAGAGGGAAATAATAATTGACAATTGTAAATTTTCTATTTATTTATTTATGTATTTCCATTAATGTTCATGTATGTATCTTGGATCTAGATGTTTTATTATGCAACTAATCTTGCATTTTGACGAACGTCCTTTGTGCTGGGTTATCAATCATGACACCATCATTTGAATTACATGGTAAGTGATGGTTGATGTCATATTGTGATAATCACTGTGCAAATTGTGATTGATAGTTTCTACGCTTTAGGATTAGTTAGGGTTAATGTATGTGATTTTTTTAAAATAATTTTTGCCAAATATGTGTGATATTTTCAAGTTTATTGCCATATTTATTAGTTTTTGACAAAGTTTTAATTAGTTAATAGCTGATAATTGATGAATAAACTGCTTCATAGGAAATATTATTTTCTACTTTCCTCTTGTCATTCCGATTTTAGTTTTGTGAATACCATAAAAAGATTGTTAAATGTAAGCAAACTTCTCCTGTGGTTTTTTTTTTTAAATTAAAATGATATTTCTAACTCTGTTAAACATTTAAGGGTATTTTTAAGACAAATAGTTTTTATCATGAAAAGTTTAACATATTTTTCTGGCATCTTAAATCTTAGCACCATTCGATGCTGATGTTGTTGACCTAAATGCCGGATATATAAATCCAAGTCGTCTCTAAGGAGCCAGTACATATTAATTACTGTAACAGCAACTTCCATTAATATGGTCTTACATTGTAGGCACATATAAATCTAATGTTCAGAAATATAAACGTCTCCACGTGCTTTGAGTATATTTATTTTTGAAAGATTAAAGAAACGTTTAATATTACATAACCAATTTGATATGTACTTTTGAAAAATAATCATTAAATTATATCTATTCCTTAAAAATGGGATTTTTCTCTACAAAGTTTCTGGTACTATATTTTTAGTCACGGAACCGAACTAAATAAGATGTTAATATGGCTGTTCCATGTATATTTCTCTGATTGAGAGCGTATATATTGGCTTTACAGCAACGATACGCATATATTTCATACAAATAGACATCAGTATGAATATAAATGTAAGCATTGAATGCTTATTTTTGGATGTCGTCGGTATTCAATTTGTCTGCACCGCTTTGTGTGTCATAGGACCGACGACATCCAAAAATAAGCATTCAATGCTTAAATTACAAGAGGAAAATAAACGAAGTATATTTATTTTAACTAATTAATGTTCTACGGTAAACCATCTGTGTTATCTCAGCTGACTTGTAACATAAACGAATGCATTTCATAGTAAAATATGTCCAATATATTTTCATTTCTTTTCAATCCTATCATGTATAATGCAGTGTAAAAAACAACTATTTGGATCTACATACTTACAATAAAACTTGACTATTTTTTGTTTGAATGTACAGCAAGATAAATAAATATCTCTTAAAATTAAGCAATTGTGTGGTAAAACCCAGGATCTGAATCTACATCAGATGTTCCTGTTCCTGTTGTCTTAGTCTCTGAAGATGTTGCGGTCATGTGATCGTATTCAACATGAGCAGTACCTTGTATATCAGGCTGATACGTTGGAATATCTTACAAAACAACAAGAAAAAGATCAATATAATAGATAAATAGATACACTAAAACCTTGAAAATAAGCCGCGGCTTATTTTAACTTTTGGTAAGAAAGTGGGGCTTATTTTCAAAACCGTCTTATTTTCAAATTGCGTCTTATTATCAATGCAAAAATTCCTTAAACAATGAGAACATAATCACGGCTTATTATCAAAACAATATAAATTGTAATTGATCGATTGTGAACTATTTGACTGTTCTAAAAATGTTATATCCAGGTAAACACCTGTAAGAGTAATATAAAAAGTGGTAAAGTGTTTTTAATTTAATTTTATTTCATGAATAAGAATATTTATGCACTCTGACCACTGTCCCTTGCATCTAACAAGTTCTAGCCAGTGTATTCGCCATTACGTAACCAGCCACCTGTTGACTTGTCGCGTGGTCAATGTTTGTTTATCAATTTCCGGTGTCAGAAGCACTGCACAGTTTATATGCTTATAGGAAGATAAGCAATACCTATGATTTGATTAAAAAAAAATATTTACTTTATGTCCCTTTATGCCGTAATTGGTTTGCATACTGACTGACACTTTAAAAATAGATCGATCATTTGTACGACTTGATAATGACGATAAACGACATATACAGACGTTTTTCACAATGTTTATTTTACGATAATCAAAATTGGATTAATTATCAATTTAATAATTACCGTACGTTGTTGGTTGTTAAGGTTTAGATTCACACACGTACGTTATTACTTTTAAACGAATTGAATACACTATGTACGCATGCATATCGATGACTTTTAAAAAATTTCGTCTTTTTGGGTATGCGTATAATGAATAGTAACAGCAGGTTTTTTTTCGGCATAATATACACAGGTGCGTGCTACACATGAGACTTTACGGTAGTCTAAAATAGTTCCAAACTGACATTGTCATGATTGGCTTATTTTCAAAACAGGCTTATTTTTGAGTAATTTTCAGTGCAAGAAATAGGTGGCTATTTTTATTAAAAACCGGCTTATTATCAAATCCGGCTAATTTTCAAGGTTTTAGGGTATATAGGTAGATAGATAGATAAATGGATGGATTAGATAGATAGAAAAATAAGTAGTTACCAGCCTTACTCACAAAATGCTGATGCTTGTTTGTTCGAGACCTGCAACATTTTATAATGTCAATAAGTTCATTTGATCGATTTTTCTCCATACTTCCCTATTAAAACAATTGTTTAAAAGAATCGGGTTTTACCGTCGACAAATACTGATCAAGATGAATATCAATATTCCCAATATAAGAGGAATGATCCAAAATAATGGTCCTATTGTTTTATGATGTGGTGTTGAATCTGGGAAAAAAAATATGAAGCTTTATATTAATTTATATGTTACAATGTATTAAACTTCTGAAAATGTTACCCTGTGGTTTAATACGATACATAACTAACTATCATATGACATGATTTTAAAACTAAAGATTGAATCATTAAATGGAATTAGTAAGACTCAATCATAATTCAATCTGCGTTCAAATCATTATACTAAGAATAGGTAGTACACGCTGGTAAATTTTCTAACATGAAAGTGTATTAGACTTCGTTCTTCTACATGTAAAACTCCGTAAACAAACTTACCTTTCTTCAAACATCCAAGAGCTTTATCACATTCTGTCGTGTTGCAGTTGCATATTTCTTTACAAAATAAACCATAGTGACCAGGCGGACAATCTTTCGAGCAGTTTGTGCCAAATTTTCCAAGTGGACAAGCTATAATTTAAAACCAAAACTATATCATCTATTTATCTACATGTATCTATCTGTTGATAGATCCATCTGTCTGTCTGTCTGTCTGTCTATCTGTCATTCTGTATGTTCGTCTGTCTGTCTCTTTGTTTTTTCTGTCTCAGCCACTATACACACGAAACATTATTATTATTGTGAATAAAGAATACGACACGAATTTCACTTCGGGTAATAAAGAAAATTTGAAAAGCCATTGCCTAATAAGTTCCACAAAACAATTGCAGTAATCGTATGAATGAACCTTCTTTATGTCTAACTTTTCATAATAACATATCTTAAAATTGTGTTAAAATAAATCTATATTGGCGATGACGTAAATTTCTTATCGACATTATTATATCAGATTACCTTTGCAATATCCATCTATCAGTGTGTAACCAGTACAGCAGACTGCTTCGTCAGAGCTGAAACAATTGTACATAAATAGACCATGAACTACACCAATGTTAATTTAACTGACATATAAAAATCATTATTCATATTACCGGAGTTTCACCAAAAAAGGAAATTTACTTTCTCTGTCTTTTTTTCTCACTCTCCCTTTTTATAGTTTTACAAAAATTAAACCCATTTTTATAACCAATATGCATAATTTTAGTTTTTATTTCATAATCACAGAAACGCCTCTTCGACAACTAGATGTCGATTTGTAGACAGGCAAATCTACAATTACCTATTTTTTCTGCATATTCCTGCAGAATCTGAAAAAAAATAACTTAAATAAATGGTAATTCATGTAACTTATAAGTGTCCATTTACGATGAAAAGGGCAATTTATAGTTGCGGTTTAAAATGCATGAATCTTTGAGCAAATTATTTTTGTGGGCTTTGTTATTATCTTATTGTACAGTAATTAAATAGAAAGAAATTTCATAAAATCATGTTTCTTAAAAATCACATCAATAGTTGAATATGGTTTTTTTCATAAGTTATCACAAATTTTGCTGCTATGATAATGACATTTGAGATGTACAGAGCATGGACAACTCATAATTTTTAAAGATTTACAAATGTCAACATTTGACTTAATTGATATCTATAATTTGCCGTTAATTCAATCAGTCTAAGAATTCTTGTCATCTTGAATATGATTTTAAAAAAGAATTTCAAGCAATTTGAAGAACAGTACATCTACATTGCTTTACAGCAGCGTTTTAAGAAACGCAATACAAAGTATGCCACTTTAAACATAACACACCTCTAACAAAGGTATATCTATGTCGAATAATAATCTACAAATTTAAATGGATTTTGTACTCTTTATTTTACAGAAGACAATCCAAGATGGGGAAAACATAGGATCAGGGGCGATTGTCAAGAACTTGGTGCAAATGATCATCACCATATAAAACTTCACAAAACTTCTTTAATTTATTAATAAAAATCAGTACTGAAACTGTTCATATATATATATTTTAAATATTGATCGAAATTGATCGGTAAATTATTTTTTAAAATAATAGGGTATATTATGAATGACTACGAATGACTACGAATAATTGAGAAAATGAATGCGTGCATTTTATATCGCCTTTGACTTCGCTAATGTTGTATTGATTGCACCGTCACAAAATAATTTTTCCTTACAAGTAGCAATCAACCAAAGAGTAATATCAATTTAAAACATTTTGAAATAATCTTTTAAAGACCATAACAGTTAACCAAGATTAATTAATTTTATATCAAATACTGTAAACGTCTTTAATTCCACGGGTCTAAATTTTCACGATTTCCTGTGTTAGTACCTTTCATGGTGTTTTTAATTTCACGGATAATGGATCATAAAGTCAATAATCATGATAATAAAATTCTCATGAGTGATGAACATCCAATCATGAATTTACACGTTTTCCTTTGGAATCACGTAAGGTTATTGTATTAATCAAATTAAATGCTATGAGAAAAAAATTAGCTAAAAGTATTTTGTCGAATATAATACTCACTAGTATTATATGCGTACCTGTCATTTTGGACCTGAATATTAGGGTGAAAACGTAGTCTTGGCCCTATATTTGTCAATTTTAAAAGCGAACTGATGAATATGAATACATGGGTATAAAGGGTGTTTATAATAAATCTGAACGCCCCTCGAATTTTGAAGGATATACTAAAAAATGTTTAATTGCAATTTGATACATATACTTTTGACGGCCGAAGCATCAACACGTTAAAGCCAGTTCAGAAAGAGAGGTTGGTAAGCTTAACCTGTCTATAGTCTTACGTATCTGAAATAGGCTTTCGAGACTGTAGGTGTATATTTAAATAAATTAATATACAGATTGGCTTGTTGACTGTGGTTAGTACGCTGCAGTCCCGAAACGGCGCGTACAGTACCCGCAACGTTATTCTTTACAATCCTATCCTATCGAATCGTTTATCAATCGTATCGTATCGTGCGTGTATTCTGTTCTATACTGTGTGTTAATCCTACCATATCGTGCGTTAATCATATAAGGTTTATCGTTCAATTTTAACAGTTTTTCCGTTTATCCTATCGTGTTAATTGTTCCGTGCGTTTTCATAAGCAAGTAAATGTATTTCAAAGATACAAGTCGTTCAGAGTTCATATACGATATTTTATCGAACAAGAAATATAAAATCCTATCTAGCATTCTATCATAATACTAATTTCTTAATTCTTTAGACCAAAATTAAACAACTGTTACATGTTAATCATATCTGTAAGCAGTAGAAATAAAAATTAAGATAAACTATCGATGTTCTTAGGAACAAAGTATCATAATTACCTGTATATCGAATATATTAAATCGCACGCAGAGTGTATACCTGGGTAAACATTAACTTGTATTTAATACAATTCGTTTTTTAGGCATCATATTTTTAATAGAAACAAAAGTATTTATAACATATTTCATATTTATTAAAAACAAGAGTTGTATTTTAATTGAACCTATTTTTCCATTGATATCGGGCTTAAATGTTCTCGACGATCGTCTAGGGTGTGCAGTAATGAAATCAATGTTAACAAATCGTACGCGTAAACATTTATTTGATGTGTTTGGAATATAATTTGTTTAAAATGCATCATTTTTAATACAGAAAGAAATGTATCTTTGATAGATTTTATATTTATTTAGAACAAGAGCTGTAGTTTAATTGAACCAGCTATTTTCTGTGTGATTTGGCTGAAATATTCGCGGCGACCAGCAAGGTGTTCGGTAATGAAAACAATCTTAACAATACAGATAATTTATTGATCATTTAAGTTCATAATTTTTGATGATAAATTTTAACTGGTCATTTTTATACATTCTATTAATGATGCAGCGATGATTAACAACTCGTGATTTGATTAATAACAAGAAACCCCGGGTATATCTTGATTCGTGCGTGTTCCTCCTCAAATTCTGTCATTATAAGTTTTATCTTATAGATCGTTTATCGAGATTAAACGTTTATCATGAACATCGTTTAACCTTTCCTATCATGTATCAATCCTATCGTATCGTGCGTGTATACTGTTCTATCGTGCGTTAATCATATCCTATCGTGCGTGAATCCTATCCTATCGCTTATCGTGTATAAAATAACGTTGCGGGTACTGTACGCTCCTGTCCCCGAGCAGCGCATACGAAATTGTCAATTAAAGTCCGTGTGCCACAGAGAACCGGAGGATAATACTTGTACATATTTCAAATTCAAGTCTGTGATTGAGGAAATTGTTTATCTTATTCATTTTTTGATTTGCTCAGGCAGAGCAGCCGAATCCCATATCGAAACGAAACGTTACACTCTTATAAGGCCTAGCAAAGATGAGATGCGTACTGGGCTGAAAGAACGAATATAAGATTTTCCTTATCACATAAGGTTCATGTTTGTTATGTTGAAATAGGGTTTAAAAATCATTTTTTTCTGAATGATATTATTAGTTTTACACTAACTTTGAAATAATTGAAATGAAAAAGAATACCTCTGCATCCATGCTCACGATTGCACACTTGATTTGCTTTGCAGTCACATTTTTCTGCACACAAATCTCCATACATGTTGTTTGGACATGACGTTGTGCAGTTTTCACCATATGTTCCTTTTGGACATTCTATAATTGTGAATTACACAATTTAAACAATTTTGATTTTAAAAGGCATTCCCTACTCATTGCAAGTCTTTAAAAATGAGTTGATAAATACAAAACATTCTGGATTATACATGTTTAATGTATTCAACCTGTGAGTAAGGAAAATGTTCCCTATGTTTGGCGAACAATTGGAAATGATCGAGTTCAGAAAACAGCGATATTAAAGTCTAGTTTATCATGAGGAAATAAATAGTTGATGTGATAAATTCGATTCTAATTGTTACAGGAAATCACTTAAACATCACGGAAATGTAGGACTTTAGATGATTTGACAGTAAAACGTTCTTTGTAAACAAACCGCATTGAACACTGAGACAAATTTTACTCTGCATTAATTTTACTGTGTACAAAACTTTTACTGAGTATATGTACAATCTAAACACACGTTTGATGAAATTACACTGTATGCTCTTTGACATTTAAAAAAATGTATGTACTTATGTGGCATTTGAGATATTTTTCAAAATAATTGACGAAAAGCAATACTTACTTGTGCATATACCATTATTGTAATAATAACTAGTACAGCATCTTATCCTATAACAAAGAATTATTTTTTATAAAATTTAAAATTGTGCAACAATTTATTGTTCTGTTAATTCTTGAATACCTATAATTGGCGAAATAAAATTTATTGGGATAACATAGAGCATCAATTTCCAGTAATTGTCTTTTCAAAAATAGAATTTATAGATACATTTATATATCTACGCTCCATGTGTGATGATAAAAAAGAACTATTAAAACTGAGTCCTTTTACTGATTTAAATAGATTAATTACTTATCTGAGTCTGTGCAATTTCCAGGTGTCTTATTGCCATCCATTTTCAGCGAATAAGAAGACATCAAGATTAAGAAGAAAGTAATTTCAATAACCCAAATACCACTGCTTAACAACATGATGAATTAGAGCATCAATCATATCGAATGAAAATCCCCTCGCAAAATAGGAAATATTAGAAACAGGGAAGTATGGTGAATACCATGTGATTCATAATTTGTATACAAACATAGTTGTTGATGTTTGGATGATTACAGATTACATCATATAATAAGAGTAATGTGGGCACCCTTGATTCATACATATATTGTGTACATGTTTACATTTAGCTAGTCGTTGGTCTTTATCTTATATAAGATTGCTTCATAAAAAACAATCTCCAGTTTTGTTATATTCCAAAGATTGGTTTCTATGTCTTGATTTAAATTCAGTTTCTTTTTCGGATATTTTCAGATAATTATCTTCATTTTTTTTAAGATATTAGATTTTTGTTTAGAAATTTGATTTTAAAAAAAGTTGTTTTTTTGGGGGGGAGTAATGTCAGGATATACTGAAAGTCTTTAAGTCTATAATGATCAGGGTTTTTTTTTCAAATTAAAAAGAATATCATGTCATCTCTTTAATCAGCAGCATTTTATGAATAAATCGATGCGGATGAAATCATTTTGATTAAAACAATGAATTTTATTTCTAAAAGTAAGTGAGTAATATATTTGATATAATAATTACAGGATTAAGATTTGACTAATGCATTGACAAAAGTTGGCAATATTAAGACCTCTGTACTTGCAATAATAACGTAGGTCTTCTTTTTTTTTTAGCAATATGAAGTATTTGCTTCACTGTCTGTAGTTTCTCTTGGATTATTTCATTTCGGTTATTTTTTGTGGTTTTTTTTACTTGCAAACTATGATAAAATTTGTGTTAATCCGGTTGATTTATTTTTAATTTAAACATGTACATGTACATCGACATTGTTCTGACAACACGCGTCTCATCGTTTCCTGTGAATAATGTACATATATCCATGAGTTCTCTAACTAAAATCCCTGTTACGCCATATATATGTCCATTACATCATTGAACTTCATACATATGATGATTTTACATTATGGTATATTCTGCAATGGCATTTCTTTGTAATGGTGTGTAAACGTTGTGTCTACATATTAATGCAAACAAAACAAAAGGATCTAATGCGTTACTTGAGTTTATTTTGGTAACCATCCATACTATTTAATGAGGTTTTTGTAACAAAACGAAAGGTTTCCTTGGCGTTATTATTTTCCTGGAATAGATTAAATCGGTTTACACTTATGATAAGTATATTTCAAGTAGGTTAGAATCAATATAAACAGCTGTGCGCCAAACGAAGCATATGCCAATATACAAAATGGTTTTTTATAAACTGACAACAATAAGGAAAAAATAAAGTCATCTACGAAATGCATGTTTTTGACATAAACCAATAATTCAACAAATGAAATATACTTTAAATCAATAATTCTAATAACACAACACTCATTAAACTATTATCAAATTAAATAAGTTCAAAGGGTGTGCCTTAACGTTTAATTAGATGGTTGTCATGAATCAGGGTTTTACGTCAACATTAACACACAGTAATTGTTAAATATTCATCATCAGAGTTGTATTCTGTCATTAACTGTCGTTTCCGTACAGTTACTATATACTTTCTTTCGTGATTTAATTGGCCTTATGTTCTTTTTATCACAGCGTTCGGAAAAATGTTTTTTAGCTGGTCAAATAAATCTCAATGTTATTTTATCGTTGTCTAGACGGTAGTCCTTTGTATACTAACACTACTGGCTCTAAAAAGACCTGTCCGTATGAAAATCCCCTGTCTTTCCCTGTCATCCCCTGTGTTTTCCCTGTCATCCCCTGTGCACCCCCTGTCAGCCCCTCTATACAGCCCCAGTACACCCTGTAATCCCCTGTCGCCCACTGTACACATCCCCTGTGTGCCACTGTAAGCCCCTGTCACCCCCTGTACACCACTGTCATCCCCTGTAAGCCACTGTATTTCCCTGTACATGCCCCTGACACCCATGTACTGTGTTTGAATGTTTATAACAGCATTTCCTGTTATTTAATTTCAATATTTTTTTCTTAATTCAATTATCTAACTCTCATGTATTATAGTTTGAGATATAAATCAATTTTTGCACTCAACAGAGCGCCGACTCACAAGACACACTGTTATAGTAATTTTAGAAATTATAATATGCTTTCATTAATAATTTATTGACACAGTACTTAAATAGTCATGCTTACAACTAAAGGCTCGAGATTCACCGGGTGGTAAATCTCAGGTGAGGGCGGTGTGAAAGCCTTCAGGGCATTTAGTCCTTTAGCGGTCGGGAACATCACTACTCCGTAATATTTGAAAAATAAATATAAGAAATACTGTGAATTATTTCTACAAAGATCAAGCGCAGCACATGGTGTTAAGCATTTGATTTTGTGTATCTAAACAAACATTTGCACACTGAAACATGTTAATCAGTCAGAATGTAGAAAGTACTTGTATAAGCAGCCATGTTACGATAGAGCACGTCTGGGTTTTTTTTATAACAAGTTCCTGATTATATCTTTATTAATTTCCCGTTAATAACAAAATAAAGCTTCAATAGCTTATAAGTTTGCCTAAGAAATAATTTTAGTATGTTTGTTTAATATGTTTCTGAGCGGCTTATTGGACCCTTGAATTGAATTTTAACTGATGATTAACTCTCATAAACAATTTGATAAATTCTAAAATCTAATTTTCATTTCCCTTTTTTACTGCAAAATGGAAGATATCAAATATAATGTTATTTATTGCCAGTGAACAGAAATCCGTGGCCTTGGTCAGAACATTCACAACATACCTGTACATATAAATGTAGCACTAGTGTTTTCTGTATATGTAGGAGTTTATATAGATACGGAGAGAGAGAGAGAGAGAGAGAGAGAGAGAGAGAGAGAGAGAGAGAGAGAGAGAGAGAGAGAGTTTGCATTGATTTTGAATTAAAAGTTACTAAAAGTTTACCCGGGAATTAGTTTCCTAAAAAATTAACATGCAATCCTAATTTCATTCCCAATTCTTTATTGTTAATTAGATTAACTTAAAACGATCATATTAATTTTAATCCACCAATGTTTTATTTTACACCATATCAATTATTCAAAGAATTTATTGAAGTTACAGTTTTCAAAGGAGAGAATGTTGATATTATTTTTTCACTCGGTCAGTGGTTATGTAATAGCCACTGTACACAGCCCTTCTTGACAATTTGCAGAGCACGGTAGCGAGGTTGGGAAAATGAGATGACAGACACGCGTGTACATGTATATACACACAGTTCCTTAGATCTGAATGGTCGGTCACTGATTATATAATTATAGCTACTGTACACAGCCCTTCTTGACAATTTGCAGTGCACGGTAGTGAGGATGGGAACAATGAGGTGACAGACACATGTGTACTTGTATATACACACACAGATCTGAATGCTCGGTAATGCGGAACAATTATTCAATATGTTGTTTAAACGCCGCTTATGACTTTCTTTCCCAGTCTGTCAAGTAAAGAAAATTTTGATTTATCAGTTCTACATGTAAGAATATCAAACATGAGAAGAAAGAGCTTAAAATTCGGAACATTATTTGACACAGTCATAATTATGAATTAAATCGTAATGCTCTCATATTTTTCATTTTTCAAATTCAGAATTTAAATAAATGTATGGTATTTTTCTAATCTAAAACTCGAAACCTGGAACATTCTTTTAAGATCATGCATGCATGTCTTTACATTACCCGTTACCGGTATTTGTATACATGTATGAAATTATTCATGATCATGAACTGTATCATTGTTTTAAATGTATGAGGACAATTCTATACAATAATGCATATGAATTACTAAACTGGAAAATGCACCCTCATAAAAAATAAAAGTGTCAAAGGGCCGTACTAAATAACCCCTCCTAAAAATTCAACTCTCTCTCTCTCTCTCTCTCTCTCTCTCTCTCTCTCTCTCTCTCTCTCTCTCTCTCTCTCTCTCTCTCTCTCTCTCTCTCTCTCTCTCTCTCTCACACACACACACACACAATTTATCAGAAAAAAAACCCACGAAAAACAATGGCTGACAGCAAATATCATCGATTGCGATTTACATGACTTAGATATTAACTAATTAACTTCCTGCTAAATAGAATCAACATGCATTTCATTGGGACGATGTAATTCTGTGCATCATTATACCAGGCAAAACATCAAAATTTAGGTTATCATTTCGGTCGGTCTGTGATTATCTGCACGTGCTAATCATGTTGTGTTATTAAGCGCTTTAACTCAGGCAGGTTACATGGCACAGAGCGTCGCGGATATCCCGTACTCATTCTCCACTTAGGTTTTTTTTTTTTTTTACAAATTACAAAACACGGTCGTTTGTTTAAATACATGGAATGATATATTAAGCGGTTTATCAGTATATACTTATCTTGATATTTGTCACTGTTGAGTCAGAATTATTCACGTTTGTAACAATATTGCCCTCTATGAAATACAAAGAAAAAACAAACACCGTCTATACCATGAATGCTTTTCTTTCTTTCCATTTCCTAATGTATCAGAAACTGCTAAATATATATTGAAGAAAATCCGAAAACGTTTACTAATTAAAAACTTTTTCTTTACCTTATCAAGCAGTCAAACACCGTACAGGGGGTGTCAGGGGCATGTACAGGGAAATACAGTGGCTTACAGTGGGTGACAGGGGTGTACAGGGGGTGACAGGGGCTTACAGTGGCACACAGGGGATGTGTACAGTGGCTCACAGGGGATTGCAGGGTGTACAGGGAATGTGTACAGGGGCTGACAGGGGGTGCACAGGGGATGACAGGGAAAACACAGGGAGTGACAGGGAAAGACAGGGGATATTCATACGGACAGGGGTTTTTAGAGCCAGTAGTGTAAATCTTACAATTTAATTATAACTGCATGATATAGTGCAACAAAAGACATCACTTACGACAATCGCTGGCAACAGTTTTTAATCTCTCTCTAAATGTGCCACCCCAGTTCTTCTCTCTCTTTATCCATTGTGAGCATCCGTGAGTTCCTTGGCCTTCCAGTGTAAACGCCGCGAATAGCAGTGCCCTAAGCAAGCTAGCAATCTGTTTTAAGACTTGTTTATAAAAAGTGGAATTTTTCATATTTATTCTTACGTGGAGGAGCTGCATTACAAGTCTTATTATCATTAGATTGCTAAACCCTCAAAATAGTTATAGAGATGCCTGTTATGGGATTAAAATTTGAGTTTTGTTGACATGTGATATTCCTTTTCTTCCTCATTATTGTAGAATTGAGAAAATAAAGAGATGTTGAGTTTTATCCAAAAACCATTTAGATTTTAAATATACGTTAATGATTTAAATCTTAACATAGTCTTTCGCCTGTAACAGGTCTACATTAAAACAATTTTGTATATTTCTGTAACTTTTACAAAAAAAAAATATCAGAAGACGGCACAAATTAATATTACATGTGATCACTAGTTCAACGTTTAAGCAGACAAGCAGACAAGCAGTATAAGTTGTCCTATGTTTCCCTTTCTACCACGTTTTGTTATTTTTTAAATTAACATACACACACATCTGTCATTAAAAAGAATATAAAGTCAAAATATGGAAAATAATAATGATAAGATTTCCCCTTTCATACTTTCCCTCTTGATACCGAGAAAATTAATGAATACGAAAGTACATTTCTTACATGACTTTATCATGGGAAAATCTTTTATCCATTAGGTTGGAAAATCTTGAGAGTCGTCTCGCCATTTTTCAACATTATAAATTTCTGAATTCTTTTAATGTTGTTGCAATCCAAAATCCGAATTTATTTTTGGTTGCGTAATGGATCTTGAAGCGAGAGAGGGGAAATTTCAAATGTTTTTCACTTTTGAATAATTGGCACAATGGTATTTATGAATATCAAAATTTTACGTACAACGTGCTGTAAAACAGAAACGGGACAGAGTAGAGGAGCGAGGTGGTCACCCTTTTGAACCTTATTTCAACTTTTCCTTTTGGAATACAGGTAAGAGTTCTAAGAATGAGAAATCGAAAAAAGTTTCATGCTCAATGGGTTCTTCATAATCAAACACTTGCATATTCTGTGTATGTATATTTTATTATCATACCCTACTTCAAAAGTTCCTGTCTCTTTTGTCTTGGTTTCAGATGTTGCTTCGAATTTACTGTTGTCGACCATGGTGCTCTTTTTTTCAGGCCAGCTGATCGTACTCAACACGAACAGTACCATGTATTGCTGGCTGATACATTGACATATCTTCCAACACAGACCAAAAAGAAATGGTAGATCAATAGATAGACGGACAGAAGGACGGATGGACGGACCAACAGACAGACAGAATAACAGATAGATAGATAGATGATATATAGATAGATAGATAGATAGATAGATAGATAGATAGATATATCGATTTAAATTTAGTAGATATTTGTACTATCCTTACCTACAATATGCCAGTTTTAAATTGTTTGAGACCGTCAACATCCCGTGATGTTCTTAAATGTAACGTTCTTTTTAAATCTGATTTCTATATCTCTGTATTCTTTTTAGACATAAATTACGAGTTCCTACCGTTTGTTACACTCATTCTAACATTTCATTCATGAAATTTTCTTTCCAACATTCTACATGAAAACAAAAACATGACTTGAGCTTTGTTTACATAACAACGAATTGAGAGTTTTATATCTCGCTTATAACTCGACGACTGACACACAAATTTTAGTTTACTATTTCAAATTCCTTACTGTAGCATTGAAATTATTTCATCATTTTCTTTTTAAAAAGATACATTTAGTAAATAAGAAATCGACGCAGATGAAATCGTTGTTTAATGATTTACAGTGAATTTCATTTCTGCAAGTACGGGTATAAATTATCGGATAAAAGATCTATCGTATCAAAATTGGGAATGACTGGTACTTTGTGTATCCATACGACCGATGCAAAAATAAAAATGGCAATATTACGAATATGTGTCTCTGTTACTGTTTTTTATAACGCTGACCTTAGTTTTTTTTTACCAATCTTAAGTATTTTCTCCAACCTATGTAAGTTCTTTTTGTTTGTTTATTTATTTAGGTTTTTTTTTGTTATGTTTTATTCTTGCAAGACTTTGATATATATTATAAATATTGATCCTGTTGATTTTTTGTTTGTTTGATACATCACCATTGCTCCGACGTCACACGTCTCGACATTTCTTGTGAACAATATGCATTCATCGATGAATTACTCTATAGGTCCATTACACCTTTGAAAATGGCACTACATGCATACACGTGACGATTTTACATTAGGTTATATTCTGCATTTTGGTATTTATTTATTTTGTAAAACATTGTAAACGGTTGTGTCTACATATTGATGCAAACAAAAGTATAATCTAATGCGTTACTTGAGATAACTTGGGTAATCATCCATACTATTTTATTGATGCTTAAACTCAACAAGACAAAAGGTTCATTAGCACACCAATCATTTGTGTTTGAATCTTTAGAAAGGTAAAATAATAATTTGAATGTTGGGACTCTTTTAAGAATTGATTTCACTTTTATTTCACTTTGTGAAAGAGTTTTAGCTTAACAAATAACCGTGGTGAAATAAGTTTCATATAAATCAAGTCCAAAAGGCTTGCTTAAAAGTTAAAGTGGTGAATTTATATTAATATAAAGATTACAAAATATTAGACACACTATTAAAAGTTATACCCCATGTTTTTGTTACTACATACATGTCCGAAGGTATGGTATATCAACATATTAATTTTTAGTATTCGAAAATGATGTTCTGAGATTTCCTTACGAAAATATCCTAATGAGAGACGAACAAACCAATTCTATTGAATTAAGCGTTTAACGTCCACGGAAACGTACAATTGGTATATCTTTAGAGTTGAACATGCTGCAGGAATTGAGTGTCGACTTAGAATATAAGTGCAATAAATGTGCATCTTCTTCGTTGTTTAATTAACGCTGTACATTTGTCCATAATAATTTTCTTTTTATAAGGAATTTGAAAAGATGTTTAGCTATTGATCAATTTCGGTGGTACATCTATTAGATGGCTGTTTAAACGAGTGTTCTCTGTACAAATGTCCTGTGCATTCATTTTGTAAATGTTTTCTTAAGTGAATTCAGCGTCAATTCATTCTGTGGTATTCTTTGATTGCATTTGATTCATTGCCAGTACAAGCGGTTCAAAATTTTCACCATGATCCCTTTCTTCTGCATCGTTGAAGAATCGGAAGATTATTTATATATTACTATCATCCACATACACTTGAATTTTAAATATCCCTTAATCTGAAAGACATCCCACTTTAACGGAGTCTTTGACACCTTTCAGTAGCCTCTGCAATGTAAATCTGGGACGATGGTAAAGGATAGCAATACACCTTAAATTGAAATTTATTCGTCTCTAAAGTATACGAAGCTCGAATATACGGTTCCTAGTACTCATGTTAGATAACAGTTGGTTCTAAAATTTTAACTAACCTTTCAGCGCCTTTACTGATGTATTCCACAACGTCTGCGCAAGTCTAAGATTGGGTCATCAGATTTACCCTGACCTAGATTGTAATTTTACTGAACTAGTTTGACTTTACTTTTCGTTAGACTTAGTAAAGAAATCATGCTCTGAGCCTTTCTTGGTGTTCTGGCATTTCCAACCGGTATATAATCATTTTGCTGGCATTATTCTTATCGTTTGAAATATTTGCAAAGATGACAATGTTTTAAACTTCATAAAAGGCTCAATTAAAACTAAACATGTTAAGTTTTTCAAGCAAGATTCTAGTCCAGACTAAAATTTTATTTATTTGATTTATTTTATAGAATTTTTCTCTGATGCAAATAAAAACTCTTTAATTTGCCAGCTCTGTTAACTGTCGATTGACTCAAATATTACAATATATTCCCGCAAATAATTACATATAAATAAATGAATAAATAAATAACGAAATAAATATGTTTTTATTGTTTCATAAATCTTTTGATTTAGACTGTAGGTTCGTTGCAAGCTGGAGGGAGAGAATCTTTCTTTGCAGTTAATTTCTTCTTGGTGCAGTGGTATGTCATCTAAATGTACTCACTTGGACGAAAATAAACAACAAATATTTAAACTTTATTCCCAAGAAATCCAAAACCTCAACTTGGCATAACGTTATAGATTGTGACGCAGTGATGTGCATACGTCTGATAAATGTGTGTATATTTATTTTCATTTTACAGGTTAATTTGTTGATATCATCACAGTCCGTCTGTTTGACGTTAGACAGAATATTAGACATATTGGAGATATATCATTTAAATGGCTTGATTATGAAAGGTTCCTCATAATTATATACCCGCAAATTCAGTTTATGGTATATCCTGTTATCTAAATCTGCATTCAAACATTCTGCCCCTCTTGTTTCATAGTCTTTAGATGCTTCATTGGGTTTACTGCAGTTGGATGCGCTGCTTTCGGCTGTCTTCATGATATTGGCCATGTCGTCATAGTCATTTCGGGAAGTGCCATGTATTTCAGGTTGAAACGTTGGGGTATCTTGCAAAAAAAAAAAGATAATAAAACCATGATTAAATAAAAAATTGAGATAAAGTCATATATAATGATGAAAATGATATCATACATACCAACGGAATTCCTAAATTTTGACTTTGAACATCTGCAATATTTTAAAATTTCATTAACATCTATCATTTTCCCTGCAAAATGACAAACTTTATAACATTTTGAAACATTAAGAAATTATTGTCTTACTGTCGGTACAGGCAGATAAGGATGAGAACCCCTGGTATTATGAGCCATCGATAATATCAGCACATCATTCTCGTTATGAAATTCTGATGAACAGAAAAAATATGAAGTTATCAGGTGATATTTATTGTATAGCATGTTTAAAATTATCTTCATGATGAGAACGTATACATATTCGTATTTTTTGGTGCGTTATATTTGAGAGAATATTTCTAAACTGCATTAAATAAAGTAGAACGTTTTCATGGTTTTTTTTCTTTTTTTTTTGTCAAATGGTTGCATGTAGCATGTTATGTCACTTATTCCATGAAAGAACAAACCTTATCTCACAATACAAATCGAATTTAAATACTAATGAGAGAAAGAATGTTCACAAGCAATCCTAAAAACAACACCTCTCTGTGGCAGACATCCGGATGCTTTATTACAATCTATTTCACTGCAGTTGCACATTTCAGTACATAACAAGCCGTAGTAGCCAAGAGGGCAAACATCTGAGCAATCCTTCCCAAATGTTACTAAGGGACAGGCTTAAATTAAAGTAGCACATAAGTTTCATTACATTACACTAATGGATATGTACATGCATAAACAACAGAATTATCATGATCAATGAATGTAAGAAATCTTTTTAAAATAGCCAAAACAGCTTGAGCTGATAACTCCATTGTTTGAAATATCATTGGCTAAAGTCTGAGCAAACGGTTAATTGCATGAGCATCACAAAACGAAACATATTATATGAATTTCATAACAACAGTTGACAATATGTAGAGGTGGCAGTATCGTGATTTTTATTGCCTCTAATTAGATTTATATCGCACTCTATATTGATGCTTTTAATGTTTGTGTAGGCGCAACAACTCTTGCATCCTTGTTCGCAGGTAATAATTCGATTCAATTGAAAGACGCATGCAAACGGATTGAAATTGGCCAAACAATCGAAAACTTTGTGTTGCATCAACTTTTGATTGTGCTAGCACAATGCAATATATGTTACCAGACTTAGGGTTATTGTCCTGAAGAAAGATACAAAGCGTGAAGTACATAATATAAGGTCATATGACATCCATTATGTCACTAAACCCCCGAAGAACATCCGTTTGAATGTGCCGGCACGCATCTATCAATGGGTAATTCAATATAAAGAGTGGTATTCAAGAGTGTCTCGAAACATTTCAACACTTTAACATACTTTTAACTTATTCCTATATGACAAAAAAAATAATGAGATTCAATTATATTTTACTATTGTATACTGTACAATTATGTACATTGATAAACGTTAATCGAAGGTTTGAAAATATTGATATATATATATACACATATAACGTGCAGGTATTGGTTGTAATTGTACATGTGTGGACAATTTCATTTGCAGAATTCAGGAAGTGCCACAAAAATGCTTGAAACTCTAGGTTATTTATACTCAATACAGTACAGGGAATGATTCGATTTTGCATTGTAACTCGTCTGAACCACACATGTCACGTGACGTACACTTCGGTAAGCGCGTTTGATGAGACCGTACATTCTATTATGTATCTTCAACGGGTGTTTTTTCTGATAGATGAATTGTCCCTCAACTGGGGATATTTTGGTGATAAACAATGTCACGTGATATGTAAACGAGTATTGTCTTATCTGCTGAATTTTAACATGTACAAATCTATTGTACTAGGAACCGCCCATTTTATTCATTGAAAAGTCAGTGTCAGAACGAAATGCACGGTTACAGGGCCCACAAAACCGGCGACAATGTGTTAAATTTTACAAAAAAAAAACGATCCAAGCTATAAACATAAATCAGAATGTGTCATTTTTCCTCACTCTCATTTGAAAACTAACAAAATCATGTTTTATTTTCTGTAATTCATTGTATAAAAGGGGGCCGCTAACTTATGTTTAGGGATGTTATCCTATTAAGTTTTTATTGGTATTTGATACATAAAAACAAATCGTAGCAACAAGACCTTATGGCGCTAATTTAGAGATTTTATGTCACACATCTTTAGTAACTGTACACTGATATATTTGATCACTCTTACAAGTCGCTACAGGCAGATTAGGATGACCTGGAAAAGTTTCTTTAATATCATATTAGATTGGATAGTAGCGTATTCTAAAAAGCGTTTATACGAGTACACTGTACCAAAAGATTGTTTATCAATATATATTTACATCTACCGAGTATGATTCTCTTTATTTCTTACGGAAACTTATAGTTATATTAATTAAAAGCTATATAGAGACAGCCAGATTGAAATCTACACGCCCCGTTTATCGTTTGGTCGAAACCTACCGCAACTAAAACTGACAGAAAACTGACACGACTGAAATATACACGCCTCGTTTATGATTGGTCGAAACCTACAGCGATCTAAGAAAAATCACGGACTGCACGAAATAATCATGATAATGTCAGACTCAAATTCCCATAGGAGACGATTTGGCTGTTTCTTTTAGCTTACGTACTGATGTACATTAACAGTAATCTAGTGAATTTTAATTACTTTTTACAATCAATTTATTAATTTGTTAGAAGAAAAATGTAAATATAAACAACGCCGGTTATGTATTTTTCTGCAATGTCGCCACCTTCATATCCCGCATGAATCACCTGAGAAATATATTGATAAATGATACAGGTAACACGTGTTCGAATGTTGTTGTTATATTTATATCCAATCTCTGATTGGTCGTTTAAGTTACTCAGGCGTATCGAAACTTCCCTGTGTACGTGCTTAAAATAGAAGTTATTCGAGAATTCGCTGCTTATCGTGCAACAGACCCCCACCAACCCATTTTGTTGTATTGGTTATATCGATGGTAAGAAAAAAATTTTTTATATTGTAGAATGTTCAATGAAGGAAAAAGAAAAGTTGATTATACGTGTATATGATGTAATAAAAAAGTCTATTGCACTCGCACAGTCGAGCTGTTCCTATATTTTGTTGTTCTGAGTTTTTATCAATATTTTATGTTCGTTTGAACGGGTGAATTAGAACATAAAGTATTTTATTGTTTAAGTTTACCAGCTATGATGAATAACATTTATATCGCAAATATTAAATATTACTTTCATTAATTACCTTTGCAATATCCACCCATCAGTATGTAATTTGTGCAGCACACCACTTTATCACTAGAAACATATTTCAACATAAAATAGTTGATTAAATATTAAATAAACCAAAAATTAAAATGTTTATCCATAATTACATCTCTCTCTCTCTCTCTCTCTCTCTCTCTCTCTCTCTCTCTCTCTCTCTCTCTCTCTCTCTCTCTCTCTCTCTCTCTCTCTCTTAAATACCTTTTTGTACTGCAGTTTCCACGAGGATCTGAAATATGCGTAAAAAAATAAAATTAAAATAGCATTCTTAATTATCTCTTATATTACAATACTCAATTGTTGAACAAGATAGTTGAGCCTTGTCTTGGTTAAGCAACTTCTTCAAAATTACATGTACATGTATATGTATTGTTATAATTAATTAATTGAAATTTACCTGGGGAGAGAAAATAACAAACATTTTACGATATTTTATTAGTTAATCATTGATTATTTGTTATAAATCCAAAATCCGTCTTTAAAAAAGAATAAATCGTGATTCTCTGAAGAATAGGCACATTTTGCACGAGTCACAGGTAACCAAAATAGCTTTATTATGTAGATTTGATTTTATACTTTATTACAAGTTATTGCAAAATGCTTTTTCTCAATATTTAAGGTTATATATTACTGTTTCACAATTAAATGCACATTAGTGAACATTAATATCTATTTGGTCAAACAATCATTATGAAAAACATATTTTAAAGAGGAAATCGAAAGGAATTTCATTCAAATAAATGCATGTCGGAAGACATTATTAAATCACCGTGGGAAAATGCTCTGATAGAGTTCACTGTTAAAACATTTACGTTCTGTTGATGCTGTTTTTATAGTATTGAATATAATAGCAAAATGATACATAAAAGGAATACCTATACACCCATGGATATGATGGCATTGGTGGTATGCGTCACATTTACATTTCTTTATGCAAAATTCTCCATACAAGTTCGGTGGGCATTTGTCCACACAGTCTTTACCATAAGTACCTTTCGGACATTCTAAAAGTGAAGACATCGCATTAAATCATCTGTTATCTCAAACTGTTCTTGATTAAAACTTGAAAATGTAGATACATAACTTTAATTACTTACTAGTACAAATACCGTTGAACATGTAATAATTAGTACAGCATTCTTTGCTTCTTAAATATGAAATGAAATCTAGTATTAATGTTGCAAGTTAAAGAAATACGTTTTGAAATGATATTTGAATAACATTTAATGTAAATAAAAACGAAAAATAAAAATGCACGTGACGAAGAACTTTTCATTCAGGTACGTATATCGCACTGAAACAATGTGGTCCATGGTCCATGACTTTGAACAGTAAACTGTTATCATATGCTAATATCATTATCATAGTATATATGTAAATGCTATATCGTATAGAGGTAAATAATTGGCATTTATTAATTTTCCTATCAAAACATTCACTGCTCATCATGTGAATTTATGGAAATTGATAAGTGGAAAATCAAATCATAATATAATGGTATGAATTTTTACTGTTATCTCTGCCTTTCTTTATACTATTTGTTTTTCTGTAAGCTGGGATTCATTAAAATCAACTTACAATTCTGAAGTTGTACAATTTCCATCCCTCGTTGAATCTTTCAAATTGGTTAAATTGCTTAATTTTAAAACTAGACAGAATTGCATCACAAAATGCATTAAACTATTGAGTATCGACATAATGAATTCAATCATTGATTATTCGTATAAACATTGTTTTTGTTCTCATACTGAAACAGGAAATGTGCAAAATCTGAGGAAGTATTTCAGTTGACATGCAATAAAATTATGTTCATACATCGTTGTTTTTGGGTTACTCAATCTATTTTTACAAAAATATTATTCATTCTAAATATTATAAACAGTTAATCTTAATGCGTCATTTTCTTTACAAAGGGCTTGACTTGTTTGTGTAACAAAAATTAATACGATTCCATCGTGCTTCAAATAGTAGCCATTAAGCAAACATCCGCCCTCAATGTACCCTACACCAAATCAGACAGGAAAAACCATTTTTTTTGGTTTAAATTAAACCATTAACTATCTAACATTAGATGTCCTTCATGACATCATGTCTACATTATTGAATCACTTTGGTATTTTATTTTTATATACCTAACTTCTAGGTGATTTTAACTAATATCTTATAGCATATGGGGCAACACACTATACTGCAGTCTTTTGTTCACTTAAAACTTACACATCACTGGATAGAGAAATTTAATTTTGTTTTAAAAAGTAAGAAATACATTCTGACATATCATGAAATTTGTTGTATAAAATAATATCATTACTTTTAAAAAGACATTTACAAACTGAACTAGTTTTCTTTATTGAAATACAAACAACTGTTTGTTAAGAGAATCCTAGCTTACCATCTAAAAATTCATTCTAAAATTTTAGAAGAATAAACCGAACGACTTTTGTATAGTAAACGTACAAGCCTTAAGCATTTTATGCAAAGCATGACGCAATAAGTTTCTTTCTAGACGATGAATAAATAGATTTGAAAAATCCAGTAAAACTAAGCCATATCCAAACAATTTCATGTACAATAAAGAAACATTTAAAATTGCCCCATTGTTTCACGTACAAATTTAAAATAAAAAAAAAAATTCATCAATCAAGCTAATTAAAAATTCTAAACGCCGACATTTTTGTGATGCATGGTCGCTGGAACGTGATCTGCCCTGGGTCGCGTTAATTTGTCTTTTACGACTTGCAATCAAAAAAAATAATCTGATTTTTTACCGCTTGGCAATGGATAAAAAAATATATTTTAAAATAAAATTAGATTTAAAAACATTGGCAAGTTTTCTTAGATAAGGGCATTTTTAAAGAAAATGTTACATTCTGTCTACATTTATGTGTGTCATTTTGACAACCCTATCATATTTTCATAAAACAATTAAAAGCAAAAATACTCAAACATTTTTGTGATATTTTTAAAACTTCCAAAAAGCCTGAAATATACATGTACATATCAAATCATCTTCACAGGGTCAAGGCTTTGTGATTAGGGAACTCCACACAACCTGTGTGTGTGGAGTTCCGTAATCACAAAGCCTTGACGTTGTGAAGATGATATCAAATATATGTAACCCGTTTTATACACTGTCTCGCTCTTGTACTATAGATTTATAATCGTTTATTTTTACTATTTTCGATGGAGTGACTGGATCTACTATATGATGAGGCATTATGCACACCTGAGCACTTGTTCCATGTACTCATTAAGTTAAACACCACACAGCTAAATGGATCTTTTTTCAGTTTTTTTTTATTATAACAAGGGTTTTAATTGATAAAGAAAGCAAGAGGATCTTCTATAGGTGGCAGGGGATAGTTTCGAACGAAAGACCCGTTCAAAATTTTAAGATAAAGGGAAAACCTGAGATTTGGCTGGTTATTTGAGGGGTAAAAATAAAATATATTTATTGCATTCATTTTGTGGATAGAGGAGCTCATGTCCATTCCATTGATATATGACACTTTAAAACTGGTAGCACTCTTCATCAGATATGGAATGAAAATGCGAAACCGTAGCCAAAATTTTCACTCTCGGTTTTGTGCTTGAAAAGTGGGGTGGGTTCAGAACACGGAATGTCACTCGAAAAGAAGGTGATTGAATCAATTGGTGATTTATTTGCATGGGTATACATTATGCTACGAATCCTATGGTAGATTATGGCAGTTGCTCGGGACTGGAGCGTGGTGCTGGACCCGTGTTCATGTGAAAAAGGTCATATTTTCAGAAATTTTTTAGACCGTCTTTGGCTATTTTATATAGTGCTATATGTAAGTTATACCTGTTTTATTCTGAAATGTTTAAAAATTCTATAGAGTCGGGACCATGTGTCTTCTGCATGCAAACCAATTTTAGCAAATTTATAAATCCACTGAAAAATTAGATCACATATATGGGCACTATCTGCCTCACATTTCCTCGACCAAAAAAACTATCCCCTGCCACCATAGAGGGACTATAAAAATAGTATCTAGTTTAGATACCGACATTTTCGATAGCCAAGGGTTTACGATCCACTACGTAAACCCTTAGCTAGCGAAGATGAAATACCGAGTTAACCTTGATTATGTTGGTATCCCGAGAAAAAAACCATTGATCATGTTTTATCATGCGTATCTAGCTGTGGATGAAAGAAATTCTGCAAAAAATATCAGAATAAAGAGGAAGCTTTTAAATTTGAAGATGAAGGTATTTAGAGATTGTTTTAAGAGTTAAGTTTATTAATTACAATAAATGAAAATTGGGATGATTATATATCCGTCTCCTGCGAATTTAAAAAACGTATTACGAACGTTGGATATGTCGGTTAATAGTATCCCATTAACGTCATCTGAGTATTGTTTACTTATAGAATGTGTCATAATTTGTGTTGTTTGTGTCCTTGTTGATTGGTATAGTTTAAAACTAACGTTGCATTGTGTCACCGCACCTTTATCACCGACGAATCTGCAGTAAACCGTATAACATTGTTAAATAATATGTTGATCTTGTCTAGGTGTATTTATATTCTAATGTGTTCTATTCGATCAATTATATATATAAACATCCTTTTAACTTTTAATTTAAACAAGACTTAATACGTATTCTGTAAATATTTTGCAATTCAAGTTGGAAAATCTAGTCTTTAAATTTCATATAAATACAGAGACTACATGACACATTACATGACTAAAGAGAAGATGAACATGAAGAAAACAATGAACACAGTTCTAAGGATTTTTGCAGTAATTCAAAAGACAAAATACTTTGTGATTGCTGATAGTTCTTGCGACCCAAGTAAGCCAAGTAAGGAATAAAACAACATGTATCTTTAAGATAATATCTATTGTGCTAATTTTTTTTGTAATTGTTGCTGTTTTTGTTTATTTCTTCATTGATAGTGGGTGTGGGGAGATCAAAAGTGTTTTGCTTTGTTGTTTTTTTTGTTTTTTTTTTTATTTTTTTTTTCTCTTATGTTTGTATTTTTTCCTTTAGACATTGCATTATTATTGTTTTCCATTCTATGATCTATTATTGGTGTTGGAAGGTATTTGTGTGTATGCGTGTGGAGTGGGGGTGGGGGTGTCCAATTTGTTTGGATAAATAAAACCACGACAAGATACATGTATACAACAAAAATTTAAAAAAAAAAAAAAAAAACAATACTAGGCATTTTAACGTTACACTTTTAATCCTTCCTTTTTTGTAATTAGGGTCTTGCAAGGATATCCTTTTGAATAACCCGGAAAGCAAAAGCGGAGAATATACCATCTTTAAAGATACAAAACAGCCGATTTCTGTTTTTTGTGAGTTTTCGTCGAAATCTCATGGGTACATATATCTAAAAGACTATTCTGAAAGCCAGTTTATTCTTCCCTCCATCTGTTCAACTACAGATGAAGTTAAAGTGGTTCATCTCCGGACATCAGGTAAACGCTACGAAACAATTCTGGAAGAGTTGAAACGTTATCAGAGTAATTATTCATTGAGTCTGCAAATTAACGAAAATAAAGGCTTCAATTCACCTCTGAACGCTCCTTTCCTTGGCAAATACATTTACGTGGGGTTTCTTCCACGGTCGATTGCAGCTAGACGCAGTGTTCAGGGATATCGAGCTGGTTCAAAGGACTGGGAATTCAACAACTGTGATGCCAATCCAAATTCATACATAGCTTTCTTCTATAACAACTCGCCATTGCAAACTAACAGCTATCACAAGAAGTGTTGTTATAATACATATATACATATATGAGAAATTGGATTGATGTCTCTACCGAATATTGCCTTCCTATCCCTGCAAACTACTTCCGGTTTTTCGAAATGCATATGGGTGGATGTGGAGGGTATGTTGTCCCTAACTATGGAACCTTTTCTGATATTGTTGGTGCCATACCTGGATTTAGGTTTGGTGAGGTTTCTTTTTTTATATTTTCGTGGATTGTTCGCTAATTTTCTTTGACAATTTTTTCGAAACAGTTTGAAAGTAAACTTGTTTCATCTTTCACTCTATCCTTTTATTTTCTTTTACATGTTTTTTATTTATCTAATTTTTCTTGTAGATGTAACCTGCAATGATATTCATTGCCATCATGGTGGATCGTGTATTATATCAAATGGAAGACCAACATGTATGTGTTCTTTGGGATTCACCGGATATCAATGCCAAGAAAAGATCCCATGTAAGATGTCTAATGTTTTGGATAAAAACATATATCATCTTTAGTGTAAAATTTATAGAATCCCATTAATAACTTCACGTAATTTTAATCATATGGACATCTCTAATAATTGATTTTCAGTTTCTTGTAAAGACATTGCTATTTCCAAAGGACCTATAACTGGAGAATACTTAATATACAGCAGAACAAAACAAGGTCAATCGTACAACGTTTTCTGCGAGTTTCATCAGACCTACGGATTAACCTTTGTCTCAAATACCGATGCCACTATTGATGCTGACAAATTATTTGAAATAAAATATCAAGTGGTGGTCCGACATCTCAGAGAGAACAAGCAGTATGACTCCATACTGGAGCAAATAACTCAGTATGTCGACAAGCCATTGACAGTCCAGTATAATTCTTCTTCTGGCTTTAGAGCTCCAGTAAATGGCGAAAGGATGGGGCCTTATCTCTACCTTGGATTTCTGGACAAGAATACGGCGAATGCTAAGAACACACAGGGCTACAGAGTCAACGATGCCGATCAAACGTTCATCAACTGTGATGGGAATCCAAACAGTTATCTTGCCTTTTATTTCAACCGTAAAGGCAACTCTCCTGTTGGGTATTACAAAAAGTGTTGTTACACGCCGCTGATGAAAACATGGCTGAATGCTGGAGTACCTGTAGATCCTGTTCGACATCTTCCTAAGTCCTACTTTTTGCAGTTTGAGATGCATTTAGGGGGCTGCGGTGGATATGCAATAAATGGATACAATACACTAGGGAATATCGATGGGGCAGCTTTAGGCATGCGTTTTGGTAAGTGATTTTTGTTGTTCTAAATGTTGAATCTCATTTATTTGCTGTCTGATCACCCTTTCATTCAAAATGTCATCATCTTTTTTCCAGAGCTATGAATTAACGAACGAGGAACTCCTAGATTCTTGTTACCTACGATATGACACAAGCCTAGAAGAGCGATACATGCAGTATTTGCTGATACTTACTTTCCTTATATAACATTTCAAATTGTTTAATACAGTCATTTTCTTCAGTCAGTGATTTTGTCACATATACTCCTTAAATAGTACATGTACTAGATGTTATTCTGATTACAACGATAAAGCTGGTATAATGACTGGATCATCAAGGAATAAAAAAGAATTTCATTTACCATGTTTTTGTTCTTCAAATTACACAACTCCAGAACGAGTTCTTTGTCTCTTCAAAACTTAAACAGTGTTCTAAAGGAGGTCGACTTTAGTTTTTATTGCGCATGTTTTTGCGCATTATAGTAAAATACAGTGTATTTATACTTTTTATGAATTTTTTTTCAATATCATTTATAAAATTGAATACAATAAACAAAATACAGATAAAAATATTTAGATTTTTCAAGGAAAATTTTATTTTTTTAAATGTTTTTCTGTTGTACGGTAGGTGAGCGTTGCCATTGTGTTTTTATGACGTTCCGATAAAATGAAGCTTAATATGAGAACGTCATAAGAAATAACCAAAAAAGAAATGGTAAAAATCGTACGCCGTTCAAAATCTATACACAGAAAAATGCTATCCTCGGGAGTATTTTTCTTAATTTTTGAATGAATCCATTGTTCCAAGCTATATTTGTAATACTCAAAATATATAGCAAAATTTGGTGCATTTTAATATATTGAGATGGCCCCCACTAAAAACCAGATGGCAGAATT
Organism: Magallana nippona; assembly: GCA_033439105.1. NCBI lineage: Eukaryota > Metazoa > Mollusca > Bivalvia > Ostreida > Ostreidae > Magallana > Magallana nippona. The sequence continues at coordinate 25,095,617 of CM065920.1, read as the reverse complement.
TAGTATTTTTTACATATAGGGTAGGAAATGATCTTACTAATCACATTTTAAAATTTGAGAAAAAAAGCTATTGTAGTATTTTTTTAATCTGCTTCGAATTGCGGAAAATGACAATTTCCTATATATTCCCATAGTAAATGTACCTGTATTTTGAGATGGTCCCCAAAAGGAACCAGATGGTCGATTTTCTTGAAACTTCGCAAATAAACAAGAGTTGGTGTAAATTACATATGGTTAAAAAATAAAAAGTTTTGCTATTGTAGTTTTCTGCAAAAAGCCCAAATCGGCCTTCTTAAAACGAACAATTCAATGATAGTTAAAAATAGAATTATAGAAAAAAGAAACACTCCCCTTCATAATTCTCTCATCGCTTCAGCCGTTTTGATAACGAGCTCTCCGTATCCATGAATTCAAAGAAAAATGTAGAATCAAAATGACCTAAGCCTTTGTGAGATTTTTTATAATTTCATTGTCAATACTCAGCCAATACCAATTAATCAACTGTCCATTTTCTGTAAGACACATAAACAGTTCCTGGCTGATATGTTAATGTGATTCGAACTTTATTAAAATGTCTTTCGAGGTTGAATTGAGCGAACCATATCCAAGTACTGTTACCTAATCTACGTATATTTTAGGGGTATGAAGAATGAGAAGCGTTTAACGTAATTAACATTAGACCTAAGAGGGAATGATATTAATTGTATCATACTCTAGTTATACTTTTAACCACATCGAGTGTTGAACGTTTGTTAAAAAATAAATCCACGTAACCGTAAGGATTGGAAAACGTACATATGCAATAAAAGGGATACACGTACACATGGAGCTGAGAAAATTATGTTTATATTGTAGAGGTCTTGCCATAATTACCCTCTTTGGCTATAGTCAAGTCAATATTAGTACTTCGTCCATGCTTAGGATTCGTGGCATTACAGAGGTTTTAGAGTATGCCAGTGTCTAGAGATGTTGCCATGATTTCTCTGAAGTTGTCTGTATCCTTGTTGGTTGTCACAATTGTAAAAGACATGTCATTATTAGAGGATCCATGAACTCTAGGCTTTAACGTTGGTAGATCTTGCAAAACAAATCAAATACATTGTGAAACAAAGAAAGATTAATTATATTAATTGATAAATTGAATATAATCAAGCATACCAAAATTAGTCCTCTGTTTGTTTTTGTAGTGCCTGTAACATTTGAAATTGTCATCAATGCAATTTGCAAGAATGTAGTCCGCCAATTTGATTATTTAACAAATCGAAAAGTGTTTTTTCTATTAAGAACTCATAAATGTAAAATACGTCTTACCGCCAAAAAAGAAACCCGAAGACAATCATAGTACCTATTATCACTGGAATTATGAAATAAATCAGCCAAGTTGATTTGATACGATATTCTAATAAAAAAGGAGAAAAATATCCCAGAATCAGTTTTACTCTTAGTAAAGCATTTTTAATAAATGTTGATTTCACTCAATTAACCAATCATATTTGATCATATATAAGTAGCAAACCTATTGGGACTGTCTTTGAAAATCTAAGATTTACGGGTTAGATATGTTGATTGATATCATTGTATTAAATTGATAATCTAGATACAATTTATTTAAAAAACGTTTTACCCATGTCTTAGTTATGATTTTAAATGGCTTCATGTTATATAATTATATAATTGAATAATTGATACATCGGTGATCTTACAACTTGACGAAAATAGATAAAAGGTTATCAATATTCTTTTTGGTCTCGCTTCAAGAACAAGTGTCAAATCATACCTCTTTGTAAACACCCAAGAGCTTTATCACAGTCTGTCGCTTTGCAATTGCATACTTCTTTACAAAACAAACCGTAGAAACCTACCGGACAAATTTCTGTGCAATTCTTCCCAAATGTTCTTAGTTGGCAAGCTAAAATGAAAATATTATACGTATAAACAGAAGACTGAAACCAGTACAAAAACTAGGCAGAATTATAAATGTTTACACTCTTAGATTAAAATATTACAGGTAAATTCAATTTATCAAATTTGACATGATGTCTTTGCGTAATTTTATCTCTCAACATATATTTATCTAGTCAGTCCCGATTTGATATGGGTAAAATTTATACACATTGCATGTATTAAGCTTCTATTTCTAACAATGTGTAATAATGCATTTTATGACTGCCTCTATTAATAATTATATCAAAATACTTTGAATGATATGGAACAAGAAGTTAAATTGGGGTCACGTGAACTACCACATGTGTAAATTTATCATTGATACGTAAAATGCACAACAAGTGTTTGTTCAATGTGACGTATGTTTTCCAAAGCAGGTTTTTTGCATTTGTGTTGCCATTTTACCATGGGAAAATCCAAAAACAAGGAAGTTATCAAAAACTCATGAAAAATCAAATAAGAAATTATCAAAATATGTAAGGGGCACAGACATTGTTTCTGCAAGTTAATATACACTGTATTAAAACTAGGTAGTTAACTCAAAGTTACGTAGAGTACGTAACTACCTGTATCAATTACAACTACTGCATTTTCTGGGGAAAAGCGGCATAAAATATGTTGTACCATTCTGTTCTGTTTTCTTCTTAATGCTTAAGCAGCCTTATAACATTACTCGCCGACTGGAGTTTCAGAAATTAAAGTCAAAGTGATTTTGTAAAATTCAATCCTTGTGTTTAACATTGCAAAAATTGGGCGTGAAGACCATCAACCAAAATTCACAAAAACTACAGCTTATTTGTAACATAAAGCTTTGTTTCACACATCATAATATATTGAAGCTGTTTAAACAGATAGAAAATAATAAGAACACCCACTATTTCAAAAAATATATTGAAGATGAAAATGTTACCAAATACAAGTCAACTGCTTTTATGCTTAAATCAAAACTTATTGCAATTCACGGAAGGGTGAGGTTCATATAATATGGATATTATAATCTTATTTCAATATGGGAATGAATTCATTGCAGAAACGAGTTCTGTTTAATGGGATATTAAGTTACACAAATTTGAATTACAGCAAACTGTCGTCTAAGAGTACCTCACTACATCAAGACATACTTTTGAGGACACTACATTACAAAATGACGATTTAAATATACTGTTAAATTGTTTACGTTAATCGATTCGGGTGTATATCGTCATAGCTCAGTATTTGAAGCATCGGGATCGTGAAACCCAGTTAATGAGTCAAAATCCGTCTGGGGCTTTTGTTATTAATAACGGAAATAAATTTTTGGAATTTTTTTTAATTCCAGTATTGCATATTGCTCGCCTATTTCACCTATATACTTCTTATGCATCATGCTATTTATCATAATCAAGTAATTTTTTGCCGATTTGAGAAAAAAAACCACGTGATGCACTCTTGTAGATATTCAACATTAAAATGTCACGCGCTATGTAACTAATGACATTCACTAGTTATCCTGATGTTAATACCAAATAGCTTTTTTTTTCTTTGTCCTGCAATCTTCATCATAAATTACCTTTGCAAGAACCATCTATTAGTACGTAGTTTGTACAGCAAATCAGTTCACTAGAAAAATGGAGAAGGAGAAATTCTTGATCAGGAAATTCAGAGCAGCTGTTAAAACATGAAAAAAATCAATTGTGTTGAAAATTCCGCCCACACACACACACACACACACACACACACACACACACACACACACATTTGTGTAAACTTGCGAGACCGATATGATCTGATACTCAATATCCGATACATTGTATTTACCTATTTTTACTGCAGTTTCCACGAGGATCTGATATAGACAAGTAAACAACATATAATTTGGTAAAAACGAAAACTAAATAAATCTTATAAAAAACACTTATTGCAACAATTATCCCGCTTTAAACAAAATAATAACAAAAAAAATTGTAACTACAAAATGATACTGTTTAATAATAAAATTGTAAATAGTTGGCAGACATTTGCATTTAAAGATATCTGTTTGAAAACCAATATTTTCAAATTGTCAAACTCAATAGATACACGTAAAAGGGACATATAGCTTCCATAGACCTGTTTAGATCATTGGTAAAGTTGTGACTTAATTTGTCAATAGAATGTCCATCCGTAACACTGAGATAACAATTACTAGTATATACTTTCTGTACATGTAACACCTTGCAATGGGAAATGTTTGCAATCCATTCGTTGTTAAAGAAAAAAATACTTATAACTTAACGTGTAAACTTTGTTGAGAATTGGACATTCTAAAAAAGTGTCTAGAAAGAATGCAAAATTATTCGAATCTATTTTCAATTGTTAATTAAAAATTTAATATTTTGTCATAAAAAACTATTCATTTCATACAAGTAGAATTGTAAATAACAATAATTTAGTTTTCTAATTTTGCAAATGGTATCTTTGCAAACCGAACTAAAAATAAAAAGAGGGCTGTGTTGTTCCGTATCTTTATGTATAAATATTTTTTTTCCTAGTAACTTGATCAAATACTAGAGATTAAAGATACAGATTTGCTTTTTATGCACTAAAATTTATTTCTGAATTAAAATACATGTATGTATACTTAAAACTTACTTATTGAATAGTATTGAATTAATACGCGGAAAAATTTCATTACTTCTTCCGTGGCGAAACACATGAACAATGTATAGTTACGTTTTTAAGCTAAAATAATTCTATTTTTGAAATATGTCAACGGATGTTAAATACATTATCAATTTATTCAAAACTGCCATTGAAAGTTAATTTTACATGTATGATATTACGTCAACTACAAGCATAATGTGGCCTTAAATAAATAAGACTTTAATTTTATGAAAATGATAGAGTAGGCGGAAAACAGAATTTCTTTGGCCAAGCACTGTGATTCAGATCAGAAACAAATTAAAGATGTAAGGTATAATCAAACCTGGCTACAATATTATAATTAATTTATCGCATTATTAAGTTATGTTGAAATTAAGAAAAGTTATTGCAATAAGTTATTAAAATAAAACAATAACATGCAAACACATCTTATTAACGAAGAATGATCTACTGTTTGTCAAATGATATCTTTTTAAAAGTATTAATATTATAAGGCATGTTTTGTCAATCCAACGAACATGTTGATACAATGATTTTAAAAAAAATGTACAGAAGACAATTTGAATGCTCAAACTTCATAAGAGAATGCCACATTTAAGATGTAAATATTATAAGCCTGCTTAAAACTTATGCAAATAAAAACAGTTAATTGTGCAATTCTTGTTTGTGAGAAAAATAGATAATACAATTCAAGACAAAAAGTACATACATGTATCTATACATCCATGTATATAATGGCATTGTTGATGAGTTTTGCAGTTACATTTCTGTACGCACAATTCTCCATACATGTTGTCCGGGCATTTATGCACACAGTTATTGCCAAATGTACCTTTTTGGCACTCTAGAAAAAGTGGAGATTTCTTATTAAAACATAAAAAAAGTCTGAGACATTGTTTTGAATTGCTTTATCTAAATAAATGCATACTTACTACTACATATCCCATTTACCATGTAATAATTAACACAGCATTCTTTTTTTCTAAAATACAAACAAAAATTATATCTATATATAATTTCATGAATTCTTAAAACCGTTCTTTCTATGTGACGATCAAGAATTAATTCACATATCTATACGAATAATCAATATCCATATGATAATATAAGAATAAAATCAAGAATTTCTCCTTATATCTACACCCTTTCACTGATTTTAATCGATTTTTTAGAATAAACTTACAGCTCTAATGATAAACAGTTTCCTACCCACGATGAATTCTCGGATTTCACCAAATTGCTTGATGACAAAATAAAGTTAGAAAAGGAAAGAAAAATAAAAGTATTTACTGTCAACATGACGAAACCAATCATTTATCGTGAATAACTGGTAGTTTTCTTTCCTTCATAAAGGAAGCATAGATATAGGGAAATTCATTGAATCTCATAGTTTCATATACTATGTACACATCTGTGATTGACAAGTTGTGATATTACGATCATACCCATTTGTGTAATTGAAATTTGCTGTCTTTTATTCATTATTCTTTAGATAAACGTTCGCTGCATTTACTTTATACTGTACGGGGAGAAGTCTTGAATATATGAACTGTTTTGGGTTTTTTTTTTTACCCTTTTAGCATTAAACTAGGGCACCAAATTGTATGAAACGAATTTAAACAGAAATCTGGGTGTTGTAAGCCAAAAAAGTGATTTCAAATTACCTTTGAATTATTTTTGTATAATAACTGCACTTTTAATGAAGTGTTACGCACTCCGTTGGAATAAGTATATGCACTGTATTTATACCTGATAATTCTTGCAAAACAGTTTTGGTTCACTTTTAATTTTGATGTCATCATTCCTTTTCCGATTTCATATGTACAACATAAAATTTAAAATAACGTAAAATGTAAAAAGTTTTTTAAAAATCCCATTCTTGTTCGAGTTTCTATGAACAAGTAATATGGAGTTTCGATTTTTTAGTAATGATATTTATATCAATAACATCGGATCGTTTTCTAAGTCTTTGTTAATTTGGATTTTATTTGTCACAAATGATCGATTATTAGCGAGTATTTAGCAATTTTTGCATTTTGAAAAATCACAATCTGCGTCAAGATCAAATAATAAAAATTATTTGCACAAAAGTGCTTTCAAATTACTGGGTCAGTTGAACGCATATGTTTGAATGGCGCTGATATTCCTAGTAAATTCAACAATTCCCTGACTAAAAACATCTTAAATATACTTTCAGGTTTTTAAAACACAGATGCAGCTTATCTTATACATAGGAAATCATGTGTGATTTCTATGATTTTACAACAAAACTTCCTTAACGTATTCTCTAGATAATCAAAATTAAGTGCCAAAAAATGCATATTTCTATCATTAATCATTTAAGAATATACCATGTTTAAAGGAAGCATACCGATACATAGCTAATACTCGTTATCTACAATTAGATCATGTATTTTTTACGACTGATTGTGTGATTGTACTTAAACAATTATATTCATAAAAAGTGTTTTACAATCTTTTTCCTTTAATAGGAACACTTATCTTTTGCTTTTACAGTTGATCGAACCCTTACAAATCAACATAACATTCATACACGTGCTTAATATTATGAATTAATGAACTGCTTTTTAGGCTTCTTCTTTAACTACCTTGGTGTTTTAAACTTCGTTACTGTTAAGTATTGAAAGTTTTCATTCTAAATCAGTATTTAGTTACGTTACAATCATTTTAATAATATTAAAAAAATTTCAATTCATCTTGAATGATTTTTTTACTGTTTTTTTTCATTTTTGATTCATTACTTTTGGAAATGATTTGAACCCAGATAGAGTAGGTAATTTATAATATTTATATCATAACCGTTTGCAATTGCACGGCATTTTGTAAGACGGAAATCATCGTCAGAAACCCATGGCTGATAATGCGTTGTTTCTATCCCCATCAGCGGTTAGAGGAAGGAGGAACAAAGTGTTATCAACTGTGGGTTTCCGACGATAGATGGAAATATTACTATTGCAAACAATGCTTCATTGGGGATATTTAAAATATTTCCACAAATGCATTGCCACAATAAGCAGAAATGTGTACTTTTTCTTAGTGGTTCATTTATTTACTTCTAAAGAAAATGTATATTTTGCTTTATACTGACAAACCTAACCAGTTTGAGTAATTAAGTAAAATTACCTGATCTTCATCCTATGTGGCATAATATCAAAAAATTAAATTGAATTGAAATAAGAATATTTCACGACATCACTGGAAGTGCATTTGCCATTGGTGAATATTTTTAAGACCTAATTTCAAAACATAAACCTTTTTTTTAGACTCAAAATAAATATAGAGATCAAGAATAGTATTTTTATATTCTAGTTTATGCCTCACATGAACATTTTTCCTCAGATGCATACATGTACATGAAAAATGACAATAACAAACTGTCAACCATCTCAAAAATCCATAAAGCAAAATACAAATTCAAAGCAGAGCAACACAGACCTCTAAAAAGATAGAGGTGGGATAAGGTGCCTAGGAGGAGTAAGCATCCCCTGTTGACCGTTCGCACCCGCCGTGTTTATACATTAACGCTAAAAATAAAATATGCAGAACTTTATAATTATTGTTAACACTCATGAAAACTAAACCTATTTAATTGCTCATCTACGTATACATTACAATACTTTTTCAAAAGATGAATTTAAGAATGTATTCTATAAAAAGTATACCTATAATATGTATTCCAAAAATATTTGATGGAGAAAAATGACATTTTAAGCAACTATATTCTTAACCAAATAAAATATGTCCGCGCCTTTTGACTATTGATAATTAATCCCTGGCAGCATTCACTTTCCCGTATTTTCATCTTGGTTTTTTTTTTAAATTTATTAATTTTGCTTCTCCAGATCTCTAGAAAATTTAAAATTGTTGAATAACTAAAAACTATTTTCCTAAGAATGTTTTCTTCTCTATTAAGTTTCTTTTAGTATCAAAAACCAAGTTCGAATTTATATCGAACGATAGATTTGTAGGCCCCTTTCGATCAACAGCAACGTCATTCCCATAGAACAGTCGACATAAATAGTTGTTATCCAAGAGATTATAAACTTGAAGCCAGTAAATTGTGTATGACACAACAGACAGGTCATTACAATGAAATATTGAACATCAATATAAATGATAAAATATAAGCATAAGACAAACAAATCTGCATATAATATTTACCTCCAAACACGTTTTACAGATTGAATTTTAAAACGTTGAGATGAAAGACGTGATGCCATTCTTATATTACAAGTGTATATTCTACAAAACCATGTTTCGTTGGGTTTTTTTCTAGATTTCAGTTGAGTTTAGATAATTCTATTTGTTTCTCGGCAAAGAACATGATTTCCATCAGCATCTTGTACAGTTTAGATTGTACTGCTTAGTACATGTTTATATACAATATGTACGGGATCCAGATAATACCCCCTAAACCCAAACTCCTCTGTACATATAGTTTAATGTTTGTTAAAATTCGGAGCGTTGGAAATCCTTTCACCCGAGGTAAGGTTAATGTTTAAGTGAATTTGACAAACTATTTTACATTCAGATAACGTTTTTGTACCCTTCAAAATCAAATGTGACACAGTTGGCTAGTTTGGACTTTCTTTGATGAGGAATGTATAGTTATTTTCTCTTAGTCTGGACAATCCAATTGATTCTTCGCCCAAATATGATACAGGCGCTATGTAAACACTTTGCTGTTTTGATTTATATCTACAAAAAATAAAATATTTAATTTTATTTTTTGTTCTGTGGGATTTCTTAAAAAGTCTTAAAAATTAGATATCTTTATCCTGTTATCAATATTCTTACCTTTATAAGTATAATAAGGTCCTTTTAAAATTATAGTGTAAATAAATAAAATTTCAAAAAAAATTCCACCGTGAAATCTATATTACAGATTGTTTAATCATTTATTATTTTAAGAGTATGAAGTTCATTAACAATATTGATTTTTTTTCGTCAAACATAAATGTAAGAAATCGTTAGTACAGTATTCAACTGAATTATCATATCCAGTATCACAAAATCTTTTTTAAAAAAATTATTGCGATTGATTACCTTACAACTACACAAATTGTGACACCTATCACAACGCTGGTGATGGCCAGACAGGCTGCGGCTATAGGAATAGTTGACGTTGTGGGAGGCAAGTCAGCTGACTCTATTCAATATCCCAGAGGAAAACAATTATAATAAAATGAAGTTATGCAATCAAAGTGCGTTAATTTTTTAAGTATACTGTAAAAGAGCAAAGAACACACAGTCGCTACCTTCCAACTATGGCACAACTTACTGTTTCATCTATGTATTCTAGTTTTCAATAATAAATAAGAGATATGATGCAGGGGAAGATTTTAATATAAATATACAAATTTCAAAGGGAAAAGTTGATGCAAAACAAAGTCGTGTTATATATATATATATATATATATATATATATATATATATATATATATATATATATATATATATATAACCTTATATATATATGCATGTATTACAGAAGACATACATGTACTAATGTATAAATGCAATCATCAGAAACACGCATATATTCATAAATAGTTTATTGCACAAACGTAGAATATTATTGAAATGTGTTGCTTTATAGATAGGAACAAAGGTTTAATTTCCCAAAAGAAAATGTAATAAAAAAGGAAATTTACGAGTCAAAAATATCTTCTGTGGCAAGGTGAACATTACATTTGACAATGGACAGGGGGAAAAAGCAGGAAAAATGGGCAAACAATATTTTCAAAACAAATTTAACTAGATGCTGTCATTAGACAGTAATACCCGCACAAAGTGTTTGCCTCAAAATAACACTCTCTTGTACCAGTTTTATTCAAAAAGAAGGCCACATGCAATTTCCGGTACTTTTTAAAAATTATAATTTTCATAAATGCTGAGTTCACATCCCATAATACACATATTGATAACATTAATAATAAATCTAGATCTCTAGACCATTGAAGTTAAAGTGATTTTTTTTTGTATTCATTTGTGTCTAAAAATTCAATACGCAATAAAATAAATCCCTCGATCAGCGCACTACTCTTTTCAATAACAATTTATTTTTTCAAGTATTGAAAACCCATTTTTTTTTGCTTTGCGCTTTAAAGAAATACTGTATGCAATATTGAACGTAAATACAAGCAATTGTAAAATTAGCTCGTATAATTTCTTTTGATTTTTCTAAATAAAATCAAAACATTAGGAAGGCTCGATGGTCTTGGCCATTTTCATACTGTATTGTTCTTTTTTTATAAGAAGAGTTCTATAAAAATTGATTTGTTGACCACTGAGCCCCCTTAATACAAAGAATGGAAAAATTCGCAGAATTGGTGTTATAAAAGAGTTGTCTTTCTTAAGCTTACCATGACCACACACATGATATGAGCCTTGATTTAATCAAAGATAACAACAGCAACAACAGCATTAAGAACAATAACAAAACACACACACGCAGGTACGCACGCACACACGCAGGTATAGTTTGAGGGGTTTGAAGTATTCATAGTATTTAAACAAGTTTATAGATAACACATTTAAAATTAAAATACATGTAACACTCTGGATCTATTCTATCTTATACATTTCAGAAGTACTGCAGAATAATCGTTTTTATTCACGCTAAATGAGTTTTAATTAGAAACCACTGTGGCACATTATTACTGAATATTACTGAATAGTGATCTTTGTTTGAACTCGTGATCAGCATTTAAGGTCAAGTCACAGAAAGTCATTAATTTCAATACTATCAGACTGTAACCTGTACACACACAGCTGGTTGATCGACTCAGATGAACAGAATTTTTAAAAAGAAGATAATTAAAGTATTGCCGAAACCATGCCATTTCTACCACCTTTTCTCCCCAAAAGATTTATCTTTTATACTGGATATAATGGAGAAGAGTGGCCCTGTACTGGATGTATTTACTCTCTCCAACCCACCCCAACACGATTATTTTTTTTTTCATTTTGTTTAAATGTTAACTTTTTAAACTTATTTAATTTTGATTTTTGTCTTACAATCGTCAAACTTTTCATGGTAATGACTATGCCACTGCAAATAAAGGAAAACAATGATATGCAGGCATTGACTTTATGTTTTCAATAAATTTCTTTGATTTGATTTGATTTGAAATATTTTATCATGCAAATATATATGTACATAAATGGATTAGGCGGCAGGCAATGCCTATGTAAGCCTTCTCCATAAATTTCTTTCACTTGTTTTAATGCAAAAACAATTTCGTTCCATATTATGACTCTAAAGCCACCCGCCCCACCAACGGATCCAAATGTTGTGCGTGAATTATAGACACCGCTATTTTGCTATAATTCTATACCGTGTTGTGTTTTATAAACAATCTTTTTATGCTATTTAATACATTGATCGACAGCAACATCCTTTTTTTTTTAAACCGCGTGTAAAATATGAATTCGCTGCATTTATTAAAATTTATGTGTGAAGCGGAAGCTTAGGTCTTTGTCTTTACTATTTTTTACTATAAAAAATATTGAAAATTTTAAAGAATTCAAATACTTGGAAATTGTTTTTTCACGAACTGGTTCATTTACTAAATCAAAAAAGCATTTTTGTGAACATGCTCAAAAAGCCATGCATGGTGTTATAAGAAAAATTAGAAATTTTAATTTAACTGTAAACTGCCAATATGATTTGTCCGACAAAGTTATTCTACCAGTTTTAATGTACGGTTGTGAAATTTATGGTTTTCAAAATCTAAATGTTATAGAAATTGTACATTTGAAATTTTTGAAAACCTTTTTTTTTAATTTTAAAGGCACAACACCAATGTTATGTTATATGGTTAAACAGAACGCTATCGTTTGTACATTTGATGATCCTTAAAGAATTATGACATACTGGACAAAATTGTTCAATAGCCATGAGAATAAAGTTGTAAATTAAATCATATATTTGTTTTAACAACTTTTTACAAAACTTGCAAAAGTAGATATATTGTGTTCAAAGAATTTTGAACCTGTGCAAACTTCAGTATGTCTGGCAAAATCAAAATTTTGTCAATCTAAAATGGTTAACTGCTACTGTAAATAAGAGACTAAAAGACAAATTTGTCCAAATATGGTCCAATGATATGAATTGTTCTTCAAGAAGTCTCTAAAATACTGTTTTAAAACCCACTTTTGGCTTTTTGAAGAAGTATCTTGAGCTGTAAAACTTATCTTTTTTTAATTTAAATTTCGTACACCAAACCATCGTCTCCCTGTAGAGACAGGCAAATAGTATAGTAACCCTCTAAATGAGAGACTATGTTTATTGTGTAACAAAGGATTCATCAGTAATGAGTTTCATTATTTTTTTAGAATGTTTGGCCTTAGAAGAAATGAGGAAAAATTAGATGTAAACACGAAATATTGTAAACGACCAATTTTTTTTTAAAGTAATCTGAACTCATGTCAAATTTAAATTCCATATGTCTGTGAAGATTGTGTGTATTTATTTCAAATATCTTTGAATCTGTTTGTTCCCCTTAGTAATTATCCCGATCTGATTCTATACCAGTCTTACATTGATATTGATTCTGTTATATGTTCTCTTTTACAATCTTTTTCCCGTATGACACTGTATGTATACCTCTGACTATTTGTAGTTTGTTTATTATGTAAAATATGTTCCTTTTGTACCAAATTATTTGGTTTGAGTGAATAAACTGAATTTGAACTTGGCAATTACAAAGTTCAGTTTTATTCCGATTCATATCTGAATGTTAAGGACTTATTCCTGCTGATAATTAGATAATTTACGCTAATAGAAAAAATAAGTTCCGATTCGTATAGATAAGTTATGTACAATGTTTATAATACCTAAACCAGTTGACATTTCATTCCCAATTATCCGGTATTAAAGCACAAAAATGGAGTCCATAATTTTCATATAACAGTATTTTAAAGATGACGCCATTAAAAATACCAAAATTCACGTTATATGATTTGTTATACGATACAATGTTCTCGCAGCATACGACGTATACCATTCTAGTTGTATGGTTTTTTTCCCCAGACAACATGATTCATGATGGTGAATGGAAATTGAAATTTCAGCTCAAAGAAGATTTGCTCACCGTTGTATTTCAACATGTTTAAGTAATTGTCTGCTGATGATAACAAAACTGGTTCTGGTCAATAGCGTAGCGAATAAAAGTGGTTTTTACTTACCGATTTAACGAAATTTTTTTTCATACAGCTCAATTACATTGTAACTGATGTTTAACAAGTCTTTTAATTCTAAATATTTTGATTAACTTTCTTACATATGTTTTGAATGAAAGTAGAATCTTTTTTAATGCAAAATCCCTCTTAAATAAAAATTTATCAGTAAGTATATTGGCGAAGAAAAATTGATTTTAGAAATGAAATAAATAATGGTAATGGTAGCAATGGTAATGATGAGCTATGTGGGACAGGGACAGTATAAACTTCTATATTTACAGATAGAATTCGGTTATGATTAAAAAATATCCTCTTTTTATATAGAATTTTTTTTAAATTTTAAAACTATAAATTAAACTTCAAAGAAACGACTATATCATTAATACTAAGATTAAAGTACATGTATAATCCTATTTCATGTCATTAGAATTAATCGAAACAATTGAAACCATAGCACGTATTATGAAACACCCTGTACATTTGTCTATAATGGGGTTTTATTTCGTTACAACGAGAACAAAATCTAGTTTTGTGCGAATAACCATGCATATTGCGACATCAGGCGGTCGACTTTTTTTCCCCGTGATTAGTATCTTATTAAATTTGATATTAATTAATGCTGCAGGATTACACGTAAAGAACTCAAAAATGATTAGGGATAGCATTGCTTCAGTTACGTAAGTCTGTCTTATCATACTTAATGCTCATAAAAAATGCTTTAGAACGGAATGAATGATACGTATTAAACATCGGTAAGTGTTTTACAATGCATAACAAACAAATCTAATTTTGATATCGTCCTAACTTTTATTATAAATAATTGGTATGTGTTTAATATAAAAATCGACCAATTATTTTTTTATGTTTTAAAGGAAAAAAGAATGCGACATTAACTTATACAATGTTAATGGTACTTGTACTAGTAAGTATTAGTTTTGTTGACTATACATGTATACAAGTAATAACATATATTCTTCTTTGAAATATCAATAAAAGTACTATCAATTTGTTGTTCCTGCGAATGTAACGATTGCATTGATTGTCACATATAATTATTGCCTTTTTCAATGATTAAGCATTAAATATTCACAAATGCAAATATGCAGAAACATTGAAAAGTGTTCAAGTTTGATGAAGTTTTTTGTCTATTTTATGAATATTAAGAATGCCCAAAAGGAACACAAGGGAAAAACTGCTCTGAAAAATGTCAAGCCAACATGTATGGAGAATCATGTTTAGAGAAATGCGACTGCCAATCACACCAAGAATGCAATAACATACTTGGCTGCATAGGTACATGTGACCTCTCGTATTGGTTACCATTGTGATTGTCAATTAAATATTTATCACCAACCTAAAATATTTAACTCTGATGCATGTACTGAGAAAGGTGAATGCTAGGATGTTTTTACCAAGGCGCTCCAGAATGGTTGTGAAACGTTATACTCAAATACACAGTACTAGTTTCTCCTTCATTTGATGTTTGTTCTCTTCTCGTGAAGATTGTTATACTTTAAAACAGTTCGCTGCGTGAAGTTGTTGAGGGGAATGATTTAAAATTATTTGCCTGTTACTTCATTTAATTACACAACTTAGCTTAAAAGTGGTCAAGTTAAAAAACATATTCACTAGCAAACTGTGATGGTCAATATCCACAGAATGAAGTTCTGCCATTCAGACAATTGAAAGGTAACTGAAAGATGACCAACAGGTAACTGATTGCCAGACATTTCAGTTATAATTCAGTTGACTGCACGGCAAAACTATATCGCGTGCTCCATCAATATTTTAAAGAAAAAATAACGTATATGGTGAATATCAATGCCATTTTTCTCATGAAAAAAATATTACAAGGCAATCCCGGAAGCAATAGTCTTTGTTTCCTGCTTTGATTAATCACGTTTTAGCTTTATGGCCAAAAATGAAAAATAAAGACATGATGCCTGGTTATATGATTGAACTTCCTATTTTCAATATATCGTCATTAATGGGTTGTGTAAATTATTTGTTTTATTGTAAACCTTTTTTATTTTTTGGACGAACTAATATATTCTCGTGAAGCAAATAAAATAACTGTGCTGCTTTTTGTTACATGTATATATTCACTAAACTTCAGCTGTTTTAATGTAATGAACAAGTGTGTACTAAATATCTATTTATCCATTTTGAATGTATAATTTTAGATTCTTGGGGGATATGCAGTAATAAGGAAAGGTATTTTCTACACAATGAGGTCGAGTTTGAAAGACATAAAATAAATAAAATTCAAAAATATTGTATTTCGATCAATTATTTTTGTGATACTGATTTAAACAAACAAATGATTTAGATATTTATTACATAAAACTTACAAGTATACTTTGTTTTTTTTAAATCTATTTTCTAGCCCTGTGATTTGCTGTGATAACTTTATACTGACAAATGGATATTGCAAAGGTATGATGAGATAAATTTGATAGAAATTATTTTTTGCGTGATACAAAATGGAACATAAAACTGAATTTTCAACTTTCAGTAACTGTGGAGATGTCACTGGACTAACTTTAATAGATATCTAACGAATATATGAACACTAGAATATCAATTTCAGCTTGTCCATCGGGAACGTTTTCGAAAAATTGTTCTTCGGTATGCCCCGACGGTTATTACGGAATGTTTTGCAAAGAAGCATGTGACTGCAAAACGTCAGAATGTGATAAGGCTATAGGATGTCCTAAAAAAGGTAACCTAATATTAACCTAAGAAACGAATCATTGTTTTTAAGTAACTCAATCATGTATTGTTTCCAGCAAAGAGATACTTTGTTTAATATTTTCAGTGCTAATATTGTATTTATACTGTATATTATTCCAACATTCGTCCAAGACGAATGAAAAATTAATTAACCTGTCCAGTTTACATACATGTGTATTGATATGGCAATACTCAAGACCCGATGGACTATAAAAGCTGTGCGAGTCCCAAAATACAACTTTCGTTTGTTGATTGTTTTATTTTACCAGAGCGAATGCTGAAACATACAGTGGTCTTATGAAATTTAAAATGTTACTCAATTTTCAATGTACATTCTGACAAAAGTGAATAAAGTTCATTGATTATTTTGGTTGTGATTTCGAAAACTAAAACAGCCAATAGAAGTATAAAATATTAAAAATCATCACAATTCAAATATATATATATATATATATATATATATATATATATATATATATATATATATATATATATATATATATATATATATATATATATATATATATATGACCATGAGTACCATAATTAATAACAGAAATATAAACACTAAAATAGCAGCTGTAAACCAATAGGAAAAGGAAAATTGTAATGCATGGAGATATCGCCTATAAATATTTTGACAAGATGCAGTTTCTCATGAAATTTAACATGCAACGTTTGTGCTTTTTGTTCCTGTCTATTTGTATTTACATAACTGTACAGTTTAATTCGATTTCCTCAATACATTTATAAACAACCAATGTTAACAAGGGAGATTTACCTCATCAATACTTTATTACAGAAAAAAAATACATTCAGTTCAAAAATTTTCAAGCACATTTTGTGGTCATGTATATTCATTCATATATATATATATATATATATATTCATTCATATATCCCAGTGAACTTGAACTAAAAAATACCACAGCGTGTGTGTCATCTGTTTCATATTTGGATAAAAAAAATGACAATAACAAACCGTCAACCATCTCAAAAATCCATAAAACGAGATTTTGCCCGGATATTCATATTTTTTTATGAATAAAAACGAATAAACTTTGTCGAGAGCATTTTAACAACCGTGTATATAGACATGTAAACAAAAGGGAACGTGTTTTCATCGGGGCTTCACAGCTTTATCAATTAGGCTCCACCCCTTACCTGAACTTACCTTAGTAAACCGATCGGTTTAAAACCTGGGCTTTTAACTGCAACATGTACAGTCAAGATCATTTTATGCATTGTTATTATACATAAATAAAAATATTGCTGGTACTGTATTGCATAACTAAATATTGTCCATTCGTTGCCTAAGAATTGAAGATGTTAGACCCTCTGAGCCCTTGATATGAAAAGCAAGACCCTTTTTCTTTATACCAAATAAAATGTATCGCAATTCAAGGTTTTTACATTAAAAAAAACTTTTTCAGATATTGGTTGGAAACAGAGGACCTTATTTTTTTCACAGAAAAGTAGAATATATATTTTAGAACCTTGTACAAAAAATATTAACACTAAGAGATCTGAATTAGCTTGTGTTTTGATTTGTGAACGTTAACAGGACATAATTCATTATACCATACTAACAAGAATTATCAAACAATTAGCAACATTAAATGCATCTTGGTGTATTTTAATGCAATATGTATAACATGCGATAATTATTGTTTTTATAATACATATAATCTACCTCTATATTCAACTGACAGCAAAAATATCCCTTACCCGAGTAAATTGGATCATTTCATTCATTTCTCCAAATCAACGACAAACGATCAACTAGCAGGCATGGGGTAATCGTAATCGAGTAATCGTAATCGATTGTAATTATTACTTTTTTTTCGAGTAATCGACAGTAATCTGTAATCGAAGAGATTTTCAAGTACTTCAAATCGTAACTTAATCGATTACAGAAAAAAATGTCTGTGTAATTATAATAACTTTTTCGATTACTTTCGATTACTCTTTATTTAAGTATTTTGTGATGCTTAAATTGTATGAAAATATATTCTAACAGGTGTTTTTGTATAATATAATCCATAGAAGAAAATTGTTTATATTCATTTTTATGATATAATTCCGCTTTGACTTAAAATGTAAATATTGATTAACATGAGTATATATAATCTGATAATTAGTTGTTCACTCTGTTTCACACTTCCTTGCAGATTTTTAATTAGTTACTCTAATGTGTCTTAGAAAAATCACTAAAGCTACCTAATGATGGACCATTATTAAGAGAGAGAGAGAGAGAGAGAGAGAGAGAGAGAGAGAGAGAGAGAGAGAGAGAGAGGGGGGGGGGGGGGAGAAGGGAGGGATATATTTTGTGTCTACTTTGCCAGAGAGAGACAAAAGGGGCTGTAAGTGTCACTAAATGTGTTTGTCCTTGTCATTTCAGGAATCCACAATGCAGTTATAATGAGGTGTGACCACCCTAATGTTGAGATGACAATCAAACTAGCCCGAACGAGGATCTTTTAAATTAGAACAATTACAAGCTCCAAACACAATTTATTCAAGTCATGAAGCAAGGTTCTCTCAAAGTTATTTGTGTATTGCTGATAATAGTTTATTTATAATCTTTAATCAAATTCCAATTTTCACGAAATCAATAAAAAAAAACCCATTTCTTTACATAAATTAAAAGACTGGGCTCTATATATTGCTTATAAATTGACATTTGAATTTTAATATGCAGTAGAAATTACAAAATGTTATAAAAAGATTGAAATATGAACTCTCAAATTTTGATATAATTCATAATGAAAATAACCCTTTAACTCTAATCTCAAATCAACTTGAAGAGTTTGTACAATATGTTCAGAAGAAGTATCAACATTTTAGTGATTTTTTTTCTAATTAAAAGTAATCGATTATTAATCGATTACATGCTACAAAGTAATCGATTAGAAGACAAAAATGAGTGTAATCGATCAATAATCGATTACATAAATTCCCCTTTGTAATTGATTATTACTCGATTACATTTTAAAGTAATCGTGTCCATGCATGCCTGTCAACTAGATCAGGTTTATTATTGCGATTGCGCAACATCATAACATTAAAGCACAAGGAAACGTGTAAAAAAAATCAAATGTGAGTCAGAATTCAGGGCAAATAGCTAATAGTTTATTTGATCATTCGATTTTTCCTATGATTACAATGGCTCCAATTGGTTCAAAAACCGTTTTTACTTACTTACATGTATCGTTGCGTATAATGTAACATTTAAATGTTTTATATACTTAATTGCAAACGAACAAGAATAATTTTCTCACTCTTATCAAGTGGATGTGTAACGATTGGCTTTATTATGAAAATATGGATCTTATATATATCTAGTGCGAGATGAGAGGGAAATAATAATTGACAATTGTAAATTTTCTATTTATTTATTTATATATTTCCATTAATGTTCATGTATGTATCTTGGATCTAGATGTTATATTATGCAACTAATCTTGCATTTTGACGAACGTCCTTTGTGCTGGGTTATCAATCATGACACCATCATTTGAATTACATGGTAAGTGATGGTTGATGTCATATTGTGATAATCACTGTGCAAATTGTGATTGATAGTTTCTACGCTTTAGGATTAGTTAGGGTTAATGTATGTGATTTTTTTAAAATAATTTTTGCCAAATATGTGTGATATTTTCAAGTTTATTGCCATATTTATTAGTTTTTGACAAAGTTTTAATTAGTTAATAGCTGATAATTGATGAATAAACTGCTTCATAGGAAATATTATTTTCTACTTTCCTCTTGTCATTCCGATTTTAGTTTTGTGAATACCATAAAAAGATTGTTAAATGTAAGCAAACTTCTCCTGTGGGTTTTTTTTTTAAAATTAAAATGATATTTCTAACTCTGTTAAACATTTAAGGGTATTTTTAAGACAAATAGTTTTTATCATGAAAAGTTTAACATATTTTTCTGGCATCTTAAATCTTAGCACCATTGGATGCTGATGTTGTTGACCCAAATGCCGGATATATAAATCCAAGTCGTCTCTAAGGAGCCAGTACATATTAATTACTGTAACAGCAACTTCCATTAATATGGTCTTACATTGTAGGCACATATAAATCTAATGTTCAGAAATATAAACGTCTCCACGTGCTTTGAGTATATTTATTTTTGAAAGATTAAAGAAACGTTTAATATTACATAACCAATTTGATATGTACTTTTGAAAAATAATCATTAAATTATATCTATTCCTTAAAAATGGGATTTTTCTCTACAAAGTTTCTGGTACTATATTTTTAGTCACGGAACCGAACTAAATAAGATGTTAATATGGCTGTTCCATGTATATTTCTCTGATTGAGAGCGTATATATTGGCTTTACAGCAACGATACGCATATATTTCATACAAATAGACATCAGTATGAATATAAATGTAAGCATTGAATGCTTATTTTTGGATGTCGTCGGTATTCAATTTGTCTGCACCGCTTTGTGTGTCATAGGACCGACGACATCCAAAAATAAGCATTCAATGCTTAAATTACAAGAGGAAAATAAACGAAGTATATTTATTTTAACTAATTAATGTTCTACGGTAAACCATCTGTGTTATCTCAGCTGACTTGTAACATAAACGGATGCATTTCATAGTAAAATATGTCCAATATATTTTCATTTCTTTTCAATCCTATCATGTATAATGCAGTGTAAAAAACAACTATTTGGATCTACATACTTACAATAAAACTTGACTATTTTTTGTTTGAATGTACAGCAAGATAAATAAATATCTCTTAAAATTAAACAATTATAGAATAATCATGCGTATAACTATACATCTAAACTGATGCTTATTCAGCTCGGATAACTAATATCAGTACTTTTGTAAATTCACAAGATGAGTTGATAATTCATTTAAAAATAGTTTACTTTGAGGCACCATGTTTTTCTTTTCCAATGTAGTTGGGTCATTTACATTAAAATCGTCAAACGTAGGCTCACTATTTTCAACGCTTTTTGAAACATAATTTTCGGGAACAAAATGTATCTTTCTTGTTAGTTTTTGCTCATCTGATTCATGTATATTATCCTTTGTGCTCCTTGTTCGCCGGAGGGATGAACCCTTTCTGCAATTTGACACATTGTTTATGTCGATACCTGATGTCATCAGGCGAGCCGGGCATTCATAATACAAGGAGGAGTTCTCAGAATAAGATCGTTTTAGTGGTTCGTGTTTGATTGGTTCTTCATAATCAAATATCTGCAGATTCAGTGTGTGGTAAAACCCAGGATCTGAATCTACATCAGATGTTCCTGTTCCTGTTGTCTTAGTCTCTGAAGATGTTGCGGTCATGTGATCGTATTCAACATGAGCAGTACCTTGTATATCAGGCTGATACGTTGGAATATCTTACAAAACAACAAGAAAAAGATCAATATAATAGATAAATAGATACACTAAAACCTTGAAAATAAGCCGCGGCTTATTTTAACTTTTGGTAAGAAAGTGGGGCTTATTTTCAAAACCGTCTTATTTTCAAATTGCGTCTTATTATCAATGCAAAAATTCCTTAAACAATGAGAACATAATCACGGCTTATTATCAAAACAATATAAATTGTAATTGATCGATTGTGAACTATTTGACTGTTCTAAAAATGTTATATCCAGGTAAACACCTGTAAGAGTAATATAAAAAGTGGTAAAGTGTTTTTAATTTAATTTTATTTCATGAATAAGAATATTTATGCACTCTGACCACTGTCCCTTGCATCTAACAAGTTCTAGCCAGTGTATTCGCCATTACGTAACCAGCCACCTGTTGACTTGTCGCGTGGTCAATGTTTGTTTATCAATTTCCGGTGTCAGAAGCACTGCACAGTTTATATGCTTATAGGAAGATAAGCAATACCTATGATTTGATTAAAAAAAAATATTTACTTTATGTCCCTTTATGCCGTAATTGGTTTGCATACTGACTGACACTTTAAAAATAGATCGATCATTTGTACGACTTGATAATGACGATAAACGACATATACAGACGTTTTTCACAATGTTTATTTTACGATAATCAAAATTGGATTAATTATCAATTTAATAATTACCGTACGTTGTTGGTTGTTAAGGTTTAGATTCACACACGTACGTTATTACTTTTAAACGAATTGAATACACTATGTACGCATGCATATCGATGACTTTTAAAAAATTTCGTCTTTTTGGGTATGCGTATAATGAATAGTAACAGCAGGTTTTTTTTCGGCATAATATACACAGGTGCGTGCTACACATGAGACTTTACGGTAGTCTAAAATAGTTCCAAACTGACATTGTCATGATTGGCTTATTTTCAAAACAGGCTTATTTTTGAGTAATTTTCAGTGCAAGAAATAGGTGGCTATTTTTATTAAAAACCGGCTTATTATCAAATCCGGCTAATTTTCAAGGTTTTAGGGTATATAGGTAGATAGATAGATAAATGGATGGATTAGATAGATAGAAAAATAAGTAGTTACCAGCCTTACTCACAAAATGCTGATGCTTGTTTGTTCGAGACCTGCAACATTTTATAATGTCAATAAGTTCATTTGATCGATTTTTCTCCATACTTCCCTATTAAAACAATTGTTTAAAAGAATCGGGTTTTACCGTCGACAAATACTGATCAAGATGAATATCAATATTCCCAATATAAGAGGAATGATCCAAAATAATGGTCCTATTGTTTTATGATGTGGTGTTGAATCTGGGAAAAAAAATATGAAGCTTTATATTAATTTATATGTTACAATGTATTAAACTTCTGAAAATGTTACCCTGTGGTTTAATACGATACATAACTAACTATCATATGACATGATTTTAAAACTAAAGATTGAATCATTAAATGGAATTAGTAAGACTCAATCATAATTCAATCTGCGTTCAAATCATTATACTAAGAATAGGTAGTACACGCTGGTAAATTTTCTAACATGAAAGTGTATTAGACTTCGTTCTTCTACATGTAAAACTCCGTAAACAAACTTACCTTTCTTCAAACATCCAAGAGCTTTATCACATTCTGTCGTGTTGCAGTTGCATATTTCTTTACAAAATAAACCATAGTGACCAGGCGGACAATCTTTCGAGCAGTTTGTGCCAAATTTTCCAAGTGGACAAGCTATAATTTAAAACCAAAACTATATCATCTATTTATCTACATGTATCTATCTGTTGATAGATCCATCTGTCTGTCTGTCTGTCTGTCTATCTGTCATTCTGTATGTTCGTCTGTCTGTCTCTTTGTTTTTTCTGTCTCAGCCACTATACACACGAAACATTATTATTATTGTGAATAAAGAATACGACACGAATTTCACTTCGGGTAATAAAGAAAATTTGAAAAGCCATTGCCTAATAAGTTCCACAAAACAATTGCAGTAATCGTATGAATGAACCTTCTTTATGTCTAACTTTTCATAATAACATATCTTAAAATTGTGTTAAAATAAATCTATATTGGCGATGACGTAAATTTCTTATCGACATTATTATATCAGATTACCTTTGCAATATCCATCTATCAGTGTGTAACCAGTACAGCAGACTGCTTCGTCAGAGCTGAAACAATTGTACATAAATAGACCATGAACTACACCAATGTTAATTTAACTGACATATAAAAATCATTATTCATATTACCGGAGTTTCACCAAAAAAGGAAATTTACTTTCTCTGTCTTTTTTTCTCACTCTCCCTTTTTATAGTTTTACAAAAATTAAACCCATTTTTATAACCAATATGCATAATTTTAGTTTTTATTTCATAATCACAGAAACGCCTCTTCGACAACTAGATGTCGATTTGTAGACAGGCAAATCTACAATTACCTATTTTTTCTGCATATTCCTGCAGAATCTGAAAAAAAATAACTTAAATAAATGGTAATTCATGTAACTTATAAGTGTCCATTTACGATGAAAAGGGCAATTTATAGTTGCGGTTTAAAATGCATGAATCTTTGAGCAAATTATTTTTGTGGGCTTTGTTATTATCTTATTGTACAGTAATTAAATAGAAAGAAATTTCATAAAATCATGTTTCTTAAAAATCACATCAATAGTTGAATATGGTTTTTTTCATAAGTTATCACAAATTTTGCTGCTATGATAATGACATTTGAGATGTACAGAGCATGGACAACTCATAATTTTTAAAGATTTACAAATGTCAACATTTGACTTAATTGATATCTATAATTTGCCGTTAATTCAATCAGTCTAAGAATTCTTGTCATCTTGAATATGATTTTAAAAAAGAATTTCAAGCAATTTGAAGAACAGTACATCTACATTGCTTTACAGCAGCGTTTTAAGAAACGCAATACAAAGTATGCCACTTTAAACATAACACACCTCTAACAAAGGTATATCTATGTCGAATAATAATCTACAAATTTAAATGGATTTTGTACTCTTTATTTTACAGAAGACAATCCAAGATGGGGAAAACATAGGATCAGGGGCGATTGTCAAGAACTTGGTGCAAATGATCATCACCATATAAAACTTCACAAAACTTCTTTAATTTATTAATAAAAATCAGTACTGAAACTGTTCATATATATATATTTTAAATATTGATCGAAATTGATCGGTAAATTATTTTTTAAAATAATAGGGTATATTATGAATGACTACGAATGACTACGAATAATTGAGAAAATGAATGCGTGCATTTTATATCGCCTTTGACTTCGCTAATGTTGTATTGATTGCACCGTCACAAAATAATTTTTCCTTACAAGTAGCAATCAACCAAAGAGTAATATCAATTTAAAACATTTTGAAATAATCTTTTAAAGACCATAACAGTTAACCAAGATTAATTAATTTTATATCAAATACTGTAAACGTCTTTAATTCCACGGGTCTAAATTTTCACGATTTCCTGTGTTAGTACCTTTCATGGTGTTTTTAATTTCACGGATAATGGATCATAAAGTCAATAATCATGATAATAAAATTCTCATGAGTGATGAACATCCAATCATGAATTTACACGTTTTCCTTTGGAATCACGTAAGGTTATTGTATTAATCAAATTAAATGCTATGAGAAAAAAATTAGCTAAAAGTATTTTGTCGAATATAATACTCACTAGTATTATATGCGTACCTGTCATTTTGGACCTGAATATTAGGGTGAAAACGTAGTCTTGGCCCTATATTTGTCAATTTTAAAAGCGAACTGATGAATATGAATACATGGGTATAAAGGGTGTTTATAATAAATCTGAACGCCCCTCGAATTTTGAAGGATATACTAAAAAATGTTTAATTGCAATTTGATACATATACTTTTGACGGCCGAAGCATCAACACGTTAAAGCCAGTTCAGAAAGAGAGGTTGGTAAGCTTAACCTGTCTATAGTCTTACGTATCTGAAATAGGCTTTCGAGACTGTAGGTGTATATTTAAATAAATTAATATACAGATTGGCTTGTTGACTGTGGTTAGTACGCTGCAGTCCCGAAACGGCGCGTACAGTACCCGCAACGTTATTCTTTACAATCCTATCCTATCGAATCGTTTATCAATCGTATCGTATCGTGCGTGTATTCTGTTCTATACTGTGTGTTAATCCTACCATATCGTGCGTTAATCATATAAGGTTTATCGTTCAATTTTAACAGTTTTTCCGTTTATCCTATCGTGTTAATTGTTCCGTGCGTTTTCATAAGCAAGTAAATGTATTTCAAAGATACAAGTCGTTCAGAGTTCATATACGATATTTTATCGAACAAGAAATATAAAATCCTATCTAGCATTCTATCATAATACTAATTTCTTAATTCTTTAGACCAAAATTAAACAACTGTTACATGTTAATCATATCTGTAAGCAGTAGAAATAAAAATTAAGATAAACTATCGATGTTCTTAGGAACAAAGTATCATAATTACCTGTATATCGAATATATTAAATCGCACGCAGAGTGTATACCTGGGTAAACATTAACTTGTATTTAATACAATTCGTTTTTTAGGCATCATATTTTTAATAGAAACAAAAGTATTTATAACATATTTCATATTTATTAAAAACAAGAGTTGTATTTTAATTGAACCTATTTTTCCATTGATATCGGGCTTAAATGTTCTCGACGATCGTCTAGGGTGTGCAGTAATGAAATCAATGTTAACAAATCGTACGCGTAAACATTTATTTGATGTGTTTGGAATATAATTTGTTTAAAATGCATCATTTTTAATACAGAAAGAAATGTATCTTTGATAGATTTTATATTTATTTAGAACAAGAGCTGTAGTTTAATTGAACCAGCTATTTTCTGTGTGATTTGGCTGAAATATTCGCGGCGACCAGCAAGGTGTTCGGTAATGAAAACAATCTTAACAATACAGATAATTTATTGATCATTTAAGTTCATAATTTTTTATGATAAATTTTAACTGGTCATTTTTATACATTCTATTAATGATGCAGCGATGATTAACAACTCGTGATTTGATTAATAACAAGAAACCCCGGGTATATCTTGATTCGTGCGTGTTCCTCCTCAAATTCTGTCATTATAAGTTTTATCTTATAGATCGTTTATCGAGATTAAACGTTTATCATGAACATCGTTTAACCTTTCCTATCATGTATCAATCCTATCGTATCGTGCGTGTATACTGTTCTATCGTGCGTTAATCATATCCTATCGTGCGTGAATCCTATCCTATCGCTTATCGTGTATAAAATAACGTTGCGGGTACTGTACGCTCCTGTCCCCGAGCAGCGCATACGAAATTGTCAATTAAAGTCCGTGTGCCACAGAGAACCGGAGGATAATACTTGTACATATTTCAAATTCAAGTCTGTGATTGAGGAAATTGTTTATCTTATTCATTTTTTGATTTGCTCAGGCAGAGCAGCCGAATCCCATATCGAAACGAAACGTTACACTCTTATAAGGCCTAGCAAAGATGAGATGCGTACTGGGCTGAAAGAACGAATATAAGATTTTCCTTATCACATAAGGTTCATGTTTGTTATGTTGAAATAGGGTTTAAAAATCATTTTTTTCTGAATGATATTATTAGTTTTACACTAACTTTGAAATAATTGAAATGAAAAAGAATACCTCTGCATCCATGCTCACGATTGCACACTTGATTTGCTTTGCAGTCACATTTTTCTGCACACAAATCTCCATACATGTTGTTTGGACATGACGTTGTGCAGTTTTCACCATATGTTCCTTTTGGACATTCTATAATTGTGAATTACACAATTTAAACAATTTTGATTTTAAAAGGCATTCCCTACTCATTGCAAGTCTTTAAAAATGAGTTGATAAATACAAAACATTCTGGATTATACATGTTTAATGTATTCAACCTGTGAGTAAGGAAAATGTTCCCTATGTTTGGCGAACAATTGGAAATGATCGAGTTCAGAAAACAGCGATATTAAAGTCTAGTTTATCATGAGGAAATAAATAGTTGATGTGATAAATTCGATTCTAATTGTTACAGGAAATCACTTAAACATCACGGAAATGTAGGACTTTAGATGATTTGACAGTAAAACGTTCTTTGTAAACAAACTGCATTGAACACTGAGACAAATTTTACTCTGCATTAATTTTACTGTGTACAAAACTTTTACTGAGTATATGTACAATCTAAACACACGTTTGATGAAATTACACTGTATGCTCTTTGACATTTAAAAAAATGTATGTACTTATGTGGCATTTGAGATATTTTTCAAAATAATTGACGAAAAGCAATACTTACTTGTGCATATACCATTATTGTAATAATAACTAGTACAGCATCTTATCCTATAACAAAGAATTATTTTTTATAAAATTTAAAATTGTGCAACAATTTATTGTTCTGTTAATTCTTGAATACCTATAATTGGCGAAATAAAATTTATTGGGATAACATAGAGCATCAATTTCCAGTAATTGTCTTTTCAAAAATAGAATTTATAGATACATTTATATATCTACGCTCCATGTGTGATGATAAAAAAGAACTATTAAAACTGAGTCCTTTTACTGATTTAAATAGATTAATTACTTATCTGAGTCTGTGCAATTTCCAGGTGTCTTATTGCCATCCATTTTCAGCGAATAAGAAGACATCAAGATTAAGAAGAAAGTAATTTCAATAACCCAAATACCACTGCTTAACAACATGATGAATTAGAGCATCAATCATATCGAATGAAAATCCCCTCGCAAAATAGGAAATATTAGAAACAGGGAAGTATGGTGAATACCATGTGATTCATAATTTGTATACAAACATAGTTGTTGATGTTTGGATGATTACAGATTACATCATATAATAAGAGTAATGTGGGCACCCTTGATTCATACATATATTGTGTACATGTTTACATTTAGCTAGTCGTTGGTCTTTATCTTATATAAGATTGCTTCATAAAAAACAATCTCCAGTTTTGTTATATTCCAAAGATTGGTTTCTATGTCTTGATTTAAATTCAGTTTCTTTTTCGGATATTTTCAGATAATTATCTTCATTTTTTTTAAGATATTAGATTTTTGTTTAGAAATTTGATTTTAAAAAAAGTTGTTTTTTTGGGGGGGAGTAATGTCAGGATATACTGAAAGTCTTTAAGTCTATAATGATCAGGGTTTTTTTTTCAAATTAAAAAGAATATCATGTCATCTCTTTAATCAGCAGCATTTTATGAATAAATCGATGCGGATGAAATCATTTTGATTAAAACAATGAATTTTATTTCTAAAAGTAAGTGAGTAATATATTTGATATAATAATTACAGGATTAAGATTTGACTAATGCATTGACAAAAGTTGGCAATATTAAGACCTCTGTACTTGCAATAATAACGTAGGTCTTCTTTTTTTTTTAGCAATATGAAGTATTTGCTTCACTGTCTGTAGTTTCTCTTGGATTATTTCATTTCGGTTATTTTTTGTGGTTTTTTTTACTTGCAAACTATGATAAAATTTGTGTTAATCCGGTTGATTTATTTTTAATTTAAACATGTACATGTACATCGACATTGTTCTGACAACACGCGTCTCATCGTTTCCTGTGAATAATGTACATATATCCATGAGTTCTCTAACTAAAATCCCTGTTACGCCATATATATGTCCATTACATCATTGAACTTCATACATATGATGATTTTACATTATGGTATATTCTGCAATGGCATTTCTTTGTAATGGTGTGTAAACGTTGTGTCTACATATTAATGCAAACAAAACAAAAGGATCTAATGCGTTACTTGAGTTTATTTTGGTAACCATCCATACTATTTAATGAGGTTTTTGTAACAAAACGAAAGGTTTCCTTGGCGTTATTATTTTCCTGGAATAGATTAAATCGGTTTACACTTATGATAAGTATATTTCAAGTAGGTTAGAATCAATATAAACAGCTGTGCGCCAAACGAAGCATATGCCAATATACAAAATGGTTTTTTATAAACTGACAACAATAAGGAAAAAATAAAGTCATCTACGAAATGCATGTTTTTGACATAAACCAATAATTCAACAAATGAAATATACTTTAAATCAATAATTCTAATAACACAACACTCATTAAACTATTATCAAATTAAATAAGTTCAAAGGGTGTGCCTTAACGTTTAATTAGATGGTTGTCATGAATCAGGGTTTTACGTCAACATTAACACACAGTAATTGTTAAATATTCATCATCAGAGTTGTATTCTGTCATTAACTGTCGTTTCCGTACAGTTACTATATACTTTCTTTCGTGATTTAATTGGCCTTATGTTCTTTTTATCACAGCGTTCGGAAAAATGTTTTTTAGCTGGTCAAATAAATCTCAATGTTATTTTATCGTTGTCTAGACGGTAGTCCTTTGTATACTAACACTACTGGCTCTAAAAAGACCTGTCCGTATGAAAATCCCCTGTCTTTCCCTGTCATCCCCTGTGTTTTCCCTGTCATCCCCTGTGCACCCCCTGTCAGCCCCTCTATACAGCCCCAGTACACCCTGTAATCCCCTGTCGCCCACTGTACACATCCCCTGTGTGCCACTGTAAGCCCCTGTCACCCCCTGTACACCACTGTCATCCCCTGTAAGCCACTGTATTTCCCTGTACATGCCCCTGACACCCATGTACTGTGTTTGAATGTTTATAACAGCATTTCCTGTTATTTAATTTCAATATTTTTTTCTTAATTCAATTATCTAACTCTCATGTATTATAGTTTGAGATATAAATCAATTTTTGCACTCAACAGAGCGCCGACTCACAAGACACACTGTTATAGTAATTTTAGAAATTATAATATGCTTTCATTAATAATTTATTGACACAGTACTTAAATAGTCATGCTTACAACTAAAGGCTCGAGATTCACCGGGTGGTAAATCTCAGGTGAGGGCGGTGTGAAAGCCTTCAGGGCATTTAGTCCTTTAGCGGTCGGGAACATCACTACTCCGTAATATTTGAAAAATAAATATAAGAAATACTGTGAATTATTTCTACAAAGATCAAGCGCAGCACATGGTGTTAAGCATTTGATTTTGTGTATCTAAACAAACATTTGCACACTGAAACATGTTAATCAGTCAGAATGTAGAAAGTACTTGTATAAGCAGCCATGTTACGATAGAGCACGTCTGGGTTTTTTTTATAACAAGTTCCTGATTATATCTTTATTAATTTCCCGTTAATAACAAAATAAAGCTTCAATAGCTTATAAGTTTGCCTAAGAAATAATTTTAGTATGTTTGTTTAATATGTTTCTGAGCGGCTTATTGGACCCTTGAATTGAATTTTAACTGATGATTAACTCTCATAAACAATTTGATAAATTCTAAAATCTAATTTTCATTTCCCTTTTTTACTGCAAAATGGAAGATATCAAATATAATGTTATTTATTGCCAGTGAACAGAAATCCGTGGCCTTGGTCAGAACATTCACAACATACCTGTACATATAAATGTAGCACTAGTGTTTTCTGTATATGTAGGAGTTTATATAGATACGGAGAGAGAGAGAGAGAGAGAGAGAGAGAGAGAGAGAGAGAGAGAGAGAGAGAGTTTGCATTGATTTTGAATTAAAAGTTACTAAAAGTTTACCCGGGAATTAGTTTCCTAAAAAATTAACATGCAATCCTAATTTCATTCCCAATTCTTTATTGTTAATTAGATTAACTTAAAACGATCATATTAATTTTAATCCACCAATGTTTTATTTTACACCATATCAATTATTCAAAGAATTTATTGAAGTTACAGTTTTCAAAGGAGAGAATGTTGATATTATTTTTTCACTCGGTCAGTGGTTATGTAATAGCCACTGTACACAGCCCTTCTTGACAATTTGCAGAGCACGGTAGCGAGGTTGGGAAAATGAGATGACAGACACGCGTGTACATGTATATACACACAGTTCCTTAGATCTGAATGGTCGGTCACTGATTATATAATTATAGCTACTGTACACAGCCCTTCTTGACAATTTGCAGTGCACGGTAGTGAGGATGGGAACAATGAGGTGACAGACACATGTGTACTTGTATATACACACACAGATCTGAATGCTCGGTAATGCGGAACAATTATTCAATATGTTGTTTAAACGCCGCTTATGACTTTCTTTCCCAGTCTGTCAAGTAAAGAAAATTTTGATTTATCAGTTCTACATGTAAGAATATCAAACATGAGAAGAAAGAGCTTAAAATTCGGAACATTATTTGACACAGTCATAATTATGAATTAAATCGTAATGCTCTCATATTTTTCATTTTTCAAATTCAGAATTTAAATAAATGTATGGTATTTTTCTAATCTAAAACTCGAAACCTGGAACATTCTTTTAAGATCATGCATGCATGTCTTTACATTACCCGTTACCGGTATTTGTATACATGTATGAAATTATTCATGATCATGAACTGTATCATTGTTTTAAATGTATGAGGACAATTCTATACAATAATGCATATGAATTACTAAACTGGAAAATGCACCCTCATAAAAAATAAAAGTGTCAAAGGGCCGTACTAAATAACCCCTCCTAAAAATTCAACTCTCTCTCTCTCTCTCTCTCTCTCTCTCTCTCTCTCTCTCTCTCTCTCTCTCTCTCTCTCTCTCTCTCTCACACACACACACACACACAATTTATCAGAAAAAAAACCCACGAAAAACAATGGCTGACAGCAAATATCATCGATTGCGATTTACATGACTTAGATATTAACTAATTAACTTCCTGCTAAATAGAATCAACATGCATTTCATTGGGACGATGTAATTCTGTGCATCATTATACCAGGCAAAACATCAAAATTTAGGTTATCATTTCGGTCGGTCTGTGATTATCTGCACGTGCTAATCATGTTGTGTTATTAAGCGCTTTAACTCAGGCAGGTTACATGGCACAGAGCGTCGCGGATATCCCGTACTCATTCTCCACTTAGGTTTTTTTTTTTTTTTACAAATTACAAAACACGGTCGTTTGTTTAAATACATGGAATGATATATTAAGCGGTTTATCAGTATATACTTATCTTGATATTTGTCACTGTTGAGTCAGAATTATTCACGTTTGTAACAATATTGCCCTCTATGAAATACAAAGAAAAAACAAACACCGTCTATACCATGAATGCTTTTCTTTCTTTCCATTTCCTAATGTATCAGAAACTGCTAAATATATATTGAAGAAAATCCGAAAACGTTTACTAATTAAAAACTTTTTCTTTACCTTATCAAGCAGTCAAACACCGTACAGGGGGTGTCAGGGGCATGTACAGGGAAATACAGTGGCTTACAGTGGGTGACAGGGGTGTACAGGGGGTGACAGGGGCTTACAGTGGCACACAGGGGATGTGTACAGTGGCTCACAGGGGATTGCAGGGTGTACAGGGAATGTGTACAGGGGCTGACAGGGGGTGCACAGGGGATGACAGGGAAAACACAGGGAGTGACAGGGAAAGACAGGGGATATTCATACGGACAGGGGTTTTTAGAGCCAGTAGTGTAAATCTTACAATTTAATTATAACTGCATGATATAGTGCAACAAAAGACATCACTTACGACAATCGCTGGCAACAGTTTTTAATCTCTCTCTAAATGTGCCACCCCAGTTCTTCTCTCTCTTTATCCATTGTGAGCATCCGTGAGTTCCTTGGCCTTCCAGTGTAAACGCCGCGAATAGCAGTGCCCTAAGCAAGCTAGCAATCTGTTTTAAGACTTGTTTATAAAAAGTGGAATTTTTCATATTTATTCTTACGTGGAGGAGCTGCATTACAAGTCTTATTATCATTAGATTGCTAAACCCTCAAAATAGTTATAGAGATGCCTGTTATGGGATTAAAATTTGAGTTTTGTTGACATGTGATATTCCTTTTCTTCCTCATTATTGTAGAATTGAGAAAATAAAGAGATGTTGAGTTTTATCCAAAAACCATTTAGATTTTAAATATACGTTAATGATTTAAATCTTAACATAGTCTTTCGCCTGTAACAGGTCTACATTAAAACAATTTTGTATATTTCTGTAACTTTTACAAAAAAAAATATCAGAAGACGGCACAAATTAATATTACATGTGATCACTAGTTCAACGTTTAAGCAGACAAGCAGACAAGCAGTATAAGTTGTCCTATGTTTCCCTTTCTACCACGTTTTGTTATTTTTTAAATTAACATACACACACATCTGTCATTAAAAAGAATATAAAGTCAAAATATGGAAAATAATAATGATAAGATTTCCCCTTTCATACTTTCCCTCTTGATACCGAGAAAATTAATGAATACGAAAGTACATTTCTTACATGACTTTATCATGGGAAAATCTTTTATCCATTAGGTTGGAAAATCTTGAGAGTCGTCTCGCCATTTTTCAACATTATAAATTTCTGAATTCTTTTAATGTTGTTGCAATCCAAAATCCGAATTTATTTTTGGTTGCGTAATGGATCTTGAAGCGAGAGAGGGGAAATTTCAAATGTTTTTCACTTTTGAATAATTGGCACAATGGTATTTATGAATATCAAAATTTTACGTACAACGTGCTGTAAAACAGAAACGGGACAGAGTAGAGGAGCGAGGTGGTCACCCTTTTGAACCTTATTTCAACTTTTCCTTTTGGAATACAGGTAAGAGTTCTAAGAATGAGAAATCGAAAAAAGTTTCATGCTCAATGGGTTCTTCATAATCAAACACTTGCATATTCTGTGTATGTATATTTTATGATCATACCCTACTTCAAAAGTTCCTGTCTCTTTTGTCTTGGTTTCAGATGTTGCTTCGAATTTACTGTTGTCGACCATGGTGCTCTTTTTTTCAGGCCAGCTGATCGTACTCAACACGAACAGTACCATGTATTGCTGGCTGATACATTGACATATCTTCCAACACAGACCAAAAAGAAATGGTAGATCAATAGATAGACGGACAGAAGGACGGATGGACGGACCAACAGACAGACAGAATAACAGATAGATAGATAGATGATATATAGATAGATAGATAGATAGATAGATAGATAGATAGATAGATATATCGATTTAAATTTAGTAGATATTTGTACTATCCTTACCTACAATATGCCAGTTTTAAATTGTTTGAGACCGTCAACATCCCGTGATGTTCTTAAATGTAACGTTCTTTTTAAATCTGATTTCTATATCTCTGTATTCTTTTTAGACATAAATTACGAGTTCCTACCGTTTGTTACACTCATTCTAACATTTCATTCATGAAATTTTCTTTCCAACATTCTACATGAAAACAAAAACATGACTTGAGCTTTGTTTACATAACAACGAATTGAGAGTTTTATATCTCGCTTATAACTCGACGACTGACACACAAATTTTAGTTTACTATTTCAAATTCCTTACTGTAGCATTGAAATTATTTCATCATTTTCTTTTTAAAAAGATACATTTAGTAAATAAGAAATCGACGCAGATGAAATCGTTGTTTAATGATTTACAGTGAATTTCATTTCTGCAAGTACGGGTATAAATTATCGGATAAAAGATCTATCGTATCAAAATTGGGAATGACTGGTACTTTGTGTATCCATACGACCGATGCAAAAATAAAAATGGCAATATTACGAATATGTGTCTCTGTTACTGTTTTTTATAACGCTGACCTTAGTTTTTTTTTACCAATCTTAAGTATTTTCTCCAACCTATGTAAGTTCTTTTTGTTTGTTTATTTATTTAGGTTTTTTTTGTTATGTTTTATTCTTGCAAGACTTTGATATATATTATAAATATTGATCCTGTTGATTTTTTGTTTGTTTGATACATCACCATTGCTCCGACGTCACACGTCTCGACATTTCTTGTGAACAATATGCATTCATCGATGAATTACTCTATAGGTCCATTACACCTTTGAAAATGGCACTACATGCATACACGTGACGATTTTACATTAGGTTATATTCTGCATTTTGGTATTTATTTATTTTGTAAAACATTGTAAACGGTTGTGTCTACATATTGATGCAAACAAAAGTATAATCTAATGCGTTACTTGAGATAACTTGGGTAATCATCCATACTATTTTATTGATGCTTAAACTCAACAAGACAAAAGGTTCATTAGCACACCAATCATTTGTGTTTGAATCTTTAGAAAGGTAAAATAATAATTTGAATGTTGGGACTCTTTTAAGAATTGATTTCACTTTTATTTCACTTTGTGAAAGAGTTTTAGCTTAACAAATAACCGTGGTGAAATAAGTTTCATATAAATCAAGTCCAAAAGGCTTGCTTAAAAGTTAAAGTGGTGAATTTATATTAATATAAAGATTACAAAATATTAGACACACTATTAAAAGTTATACCCCATGTTTTTGTTACTACATACATGTCCGAAGGTATGGTATATCAACATATTAATTTTTAGTATTCGAAAATGATGTTCTGAGATTTCCTTACGAAAATATCCTAATGAGAGACGAACAAACCAATTCTATTGAATTAAGCGTTTAACGTCCACGGAAACGTACAATTGGTATATCTTTAGAGTTGAACATGCTGCAGGAATTGAGTGTCGACTTAGAATATAAGTGCAATAAATGTGCATCTTCTTCGTTGTTTAATTAACGCTGTACATTTGTCCATAATAATTTTCTTTTTATAAGGAATTTGAAAAGATGTTTAGCTATTGATCAATTTCGATGGTACATCTATTAGATGGCTGTTTAAACGAGTGTTCTCTGTACAAATGTCCTGTGCATTCATTTTGTAAATGTTTTCTTAAGTGAATTCAGCGTCAATTCATTCTGTGGTATTCTTTGATTGCATTTGATTCATTGCCAGTACAAGCGGTTCAAAATTTTCACCATGATCCCTTTCTTCTGCATCGTTGAAGAATCGGAAGATTATTTATATATTACTATCATCCACATACACTTGAATTTTAAATATCCCTTAATCTGAAAGACATCCCACTTTAACGGAGTCTTTGACACCTTTCAGTAGCCTCTGCAATGTAAATCTGGGACGATGGTAAAGGATAGCAATACACCTTAAATTGAAATTTATTCGTCTCTAAAGTATACGAAGCTCGAATATACGGTTCCTAGTACTCATGTTAGATAACAGTTGGTTCTAAAATTTTAACTAACCTTTCAGCGCCTTTACTGATGTATTCCACAACGTCTGCGCAAGTCTAAGATTGGGTCATCAGATTTACCCTGACCTAGATTGTAATTTTACTGAACTAGTTTGACTTTACTTTTCGTTAGACTTAGTAAAGAAATCATGCTCTGAGCCTTTCTTGGTGTTCTGGCATTTCCAACCGGTATATAATCATTTTGCTGGCATTATTCTTATCGTTTGAAATATTTGCAAAGATGACAATGTTTTAAACTTCATAAAAGGCTCAATTAAAACTAAACATGTTAAGTTTTTCAAGCAAGATTCTAGTCCAGACTAAAATTTTATTTATTTGATTTATTTTATAGAATTTTTCTCTGATGCAAATAAAAACTCTTTAATTTGCCAGCTCTGTTAACTGTCGATTGACTCAAATATTACAATATATTCCCGCAAATAATTACATATAAATAAATGAATAAATAAATAACGAAATAAATATGTTTTTATTGTTTCATAAATCTTTTGATTTAGACTGTAGGTTCGTTGCAAGCTGGAGGGAGAGAATCTTTCTTTGCAGTTAATTTCTTCTTGGTGCAGTGGTATGTCATCTAAATGTACTCACTTGGACGAAAATAAACAACAAATATTTAAACTTTATTCCCAAGAAATCCAAAACCTCAACTTGGCATAACGTTATAGATTGTGACGCAGTGATGTGCATACGTCTGATAAATGTGTGTATATTTATTTTCATTTTACAGGTTAATTTGTTGATATCATCACAGTCCGTCTGTTTGACGTTAGACAGAATATTAGACATATTGGAGATATATCATTTAAATGGCTTGATTATGAAAGGTTCCTCATAATTATATACCCGCAAATTCAGTTTATGGTATATCCTGTTATCTAAATCTGCATTCAAACATTCTGCCCCTCTTGTTTCATAGTCTTTAGATGCTTCATTGGGTTTACTGCAGTTGGATGCGCTGCTTTCGGCTGTCTTCATGATATTGGCCATGTCGTCATAGTCATTTCGGGAAGTGCCATGTATTTCAGGTTGAAACGTTGGGGTATCTTGCAAAAAAAAAAAAAGATAATAAAACCATGATTAAATAAAAAATTGAGATAAAGTCATATATAATGATGAAAATGATATCATACATACCAACGGAATTCCTAAATTTTGACTTTGAACATCTGCAATATTTTAAGATTTCATTAACATCTATCATTTTCCCTGCAAAATGACAAACTTTATAACATTTTGAAACATTAAGAAATTATTGTCTTACTGTCGGTACAGGCAGATAAGGATTAGAACCCCTGGTATTATTAGAGCCATCGATAATATCAGCACATCATTCTCGTTATGAGATTCTGATGAACAGAAAAAATATGAAGTTATCAGGTGATATTTATTGTATAGCATGTTTAAAATTATCTTAATGATGAGAACGTATACATATTCGTATTTTTTGGTGCGTTATATTTGAGAGAATATTTCTAAACTGCATTAAATAAAGTAGAACGTTTTCATGGTTTTTTTTTTTTTTTTTTTTTTTTTTTTTTTGTCAAATGGTTGCATGTAGCATGTTATGTCACTTATTCCATGAAAGAACAAACCTTATCTCACAATACAAATCGAATTTAAATACTAATGAGAGAAAGAATGTTCACAAGCAATCCTAAAAACAACACCTCTATGTGGCAGACATCCGGATGCTTTATTACAATCTATTTCACTGCAGTTGCACATTTCAGTACATAACAAGCCGTAGTAGCCAAGAGGGCAAACATCTGAGCAATCCTTCCCAAATGTTCCTAAGGGACAGGCTTAAATTAAAGTAGCACATAAGTTTCATTACATTACACTAATGGATATGTACATGTATAAACAACAGAATTATCATGATCAATGAATGTAAGAAATCTTTTTAAAATAGCCAAAACAGCTTGAGCTGATAACTTCATTGTTTGAAATATCATTGGCTAAAGTCTGAGCAAACGGTTAATTGCATGAGCGTCACAATACGAAACATATTATATGAATTTCATAACAACAGTTGACAATATGTAGAGGTGGCAGTATCGTGATTTTTATTGCCTCTAATTAGATTTATATCGCACTCAATATATATGCTTTTAATATTTGTGTAGGCGCAACAACTCTTGCATCCTTGTTCGCAGGTAATAATTCGATTCAATTGAAAGACGCATGCAAACGGATTGAAATTGGCCAAACAATCGAAAACTTTGTGTTGCATCAACTTTTGATTGTGCTAGCACAATGCAATATATGTTACCAGACTTAGGGTTATTGTCCTGAAGAAAGATACAAAGCGTGAAGTACATAATATAAGGTCATATGACATCCATTATGTCACTAAACCCCCGAAGAACATCCGTTTTAATGTGCCGGCACGCATCTAACAATGGGTAATTCAATATAAAGAGTGGTATTCAAGAGTGTCTCGAAACATTTCAACACTTTAACATACTTTTAACTTATTCCTATATGACAAAAAAAATAATGAGATTCAATTATATTTTACTATTGTATACTGTACAATTATGTACATTGATAAACGTTAATCGAAGGTTTGAAAATATTGATATATATATACACATATAACGTGCGAGTATTGGTTGTAATTGTACATGTGTGGACAATTTCATTTGCAGAATTCAGGAAGTGCCACAAAAATGCTTGAAACTCTAGGTTATTTATACTCAATACAGTACAGGGAATGATTCGATTTTGTATTGTAACTCGTCTGAACCACACATGTCACGTGACGTACACTTCGGTAAGCGCGTTTGATGAGACCGTACATTCTATTATGTATCTTCAACATGTGTTTTTTCTGATAGATGAATTGTCCCTCAACTGGGGATATTTTGGAGATAAACAATGTCACGTGATATGTAAACGAGTATTGTCTTATCTGCTGAATTTTAACATGTACAAATCATCTATTGTACTAGGAACCGCCCATTTTATTCATTGAAAAGTCAGTGTCAGAACGAAATCCACGGTTACAGGGCCCACAAAACCGGCGACAATGTGTTAAATTTTACAATATAAAACGATCCAAGCTATAAACATAAATCAGAATGTGTCATTTTTCCTCACTCTCATTTGAAAACTATCAAAATCATGTTTTATTTTCTGTAATTCATTGTATAAAAGGGGGCCGCTAACTTATGTTTAGGAATGTTATCCTATTAAGTTTTTATTGGTATTTGATACATAAAAACAAATCGTAGCAACAAGACCTTATGGCGCTAATTTAGAGATTTTATGTCACACATCTTTAGTAACTGTACACTGATATATTTGATCACTCTTACAAGTCGCTACAGGCAGATTAGGATGATCTGGAAAAGTTTCTTTAGTATCATATTAGATTGGATAGTAACGTATTCTAAAAAGCGTTTATACGAGTACACTGTACCAAAAGATTGTTTATCAATATATATTTACATCTACCGAGTATGATTCTCTTTATTTCTTACGGAAACTTATAGTTAATTAAAAGCTATATAGAAACAGCCAGATTGAAATCTACACGCCCCGTTTATCGTTTGGTCGAAACCTACCGCAACTAAAACTGACAGAAAACTGACACGACTGAAATATACACGCCTCGTTTATGATTGGTCGAAACCTACAGCGATCTAAGAAAAATCACGGACTGCACGAAATAATCATGATAATGTCAGACTCAAATTCCCATAGGAGACGATTTGGCTGTTTCTTTTAGCTTACGTACTGATGTACATTAACAGTAATCTAGTGAATTTTAATTACTTTTTACAATCAATTTATTAATTTGTTAGAAGAAAGATGTAAATATAAACAACGCCGGTTATGTATTTTTCTGCAATGTCGCCACCTTCATATCCCGCATGAATCACCTGAGAAATATATTGATAAATGATACAGGTAACACGTGTTCGGATGTTGTTGTTATATTTATATCCAATCTCTGATTGGTCGTTTAAGTTACTCAGGCGTATCGAAACTTCCCTGTGTACGTGCTTAAAATAGAAGTTATTCGAGAATTCGCTGCTTATCGTGCAACAGACCCCCGCCAACCCATTTTGTTGTATTGGTAATATCGATGGTAATAAAATGTTTTTTTTAATTTGAAGAATGTTCAATGAAGGAAAAAGAAAAGTTGATTATACGTGTATATGATGTAATAAAAAAGTCTATTGCACTCGCACAGTCGCGCTGTTCCTATATATTGGTGTTCTGAGTTTTTATAAATATTTTATGTTCGTTTGAACGGGTGAATTAGAACATAAAGTATTTTATTGTTTAAGTTTACCAGCTATGATGAATAACATTTATATCGCAAATATTAAATATTACTTTCATTAATTACCTTTGCAATATCCACTCATCAGTATGTAATTTGTGCAGCACACCACTTTATCACTAGAAACATATTTCAACATAAAATAGTTGATTAAATATTAAATAAACCAAAAATTAAAATGTTTATCCATAATTACATCTCTCTCTCTCTCTCTCTCTCTCTCTCTCTCTCTCTCTCTCTCTCTCTCTCTCTTAAATACCTTTTTGTACTGCAGTTTCCACGAGGATCTGAAATATGCGTAAAAAAATAAAATTAAAATAGCATTCTTAATTATCTCTTATATTACAATACTCAATTGTTGAACAAGAGAGTTGAGCCTTGTCTTGGTTAAGCAACTTCTTCAAAATTACATGTACATGTATATGTATTGTTATAATTAATCAATTGAAATTTACCTGGGGAGAGAAAATAACAAACATTTTACGATATTTTATTAGTTAATCATTGATTATTTGTTATAAATCCAAAATCCGTCTTTCAAAAAGAATAAATCGTGATTCTCTGAAGAATAGGCACATTTTGCACGAGTCACAGGTAACCAAAATAGCTTTATTATGTAGATTTAATTTTATACTTTATTACAAGTTATTGCAAAATGCTTATTCTCAATATTTAAGGATATATATTACTGTTTCACAATTAAATGCACATTAGTGAACATTAATATCTATTTGGTCAAACAATCATTATGAAAAACATATTTTAAAGAGGAAATCGAGAGGAATTTCATGCAAATACATGCATGTCGGAAGACATTATTAAATCACCGTGGGAAAATGCTCTGATAGAGTTCACTGTTAAAACATTTACGTTCTGTTGATGCTGTTTTTGTAGTATTGAATATAATAGCAAAATGATACATAAAAGGAATACCTATACCCATGGATATGATGGCATTGGTGGTATGCGTCACATTTACATTTCTTAATGCAAAATTCTCCATACAAGTTCGGTGGGCATTTGTCCACACAGTCTTTACCATAAGTACCTTTTGGACATTCTAAAAGTGAAGACATCGCATTAAATCATCTGTTATCTCAAACTGTTCTTGATTAAAACTTGAAAATGTAGATACATAACTTTAATTACTTACTAGTACAAATACCGTTGAACATGTAATAATTAGTACAGCATTCTTTGCTTCTTAAATATGAAATGAAATCTAGTATTAATGTTGCAAGTTAAAGAAATACGTTTTGAAATGATATTTGAATAACATTTAATGTAAATAAAAACGAAAAATAAAAATGCACGTGGCGAAGAACTTTTCATTCAGGTACGTATATCGCACTGAAACAATGTGGTCCATGGTCCATGACTTTGAACAGTATACTGTTATTTTATGCTAATATCATTATCATAGTATATATGTAAATGCTATATCGTATAGAGGTAAATAATTGGCATTTATTAATTTTCCTATCAAAACATTCACTGCTCATCATGTGAATTTATGGAAATTGATAAGTGGAAAATCAAATCATAATATAATGGTATGAATTTTTACTGTTATCTCTGCCTTTCTTTATACTATTTGTTTTTCTGTAAGCTGTGGTTCATTAAAATCAACTTACAATTCTGAAGTTGTACAATTTCCATCCCTCGTTGAATCTTTCAAATTGGTTAAATTGCTTAATTTTAAAACTAGGCAGAATGGCATCACAAAATGCATTAAACTATTGAGTATCGACATGATGAATTCAATCATTGATTATTCGTATAAACATTGTTTTTGTTCTCATACTGAAACAGGAAATGTGCAAAATCTGAGGAAGTATTTCAGTTGACATGCAATAAAATTTTGTTCATACATCGTTGTTTTTGGGTTACTCAATCTATTTTTACAAAAATAGTATTCATTCTAAATATTATAAACAGTTAATCTTAATGCGTCATTTTCTTTACAAAGGGCTTGACTTGTTTGTGTAACAAAAATTAATACGATTCCATCGTGCTTCAAAAAGTAGCCATTAAGCAAATAAAAAAAAACTAGATTCATTATCGTTTATTTTTACTATTTTCGA
Organism: Magallana nippona; assembly: GCA_033439105.1. Lineage (NCBI taxonomy): Eukaryota > Metazoa > Mollusca > Bivalvia > Ostreida > Ostreidae > Magallana > Magallana nippona. The sequence continues at coordinate 25,052,098 of CM065920.1, read as the reverse complement.
TGGAGTGACTGGATCTACTATATGATGAGGCATTATGCACACATGAGCACTTGTTCCATGTACTCATTAAGTTAAACACCACACAGCTAAATGGATATTTTTTCAGTTTTTTTTTTTATTATAACAAGGGTTTCAATTGATAAAGAAAGCAAGAGGATCTTCTATAGGTGGCAGGGGATAGTTTCGAACGGAAGACCCGTTCAACATTTTAAAATAAAGGGAAAACCTGAGGTTTGGCTGGTTATTTGAGGGGTAAAAATAAAATATATTTATTGCATTCATTTTGTGGATAGAGGAGCTCATGTCCATTCCATTGATATATGACACTTTAAAACTGGTTGCACTCTTCATCAGATATGGAATGAAAATGCGAAACCGTAGCCAAAAATTTCACTCTCGGTTTTGTGCTTGAAAAGTGGGGTGGGTTCAGAACACGGAATGTCACTCGAAAAGAAGGTGATTGAATCAATTGGTGATTTATTTGCATGGGTATACATTATGCTACGAATCCTACGGTAGATTATGGCAGTTGCTCGGAACTGGAGCGTGGTGCTGGGCCCGTGTTAATGTGAAAAAGGTCATATTTTCAGAAAATTTTTAGACGGTCTTTGGCTATTTTATATAGTGCTATATGTAAGTTATACTTGTTTTATTCTGAAATGTTTAAAAATTCTATAGAGTCGGGACCATGTGTCTTCTGCATGCAAACCAATTTTAGCAAATTTATAAATCCACTGAAAAATTAGATCACATATATGGGCACTATCTGCCTCACATTTCCTCGACCAAAAAAAACTATCCCCTGCCACCATAGAGGGACTATAAAAATAGTATCTAGTTTAGATACCGACATTTTCGCTAGCCAAGGGTTTACGATCCACTACGTAAACCCTTAGCTAGCGAAGATGAAATACCGAGTTAACCTTGATTATGTTGGTATCCCGAGAAAAAAACCATTGATCATGTTTTATCATGCGTATCTAGCTGTGGATGAAAGAAATTCTGCAAAAAATATCAGAATAAAGAGGAAGCTTTTAAATTTGAAGATGAAGGTATTTAGAGACTGTTTTAAGAGTTAAGTTTATTAATTACAATAAATGAAAATAGGGATGATTATATATCCGTCTCCTGCGAATTTAAAAAACGTATCACGAACGTTGGATATGTCGGTTAATAGTATCCCATTAACGTCATCTGAGTATTGTTTACTTATAGAATGTGTCATAATTTGTGTTGTTTGTGTCCTTGTTGATTGGTATAGTTTAAAACTAACGTTGCATTGTGTCACCGCACATTTATCACCGACGAAACTGCAGTAAACCGTATAACATTGTTAAATAATATGTTGATCTTGTCTAGGTGTATTTATATTCTAATGTGTTCTATTCGATCAATTACATATATAAACATCCTTTTAACTTTTGATTTTCAAAAAAACAAGACTTAATACGTATTCTGTAAATATTTTGCAATTCAAATTGGAAAATCCAGCCTTTAAAATTCATATAAATACAGAGACTACATGACACATTACATGACTAAAGAGGAGATGAACATTAAGAAAACAATGAACACAGTTCTAAGGATTTTTGCAGTAATTCAAATGACAAAATACTTTGTGATTGCTGATAGTTCTTGCGACCCAAGTAAGCCAAGTAAGGAATAAAACAACATGTATCTTTAAGATAATATCTATTGTGCTAATTTTTTTGTAATTGGTGCTGTTTTTGTTTATTTCTTCATTGATAGTGGGTGTGGGGAGATCAAATTTAAAAGTGTTTTGCTTTGTTGGTTTTTTTTATTTTTATTATTTTTTTCTATTATGTTTGTATTTTTTCCTTTAGACATTGCATTATTTTTGTTTTCCATTGTATGTTTTATTATTGGTGTTGGAAGGTATTTGTGTGTATGCGTGTGGAGTGGGGGTGGGGGTGTCCAATTGGTTTGGATAAATAAAACCACGAAAAGATACATGTATACAACCAAAATTAAAAAAAAAAAATACTAAGCATTTTAACGTTACACTTTTAATCCTTCCTTTTTTGTAATAAGGGTCTTGCAAGGATATCCTTTTGAATAACCCGGAAAGCAAAAGCGGAGAATATACCATCTTTGAAGATACAAAACAGCCGATTTCTGTATTTTGTGAGTTTTCGTCGAAATCTCATGGGTACACATATCTAAAAGACTATTCTGAAAGCCAGTTTATTCTTCGCTCCATCTGTTCCACTACAGATGAAGTTAAAGTGGTTCATCTCCGGACATCAGGTAAACGCTACGAAACAATTCTGGAAGAGTTGAAACGTTATCAGAGTAATTATTCATTGAGTCTGCAAATTAACGAAAATGAAGGCTTCAATTCACCTCTGAACGCTCCTTTCCTTGGCAAATACATTTACGTGGGGTTTCTCCCACGGGCGATTGCAGCTAGACGCAGTGTTCAGGGATATCGAGCTGGTTCAAAGGACTGGGAATTCAACAACTGTGATGCCAATCCAAATTCGTACATATCTTTCTTCTATAACAACTCGCCATTGCAAACTAATAGCTATCACAAGAAGTGTTGTTATAATACATATATGAGAAATTGGATTGATGTCTCTACCGAATATAGCCTTCCTATCCCTGCGAACTACTTCCGGTTTTTCGAAATGCATATGGGTGGATGTGGAGGGTATGTTGTCCCTAACTATGGAACCTTTTCTGATATTGTTGGTGCCATACCTGGATTTAGGTTTGGTGAGGTTTTTTTTTATATTTTCGTTGATTGTTCGCTAATTTTCTTTGACATTTTTTTTCGAAATAGTTCGAAAGTAAAATTTGTTTCATCTTTCACTCTATCCCTTTATTTTCTTTTACACGTTTTTTTTATTTATTTATTTTTTCTTGTAGATGTAACCTGCAGTGATATTCATTGCCATCATGGTGGATCGTGTATTATATCAAATGGAAGACCAACATGTATATGTTCTTTGGGATTCACCGGATATCAATGCCAAGAAAAGATCCCATGTAAGATGTCTAATGTTTTGGATAAAAACATATATCATCTTTTGTGTAAAATTCATAGAATCCCATTTCATCATATGGATACTCGACGATTTGATGAAATATCTACATTTACATCTCTAATATTTAATTTTCAGTTTCTTGTAGAGACATTGCTATTTCCAAAGGACCTATAACTGGCGAATACTTAATATACAGCAGAACAAAACAAGGTCAATCGTACAACGTTTTCTGCGAGTTTCATCAGACCTACGGATTAACCTTTGTCTCAAATACCGATGCCACTATTGATGCTGACAAATTATTTGAAATAAAATATCAAGTGGTGGTCCGACATCTCAGAGAGAACAAGCAGTATGACTCCATTCTGGAGCAAATAACTCGGTATGCCGACAAGCCATTGACAGTCCATTATAATTCTTCTTCTGGCTTTAGAGCTCCAGTAAATGCCGAAAGGATGGGGCCTTATCTCTACCTTGGATTTCTGGACAAGAATACGGCGAATGCTAAGAACACACAGGGCTACAGAGTCAACGATGCCGATCCAACGTTCGTCAATTGTGATGGGAATCCAAACAGTTATCTTGCCTTTTATTTCAACCGTAAAGGCAACTCTCCTGTTGGATATTACAAAAAGTGTTGTTACACGCCGCTAATGAAAACATGGCTGAATGCTGGAGTACCCGTAGATCCTGTTCGACATCTTCCTAAGTCCTACTTTTTGCAGTTTGAGATGCATTTGGGGGGCTGCGGTGGATATGCAATAAATGGATACAATGCACTAGGGAATATCAATGGGGCAGCTTTAGGCATGCGTTTTGGTAAGTGATTTTTGTTGTTCTAAATGTTGAATCTCATTTGTTTGCTGTTTGATCACCCTTTCATTCCAAATGTAATAATCTTTTTTCCAGAGTTATGAATTAATGAACGAGGAACTCCTAGATTCTTGTTACCTACGATATGACACAAGCCAAGAAGAGCGATACATGCAGTATTTGCTGATACTTACTTTCCTTATATAACATTTCAAATTGTTTAATACAGTCATTTTCTTCAGTCAGTGATTTTGTCACATATACTCCTTAAATAGTACATGTACTAGATGTTATTCTGATTACAACGATAAAGCTGGTATAATGACTGGATCATCAAGGAATAAAAAAGAATTTCATTTACCATGTTTTTGTTCTTCAAATTACACAACTCCAGAACGAGTTCTTTGTCGCTTCAAAAGTTAAACAGTGTTCTTAAGGAGGCTGACTTTAGTTTTTATTGCGCATGTTTTTGCGCATTATAGTAAAATACAGTGTATTTATACTTTTTATGAATTTTTTTCAATATCATTTATAAAATACAGATAAAAATATTTAGATTTTTCAAGGAAAATTTTATTTTTTAAATGTTTTTCTGTTGTACGGTAGGTGAGCGTTGCCATTGTGCTTTTATGGCGTTACGATAAAATGAAGCTTTGTATGAGTACGTCATAAGAAATAACAAAAAAGGAAAAGGTAAGAATCGTACGCCGTTCAAAATCTATACACAGAATAATGCTATCATCGGAAGTATTTTTCTTAATTTTTGAATGAATCCATTGTTCCAAGCTATATTTGTAATACTCAAACTATATAGCAAAATTTGTTGCATTTTAATATATTGAGATGCCCCCCCCCCCCCCCCCCCACTAAAAATCAGACGGCAGAATTTAGTATTTTTTACATATAGGGTAGGAAATGATCTTACTAATCACATTTTAAAATTTGAGAAAAAAAAGCTACTGTAGTATTTTTAATCTGCTTCGAATTGCGGGAAATTACAATTTCCTATATATTCCTATAGTAAATGTACCTGTATTTTAAAATGGTCCCCAAAAAGAACCAGATGATCGATCTTCTTGTAACTTCGCAAATAAACAAGAGTTGGTGTAAATTACATGTGGTTAAAAAGGTTAAAAAATAAAAAGTTTTGCTATAATTGTAGTTTTTCCGCAAAAAACCCAAATCGACCTTCTTAAAACGAACAATTCAATGATAGTTAAAAATAGAAATAGAGAAAAAAGAAACTCTTCCTTTCATAATTCTCTCATCGCTTAAGCCGTTTTGATAACGAGCTCTACGTATCCATAAATTCAAAGAAAAATGTAGAATCAAAATGACCTAAGCCTTTGTGAGATTTTTGATAATTTTATTGTCAATACTCAGCCAATACCAATTAAACAACTGTCCATTTTCTGTAACACACAAACAGTTCCTGGCTGATATGTTAATGTGATTCGAACTTTATTAAAATGTCTTTCGAGGTTGAATTGAGCGAGCCAAATCCAAATATTGTTACCTAATCTATGTATATTTCAGGGGTATGAAGAATGAGAAGCGTTTAACGTAATTTACATTAGACCTAAGAGGGAATGATATTAATTGTATCATACTCTAGTTATACTTTTAACCACATCGAGTGTTGAACGTTTGTTAAAAAATAAATCCACGTAACCGTAAGGATTGCAAAACGTACATATGCAATAAAAGGGATACACGTACACATGGAGCTGAGAAAATTATGTTTATATTGTAGAGCCCTTGCCATAATTACCCTCTTTGGCTATAGTCAAGTCAATATTAGTACTTCGTCCATGCTTAGGATTCGTGGCATTACAGAGGTTTTAGAGTATGACAGTGTCTAGAGATGTTGCCATGATTTCTCTGAAGTTGTCTGTATCCTTGTTGGTTGTCACAATTGTAAAAGACATGTCATTATTAGAGGATCCATGAACTCTAGGCTTTAACGTTGGTAGATCTTGCAAAACAAATCAAATACATTGTGAAACAAAGAAAGATTATTTATATTAATTGATGAATTGAATATAATCAAGCATACCAAAATTAGTCCTCTGTTTGTTTTTGTAGTGCCTGTAACATTTGAAATTGTCATCAATGCAATTTGCAAGAATGTATTCCGCCAATTTGATTATTTAACAAATCGAAAAGTGTTTTTTCTATTAAGAACTCATAAATGTAAAATACGTCTTACCGCCAATAAAGAAACCCGAAGACAATCATAGTACCTATTATCACTGGAATTATGAAATAAATCAGCCAAGTTGATTTGATACGATATTCTAATAAAAAAGGAGAAAAATATCCCAGAATCAGTTTTACTCTTAGTAAAGCATTTTTAATAAATGTTGATTTCACTCAATTAACCAATCATATTTGATCATATATAAGTAGCAAACCTATTGGGACTGTCTTTGAAAATCTAAGATTTACGGGTTAGATATGTTGATTGATATCATTGTATTAAATTGATAATCTAGATACAATTTATTTAAAAAACGTTTTACCCATGTCTTAGTTATGATTTTAAATGGCTTCATGTTATATAATTATATAATTGAATAATTGATACATCGGTGATCTTACAACTTGACGAAAATAGATAAAAGGTTATCAATATTCTTTTTGGTCTCGCTTCAAGAACAAGTGTCAAATCATACCTCTTTGTAAACACCCAAGAGCTTTATCACAGTCTGTCGCTTTGCAATTGCATACTTCTTTACAAAACAAACCGTAGAAACCTACCGGACAAATTTCTATGCAATTCTTCCCAAATGTTCCTAGTTGGCAAGCTAAAATGAAAATATTATACGTATACACAGAAGACTGAAACCAGTACAAAAACTAGGCAGAATTATAAATGTTTACACTCTTAGATTAAAATATTACAGGTAAATTCAATTTATCAAATTTGACATGATGTCTTTGCGTAATTTTATCTCTCAACATATATTTATCTAGTCAGTCCCGATTTGATATGGGTAAAATTTATACACATTGCATGTATTAAGCTTCTATTTCTAACAATGTGTAATAATGCATTTTATGACTGCCTCTATTAATAATTATATCAAAATACTTTGAATGATATGGAACAAGAAGTTAAATTGGGGTCACGTGAACTACCACATGTGTAAATTTATCATTGATACGTAAAATGCACAACAAGTGTTTGTTCAATGTGACGTATGTTTTCCAAAGCAGGTTTTTTGCATTTGTGTTGCCATTTTACCATGGGAAAATCCAAAAACAAGGTAGTTATCAAAAACTCATGAAAAATCAAATAAGAAATTATCAAAATATGTAAGGGGCACAGACATTGTTTCTGCAAGTTAATATACACTGTATTAAAACTAGGTAGTTAACTCAAAGTTACGTAGAGTACGTAACTACCTGTATAAATTACAACTACTGCATTTTCTGGGGAAAAGCGGCATAAAATATGTTGTACCATTCTGTTCTGTTTTCTTCTTAATGCTTAAGCAGCTTTATAACATTACTCGCCGACTGGAGTTTCAGAAATTAAAGTCAAAGTGATTTTGTAAAATTCAATCCTTGTGTTTAACATTGCAAAAATTGGGCGTGAAGACCATCAACCAAAATTCACAAAAACTACAGCTTATTTGTAACATAAAGCTTTGTTTCACACATCATAATATATTGAAGCTGTTTAAACAGATAGAAAATAATAAGAACACCCACTATTTCAAAAAATATATTGAAGATGAAAATGTTACCAAATACAAGTCAACTGCTTTTATGCTTAAATCAAAACTTATTGCAATTCACGGAAGGGTGAGGTTCATATAATATGGATATTATAATCTTATTTCAATATGGGAATGAATTCATTGCAGAAACGAGTTCTGTTTAATGGGATATTAAGTTACACAAATTTGAATTACAGCAAACTGTCGTCTAAGAGTACCTCACTACATCAAGACATACTTTTGAGGACACTACATTACAAAATGACGATTTAAATATACTGTTAAATTGTTTACGTTAATCGATTCGGGTGTATATCGTCATAGCTCAGTATTTGAAGCATCGGGATCGTGAAACCCAGTTAATGAGTCAAAATCCGTCTGGGGCTTTTGTTATTAATAACGGAAATAAATTTTTGGAATTTTTTTTAATTCCAGTATTGCATATTGCTCGCCTATTTCACCTATATACTTCTTATGCATCATGCTATTTATCATAATCAAGTAATTTTTTGCCGATTTGAGAAAAAAAACCACGTGATGCACTCTTGTAGATATTCAACATTAAAATGTCACGCGCTATGTAACTAATGACATTCACTAGTTATCCTGATGTTAATACCAAATAGCTTTTTTTTTCTTTGTCCTGCAATCTTCATCATAAATTACCTTTGCAAGAACCATCTATTAGTACGTAGTTTGTACAGCAAATCAGTTCACTAGAAAAATGGAGAAGGAGAAATTCTTGATCAGGAAATTCAGAGCAGCTGTTAAAACATGAAAAAAATCAATTGTGTTGAAAATTCCGCCCACACACACACACACACACACACACACACACACACACACACACACATTTGTGTAAACTTGCGAGACCGATATGATCTGATACTCAATATCCGATACATTGTATTTACCTATTTTTACTGCAGTTTCCACGAGGATCTGATATAGACAAGTAAACAACATATAATTTGGTAAAAACGAAAACGAAATAAATCTTATAAAAAACACTTATTGCAACAATTATCCCGCTTTAAACAAAATAATAACAAAAAAAATTGTAACTACAAAATGATACTGTTTAATAATAAAATTGTAAATAGTTGGCAGACATTTGCATTTAAAGATATCTGTTTGAAAACCAATATTTTCAAATTGTCAAACTCAATAGATACACGTAAAAGGGACATATAGCTTCCATAGACCTGTTTAGATCATTGGTAAAGTTGTGACTTAATTTGTCAATAGAATGTCCATCCGTAACACTGAGATAACAATTACTAGTATATACTTTCTGTACATGTAACACCTTGCAATGGGAAATGTTTGCAATCCATTCGTTGTTAAAGAAAAAAATACTTATAACTTAACTTGTAAACTTTGTTGAGAATTGGACATTCTAAAAAAGTGTCTAGAAAGAATGCAAAATTATTCGAATCTATTTTCAATTGTTAATTAAAAAGTTAATATTTTGTCATAAAAAACTATTCATTTCATACAAGTAGAATTGTAAATAACAATAATTTAGTTTTCTAATTTTGCAAATGGTATCTTTGCAAACCGAACTAAAAATAAAAAGAGGGCTGTGTTGTTCCGTATCTTTATGTATAAATATTTTTTTTCCTAGTAACTTGATCAAATACTAGAGATTAAAGATACAGATTTGCTTTTTATGCACTAAAATTTATTTCTGAATTAAAATACATGTATGTATACTTAAAACTTACTTATTGAATAGTATTGAATTAATACGCGGAAAAATTTCATTACTTCTTCCGTGGCGAAACACATGAACAATGTATAGTTACGTTTTTAAGCTAAAATAATTCTATTTTTGAAATATGTCAACGGATGTTAAATACATTATCAATTTATTCAAAACTGCCATTGAAAGTTAATTTTACATGTATGATATTACGTCAACTACAAGCATAATGTGGCCTTAAATAAATAAGACTTTAATTTTATGAAAATGATAGAGTAGGCGGAAAACAGAATTTCTTTGGCCAAGCACTGTGATTCAGATCAGAAACAAATTAAAGATGTAAGGTATAATCAAACCTGGCTACAATATTATAATTAATTTATCGCATTATTAAGTTATGTTGAAATTAAGAAAAGTTATTTGCAATAAGTTATTAAAATAAAACAATAACATGCAAACACATCTTATTAACGAAGAATGATCTACTGTTTGTCAAATGATATCTTTTTAAAAGTATTAATATTATAAGGCATGTTTTGTCAATCCAACGAACATGTTGATACAATGATTTTAAAAAAAATGTACAGAAGACAATTTGAATGCTCAAACTTCATAAGAGAATGCCACATTTAAGATGTAAATATTATAAGCCTGCTTAAAACTTATGCAAATAAAAACAGTTAATTGTGCAATTCTTGTTTGTGAGAAAAATAGATAATACAATTCAAGACAAAAAGTACATACATGTATCTATACATCCATGTATATAATGGCATTGTTGATGAGTTTTGCAGTTACATTTCTGTACGCACAATTCTCCATACATGTTGTCCGGGCATTTATGCACACAGTTATTGCCAAATGTACCTTTTTGGCACTCTAGAAAAAGTGGAGATTTCTTATTAAAACATAAAAAAAGTCTGAGACATTGTTTTGAATTGCTTTATCTAAATAAATGCATACTTACTACTACATATCCCATTTACCATGTAATAATTAACACAGCATTCTTTTTTTCTAAAATACAAAAAAAAATTATATCTATATATAATTTCATGAATTCTTAAAACCGTTCTTTCTATGTGACGATCAAGAATTAATTCACATATCTATACGAATAATCAATATCCATATGATAATATAAGAATAAAATCAAGAATTTCTCCTTATATCTACACCCTTTCACTGATTTTAATCGATTTTTTAGAATAAACTTACAGCTCTAATGATAAACAGTTTCCTACCCACGATGAATTCTCGGATTTCACCAAATTGCTTGATGACAAAATAAAGTTAGAAAAGGAAAGAAAAATAAAAGTATTCACTGTCAACATGACGAAACCAATCATTTATCGTGAATAACTGGTAGTTTTCTTTCCTTCATAAAGGAAGCATAGATATAGGGAAATTCATTGAATCTCATAGTTTCATATACTATGTACACATCTGTGATTGACAAGTTGGGATATTACGATCATACCCATTTGTGTAATTGAAATTTGCTGTCTTTTATTCATTATTCTTTAGATAAACGTTCGCTGCATTTACTTTATACTGTACGGGGAGAAGTCTTGAATTTATGAACTGTTTTGGGGTTTTTTTTTTTTACCCTTTTAGCATTAAACTAGGGCACCAAATTGTATGAAACGAATTTAAACAGAAATCTGGGTGTTGTAAGCCAAAAAAGTGATTTCAAATTACCTTTGAATTATTTTTGTATAATAACTGCACTTTTAATGAAGTGTTACGCACTCCGTTGGAATAAGTATATGCACTGTATTTATACCTGATAATTCTTGCAAAACAGTTTTGGTTCACTTTTAATTTTGATGTCATCATTCCTTTTCCGATTTCATATGTACAATATAAAATTTAAAATAACGTAAAATGAAAAAAGTTTTTTAAAAATCCCATTCTTGTTCGAGTTTCTATGAACAAGTAATATGGAGTTTCGATTTTTTAGTAATGATATTTATATCAATAACATCGGATCGTTTTTTAAGTCTTTGTTAATTTGGATTTTATTTGTCACAAATGATCGATTATTAGCGAGTATTTAGCAATTTTTGCATTTTGAAAAATCACAATCTGCGTCAAGATCAAATAATAAAAATTATTTGCACAAAAGTGCTTTCAAATTACTGGGTCAGTTGAACGCATATGTTTGAATGGCGCTGATATTCCTAGTTAATTCAACAATTCCCTGACTAAAAACATCTTAAATATACTTTCAGGTTTTTAAAACACAGATGCAGCTTATCTTATACATAGGAAATCATGTGTGATTTCTATGATTTTACAACAAAACTTCCTTAACGTATTCTCTAGATAATCAAAATTGAATTCGATGAATTCTCGGATTTCACCAAATTGCTTGATGACAAAATAAAGTTAGAAAAGGAAAGAAAAATAAAAGTATTCACTGTCAACATGACGAAACCAATCATTTATCGTGAATAACTGGTAGTTTTCTTTCCTTCATAAAGGAAGCATAGATATAGGGAAATTCATTGAATCTCATAGTTTCATATACTATGTACACATCTGTGATTGACAAGTTGGGATATTACGATCATACCCATTTGTGTAATTGAAATTTGCTGTCTTTTATTCATTATTCTTTAGATAAACGTTCGCTGCATTTACTTTATACTGTACGGGGAGAAGTCTTGAATATATGAACTGTTCTGGGGTTTTTTTTTTTACCCTTTTAGCATTAAACTAGGGCACCAAATTGTATGAAACGAATTTAAACAGAAATCTGGGTGTTGTAAGCCAAAAAAGTGATTTCAAATTACCTTTGAATTATTTTTGTATAATAACTGCACTTTTAATGAAGTGTTACGCACTCCGTTGGAATAAGTATATGCACTGTATTTATACCTGATAATTCTTGCAAAACAGTTTTGGTTCACTTTTAATTTTGATGTCATCATTCCTTTTCCGATTTCATATGTACAATATAAAATTTAAAATAACGTAAAATGTAAAAAGTTTTTTAAAAATCCCATTCTTGTTCGAGTTTCTATGAACAAGTAATATGGAGTTTCGATTTTTTAGTAATGATATTTATATCAATAACATCGGATCGTTTTTTAAGTCTTTGTTAATTTGGATTTTATTTGTCACAAATGATCGATTATTAGCGAGTATTTAGCAATTTTTGCATTTTGAAAAATCACAATCTGCGTCAAGATCAAATAATAAAAATTATTTGCACAAAAGTGCTTTCAAATTACTGGGTCAGTTGAACGCATATGTTTGAATGGCGCTGATATTCCTAGTTAATTCAACAATTCCCTGACTAAAAACATCTTAAATATACTTTCAGGTTTTTAAAACACAGATGCAGCTTATCTTATACATAGGAAATCATGTGTGATTTCTATGATTTTACAACAAAACTTCCTTAACGTATTCTCTAGATAATCAAAATTGAATTCGATGAATTCTCGGATTTCACCAAATTGCTTGATGACAAAATAAAGTTAGAAAAGGAAAGAAAAATAAAAGTATTCACTGTCAACATGACGAAACCAATCATTTATCGTGAATAACTGGTAGTTTTCTTTCCTTCATAAAGGAAGCACTGATATAGGGAAATTCATTGAATCTCATAGTTTCATATACTATGTACACATCTGTGATTGACAAGTTGGGATATTACGATCATACCCATTTGTGTAATTGAAATTTGCTGTCTTTTATTCATTATTCTTTAGATAAACGTTCGCTGCATTTACTTTATACTGTACGGGGAGAAGTCTTGAATATATGAACTGTTCTGGGGTTTTTTTTTTACCCTTTTAGCATTAAACTAGGGCACCAAATTGTATGAAACGAATTTAAACAGAAATCTGGGTGTTGTAAGCCAAAAAAGTGATTTCAAATTACCTTTGAATTATTTTTGTATAATAACTGCACTTTTAATGAAGTGTTACGCACTCCGTTGGAATAAGTATATGCACTGTATTTATACCTGATAATTCTTGCAAAACAGTTTTGGTTCACTTTTAATTTTGATGTCATCATTCCTTTTCCGATTTCATATGTACAATATAAAATTTAAAATAACGTAAAATGTAAAAAGTTTTTTAAAAATCCCATTCTTGTTCGAGTTTCTATGAACAAGTAATATGGAGTTTCGATTTTTTAGTAATGATATTTATATCAATAACATCGGATCGTTTTTTAAGTCTTTGTTAATTTGGATTTTATTTGTCACAAATGATCGATTATTAGCGAGTATTTAGCAATTTTTGCATTTTGAAAAATCACAATCTGCGTCAAGATCAAATAATAAAAATTATTTGCACAAAAGTGCTTTCAAATTACTGGGTCAGTTGAACGCATATGTTTGAATGGCGCTGATATTCCTAGTTAATTCAACAATTCCCTGACTAAAAACATCTTAAATATACTTTCAGGTTTTTAAAACACAGATGCAGCTTATCTTATACATAGGAAATCATGTGTGATTTCTATGATTTTACAACAAAACTTCCTTAACGTATTCTCTAGATAATCAAAATTGAATTCGATGAATTCTCGGATTTCACCAAATTGCTTGATGACAAAATAAAGTTAGAAAAGGAAAGAAAAATAAAAGTATTCACTGTCAACATGACGAAACCAATCATTTATCGTGAATAACTGGTAGTTTTCTTTCCTTCATAAAGGAAGCATAGATATAGGGAAATTCATTGAATCTCATAGTTTCATATACTATGTACACATCTGTGATTGACAAGTTGGGATATTACGATCATACCCATTTGTGTAATTGAAATTTGCTGTCTTTTATTCATTATTCTTTAGATAAACGTTCGCTGCATTTACTTTATACTGTACGGGGAGAAGTCTTGAATATATGAACTGTTCTGGGGTTTTTTTTTTTTACCCTTTTAGCATTAAACTAGGGCACCAAATTGTATGAAACGAATTTAAACAGAAATCTGGGTGTTGTAAGCCAAAAAAGTGATTTCAAATTACCTTTGAATTATTTTTGTATAATAACTGCACTTTTAATGAAGTGTTACGCACTCCGTTGGAATAAGTATATGCACTGTATTTATACCTGATAATTCTTGCAAAACAGTTTTGGTTCACTTTTAATTTTGATGTCATCATTCCTTTTCCGATTTCATATGTACAATATAAAATTTAAAATAACGTAAAATGTAAAAAGTTTTTTAAAAATCCCATTCTTGTTCGAGTTTCTATGAACAAGTAATATGGAGTTTCGATTTTTTAGTAATGATATTTATATCAATAACATCGGATCGTTTTTTAAGTCTTTGTTAATTTGGATTTTATTTGTCACAAATGATCGATTATTAGCGAGTATTTAGCAATTTTTGCATTTTGAAAAATCACAATCTGCGTCAAGATCAAATAATAAAAATTATTTGCACAAAAGTGCTTTCAAATTACTGGGTCAGTTGAACGCATATGTTTGAATGGCGCTGATATTCCTAGTTAATTCAACAATTCCCTGACTAAAAACATCTTAAATATACTTTCAGGTTTTTAAAACACAGATGCAGCTTATCTTATACATAGGAAATCATGTGTGATTTCTATGATTTTACAACAAAACTTCCTTAACGTATTCTCTAGATAATCAAAATTAAGTGCCAAAAAATGCATATTTCTATCATTAATCATTTAAGAATATACCATGTTTAAAGGAAGCATACCGATACATAGCTAATACTCGTTATCTACAATTAGATCATGTATTTTTTACGACTGATTGTGTGATTGTACTTAAACAATTATATTCATAAAAAGTGTTTTACAATCTTTTTCCTTTAATAGGAACACTTATCTTTTGCTTTTACAGTTGATCAAACCCTTACAAATCAACATAACATTCATACACGTGCTTAATATTATGAATTAATGAACTGCTTTTTAGGCTTCTTCTTTAACTACCTTGGTGTTTTAAACTTCGTTACTGTTAAGTATTGAAAGTTTTCATTCTAAATCAGTATTTAGTTACGTTACAATCATTTTAATAATATTAAAAAAATTTCAATTCATCTTGAATGATTTTTTTACTGTTTTTTTTCATTTTTTATTCATTACTTTTGGAAATGATTTGAACCCAGATAGAGTAGGTAATTTATAATATTTATATCATAACCGTTTGCAATTGCACGGCATTTTGTAAGACGGAAATCATCGTCAGAAACCCATGGCTGATAATGCGTTGTTCCTATCCCCATCAGCGGTTAGAGGAAGGAGGAACAAAGTGTTATCAACTGTGGGTTTCCGACGATAGATGGAAATATTACTATTGCAAACAATGCTTCATTGGGGATATTTAAAATATTTCCACAAATGCATTGCCACAATAAGCAGAAATGTGTACTTTTTCTTAGTGGTTCATTTATTTACTTCTAAAGAAAATGTATATTTTGCTTTATACTGACAAACCTAACCAGTTTGAGTAATTAAGTAAAATTACCTGATCTTCATCCTATGTGGCATAATATCAAAAAATTAAATTGAATTGAAATAAGAATATTTCACGACATCACTGGAAGTGCATTTGCCATTGGTGAATATTTTTAAGACCTAATTTCAAAACATAAATCAACCTTTTTTTTAGACTCAAAATAAATATAGAGATCAAGAATAGTATTTTTATATTCTAGTTTATGCCTCACATGAACATTTTTCCTCAGATGCATACATGTACATGAAAAATGACAATAACAAACTGTCAACCATCTCAAAAATCCATAAAGCAAAATACAAATTCAAAGCAGAGCAACACAGACCTCTAAAAAGATAGAGGTGGGATAAGGTGCCTAGGAGGAGTAAGCATCCCCTGTTGACCGTTCGCACCCGCCGTGTTTATACATTAACGCTAAAAATAAAATATGCAGAACTTTATAATTATTGTTAACACTCATGAAAACTAAACCTATTTAATTGCTCATCTACGTATACATTACAATACTTTTTCAAAAGATGAATTTAAGAATGTATTCTATAAAAAGTATACCTATAATATGTATTCCAAAAATATTTGATGGAGAAAAATGACATTTTAAGCAACTATATTCTTAACCAAATAAAATATGTCCGCGCCTTTTGACTATTGATAATTAATCCCTGGCAGCATTCACTTTCCCGTATTTTCATCTTGGTTTTTTTTTTTAAATTTATTAATTTTGCTTCTCCAGATCTCTAGAAAATTTAAAATTGTTGAATAACTAAAAACTATTTTCCTAAGAATATTTTCTTCTCTATTAAGTTTCTTTTAGTATCAAAAACCAAGTTCGAATTTATATCGAACGATAGATTTGTAGGCCCCTTTCGATCAACAGCAACGTCATTCCCATAGAACAGTCGACATAAATAGTTGTTATCCAAGAGATTATAAACTTGAAGCCAGTAAATTGTGTATGACACAACAGACAGGTCATTACAATGAAATATTGAACATCAATATAAATGATAAAATATAAGCATAAGACAAACAAATCTGCATATAATATTTACCTCCAAACACGTTTTACAGATTGAATTTTAAAACGTTGAGATGAAAGACGTGATGCCATTCTTATATTACAAGTGTATATTCTACAAAACCATGTTTCGTTGGGTTTTTTTCTAGATTTCAGTTGAGTTTAGATAATTCTATTTGTTTCTCGGCAAAGAACATGATTTCCATCAGCATCTTGTACAGTTTAGATTGTACTGCTTAGTACATGTTTATATACAATATGTACGGGATCCAGATAATACCCCCTAAACCCAAACTCCTCTGTACATATAGTTTAATGTTTGTTAAAATTCGGAGCGTTGGAAATCCTTTCACCCGAGGTAAGGTTAATGTTTAAGTGAATTTGACAAACTATTTTACATTCAGATAACGTTTTTGTACCCTTCAAAATCAAATGTGACACAGTTGGCTAGTTTGGACTTTCTTTGATGAGGAATGTATAGTTATTTTCTCTTAGTCTGGACAATCCAATTGATTCTTCGCCCAAATATGATACAGGCGCTATGTAAACACTTTGCTGTTTTGATTTATATCTACAAAAAATAAAATATTTAATTTTATTTTTTGTTCTGTGGGATTTCTTAAAAAGTCTTAAAAATTAGATATCTTTATCCTGTTATCAATATTCTTACCTTTATAAGTATAATAAGGTCCTTTTAAAATTATAGTGTAAATAAATAAAATTTCAAAAAAACTTCCACCGTGAAATCTATATTACAGATTGTTTAATCATTTATTATTTTAAGAGTATGAAGTTCATTAACAATATTGATTTTTTTTCGTCAAACATAAATGTAAGAAATCGTTAGTACAGTATTCAACTGAATTATCATATCCAGTATCACAAAATCTTTTTTAAAAAAATTATTGCGATTGATTACCTTACAACTACACAAATTGTGACACCTATCACAACGCTGGTGATGGCCAGACAGGCTGCAGCTATAGGAATAGTTGACGTTGTGGGAGGCAAGTCAGCTGACTCTATTCAATATCCCAGAGGAAAACAATTATAATAAAATGAAGTTATGCAATCAAAGTGCGTTAATTTTTAAAGTATACTGTAAAAGAGCAAAGAACACACAGTCGCTACCTTCCAACTATGGCACAACTTACTGTTTCATCTATGTATTCTAGTTTTCAATAATAAATAAGAGATATGATGCAGGGGAAGATTTTAATATAAATATACAAATTTCAAAGGGAAAAGTTGATGCAAAACAAAGTCGTGTTATATATATATATATATATATATATATATATATATATATATATATATATATATATATATATTTGAATTGTGATGATTTTTATTATTTTATACTTCTATTGGCTGTTTTAGTTTTCGAAATCACAACCAAAATAATCAATGAACTTTATTCACTTTTGTCAGAATGTACATTGAAAATTGAGTAACATTTTAAATTTCATAAGACCACTGTATGTTTCAGCATTCGCTCTGGTAAAATAAAACAATCAACAAACGAAAGTTGTATTTTGGGACTCGCACAGCTTTTATAGTCCATCGGGTCTTGAGTATTGCCATATCAATACACATGTATGTAAACTGGACAGGTTAATTAATTTTTCATTCGTCTTGGACGAATGTTGGAATAATATACAGTATAAATACAATATTAGCACTGAAAATATTAAACAAAGTATCTCTTTGCTGGAAACAATACATGATTGAGTTACTTAAAAACAATGATTCGTTTCTTAGGTTAATATTAGGTTACCTTTTTTAGGACATCCTATAGCCTTATCACATTCTGACGTTTTGCAGTCACATGCTTCTTTGCAAAACATTCCGTAATAACCGTCGGGGCATACCGAAGAACAATTTTTCGAAAACGTTCCCGATGGACAAGCTGAAATTGATATTCTAGTGTTCATATATTCGTTAGATATCTATTAAAGTTAGTCCAGTGACATCTCCACAGTTACTGAAAGTTGAAAATTCAGTTTTATGTTCCATTTTGTATCACGCAAAAAATAATTTCTATCAAATTTATCTCATCATACCTTTGCAATATCCATTTGTCAGTATAAAGTTATCACAGCAAATCACAGGGCTAGAAAATAGATTTAAAAAAAACAAAGTATACTTGTAAGTTTTATGTAATAAATATCTAAATCATTTGTTTGTTTAAATCAGTATCACAAAAATAATTGATCGAAATACAATATTTTTGAATTTTATTTATTTTATGTCTTTCAAACTCGACCTCATTGTGTAGAAAATACCTTTCCTTATTACTGCATATCCCCCAAGAATCTAAAATTATACATTCAAAATGGATAAATAGATATTTAGTACACACTTGTTCATTACATTAAAACAGCTGAAGTTTAGTGAATATATACATGTAACAAAAAGCAGCACAGTTATTTTATTTGCTTCACGAGAATATATTAGTTCGTCCAAAAAATAAAAAAGGTTTACAATAAAACAAATAATTTACACAACCCATTAATGACGATATATTGAAAATAGGAAGTTCAATCATATAACCAGGCATCATGTCTTTATTTTTCATTTTTGGCCATAAAGCTAAAACGTGATTAATCAAAGCAGGAAACAAAGACTATTGCTTCCGGGATTGCCTTGTAATATTTTTTTCATGAGAAAAATGGCATTGATATTCACCATATACGTTATTTTTTCTTTAAAATATTGATGGAGCACGCGATATAGTTTTGCCGTGCAGTCAACTGAATTATAACTGAAATGTCTGGCAATCAGTTACCTGTTGGTCATCTTTCAGTTACCTTTCAATTGTCTGAATGGCAGAACTTCATTCTGTGGATATTGACCATCACAGTTTGCTAGTGAATATGTTTTTTAACTTGACCACTTTTAAGCTAAGTTGTGTAATTAAATGAAGTAACAGGCAAATAATTTTAAATCATTCCCCTCAACAACTTCACGCAGCGAACTGTTTTAAAGTATAACAATCTTCACGAGAAGAGAACAAACATCAAATGAAGGAGAAACTAGTACTGTGTATTTGAGTATAACGTTTCACAACCATTCTGGAGCGCCTTGGTAAAAACATCCTAGCATTCACCTTTCTCAGTACATGCATCAGAGTTAAATATTTTAGGTTGGTGATAAATATTTAATTGACAATCACAATGGTAACCAATACGAGAGGTCACATGTACCTATGCAGCCAAGTATGTTATTGCATTCTTGGTGTGATTGGCAGTCGCATTTCTCTAAACATGATTCTCCATACATGTTGGCTTGACATTTTTCAGAGCAGTTTTTCCCTTGTGTTCCTTTTGGGCATTCTTAATATTCATAAAATAGACAAAAAACTTCATCAAACTTGAACACTTTTCAATGTTTCTGCATATTTGCATTTGTGAATATTTAATGCTTTATCATTGAAAAAGGCAATAATTATATGTGACAATCAATGCAATCGTTACATTCGCAGGAACAACAAATTGATAGTACTTTTATTGATATTTCAAAGAAGAATATATGTTATTACTTGTATACATGTATAGTCAACAAAACTAATACTTACTAGTACAAGTACCATTAACATTGTATAAGTTAATGTCGCATTCTTTTTTCCTTTAAAACATAAAAAAATAATTGGTCGATTTTTATATTAAACACATACCAATTATTTATAATAAAAGTTAGGACGATATCAAAATTAGATTTGTTTGTTATGCATTGTAAAACACTTACCGATGTTTAATACGTATCATTCATTCCGTTCTAAAGCATTTTTTATGAGCATTAAGTATGATAAGACAGACTTACGTAACTGAAGCAATGCTATCCCTAATCATTTTTGAGTTCTTTACGTGTAATCCTGCAGCATTAATTAATATCAAATTTAATAAGATACTAATCACGGGGAAAAAAAGTCGACCGCCTGATGTCGCAATATGCATGGTTATTCGCACAAAACTAGATTTTGTTCTCGTTGTAACGAAATAAAACCCCATTATAGACAAATGTACAGGGTGTTTCATAATACGTGCTATGGTTTCAATTGTTTCGATTAATTCTAATGACATGAAATAGGATTATACATGTACTTTAATCTTAGTATTAATGATATAGTCGTTTCTTTGAAGTTTAATTTATAGTTTTAAAATGTAAAAAAATTCTATATAAAAAGAGGATATTTTTTAATCATAACCGAATTCTATCTGTAAATATAGAAGTTTATACTGTCCCTGTCCCACATAGCTCATCATTACCATTGCTACCATTACCATTATTTATTTCATTTCTAAAATCAATTTTTCTTCGCCAATATACTTACTGATAAATTTTTATTTAAGAGGGATTTTGCATTAAAAAAGATTCTACTTTCATTCAAAACATATGTAAGAAAGTTAATCAAAATATTTAGAATTAAAAGACTTGTTAAACATCAGTTACAATGTAATTGAGCTGTATGAAAAAAAATTTCGTTAAATCGGTAAGTAAAAACCACTTTTATTCGCTACGCTATTGACCAGAACCAGTTTTGTTATCATCAGCAGACAATTACTTAAACATGTTGAAATACAACGGTGAGCAAATCTTCTTTGAGCTGAAATTTCAATTTCCATTCACCATCATGAATCATGTTGTCTGGGGGGAAAAAAAACCATACAACTAGAATGGTATACGTCGTATGCTGCGAGAACATTGTATCGTATAACAAATCATATAACGTGATTTTTGGTATTTTTAATGGCGTCATCTTTAAAATACTGTTATATGAAAATTATGGACTCCATTTTTGTGCTTTAATACCGGATAATTGGGAATGAAATGTCAACTGGTTTAGGTATTATAAACATTGTACATAACTTATCTATACGAATCGGAACTTATTTTTTCTATTAGCGTAAATTATCTAATTATCAGCAGGAATAAGTCCTTAACATTCAGATATGAATCGGAATAAAACTGAACTTTGTAATTGCCAAGTTCAAATTCAGTTTATTCACTCAAACCAAATAATTTGGTACAAAAGGAACATATTTTACATAATAAACAAACTACAAATAGTCAGAGGTATACATACAGTGTCATACGGGAAAAAGATTGTAAAAGAGAACATATAACAGAATCAATATCAATGTAAGACTGGTATAGAATCAGATCGGGATAATTACTAAGGGGAACAAACAGATTCAAAGATATTTGAAATAAATACACACAATCTTCACAGACATATGGAATTTAAATTTGACATGAGTTCAGATTACTTTAAAAAAAAATTGGTCGTTTACAATATTTCGTGTTTACATCTAATTTTTCCTCATTTCTTCTAAGGCCAAACATTCTAAAAAAATAATGAAACTCATTACTGATGAATCCTTTGTTACACAATAAACATAGTCTCTCATTTAGAGGGTTACTATACTATTTGCCTGTCTCTACAGGGAGACGATGGTTTGGTGTACGAAATTTAAATTAAAAAAAGATAAGTTTTACAGCTCAAGATACTTCTTCAAAAAGCCAAAAGTGGGTTTTAAAACAGTATTTTAGAGACTTCTTGAAGAACAATTCATATTATTGGACCATATTTGGACAAATTTGTCTTTTAGTCTCTTATTTACAGTAGCAGTTAACCATTTTAGATTGACAAATTTTTGATTTTGCCAGACATACTGAAGTTTGCACAGGTTCAAAATTCTTTGAACACAATATATCTACTTTTGCAAGTTTTGTAAAAAGTTGTTAAAACAAATATATGATTTAATTTACAACTTTATTCTCATGGCTATTGAACAATTTTGTCCAGTATGTCATAATTCTTTAAGGATCATCAAATGTACAAACGATAGCGTTCTGTTTAACCATATAACATAACATTGGTGTTGTGCCTCTAAAATTAAAAAAAAAGGTTTTCAAAAATTTCAAATGTACAATTTCTATAACATTTAGATTTTGAAAACCATAAATTTCACAACCGTACATTAAAACTGGTAGAATAACTTTGTCGGACAAATCATATTGGCAGTTTACAGTTAAATTAAAATTTCTAATTTTTCTTATAACACCATGCATGGCTTTTTGAGCATGTTCACAAAATGCTTTTTTGATTTAGTAAATGAACCAGTTCGTGAAAAAACAATTTCCAAGTATTTGAATTCTTTAAAATTTTCAATATTTTTTTATAGTAAAAAATAGTAAAGACAAAGACCTAAGCTTCCGCTTCACACATAAATTTTAATAAATGCAGCGAATTCATATTTTACACGCGGTTTAAAAAAAAAGGATGTTGCTGTCGATCAATGTATTAAATAGCATAAAAAGATTGTTTATAAAACACAACACGGTATAGAATTATAGCAAAATAGCGGTGTCTATAATTCACGCACAACATTTGGATCCGTTGGTGGGGCGGGTGGCTTTAGAGTCATAATATGGAACGAAATTGTTTTTGCATTAAAACAAGTGAAAGAAATTTATGGAGAAGGCTTACATAGGCATTGCCTGCCGCCTAATCCATTTATGTACATATATATTTGCATGATAAAATATTTCAAATCAAATCAAATCAAAGAAATTTATTGAAAACATAAAGTCAATGCCTGCATATCATTGTTTTCCTTTATTTGCAGTGGCATAGTCATTACCATGAAAAGTTTGACGATTGTAAGACAAAAATCAAAATTAAATAAGTTTAAAAAGTTAACATTTAAACAAAATGAAAAAAAAATAATCGTGTTGGGGTGGGTTGGAGAGAGTAAATACATCCAGTACAGGGCCACTCTTCTCCATTATATCCAGTATAAAAGATAAATCTTTTGGGGAGAAAAGGTGGTAGAAATGGCATGGTTTCGGCAATACTTTAATTATCTTCTTTTTAAAAATTCTGTTCATCTGAGTCGATCAACCAGCTGTGTGTGTACAGGTTACAGTCTGATAGTATTGAAATTAATGACTTTCTGTGACTTGACCTTAAATGCTGATCACGAGTTCAAACAAAGATCACTATTCAGTAATATTCAGTTATAATGTGCCACAGTGGTTTCTAATTAAAACTCATTTAGCGTGAATAAAAACGATTATTCTGCAGTACTTCTGAAATGTATAAGATAGAATAGATCCAGAGTGTTACATGTATTTTAATTTTAAATGTGTTATCTATAAACTTGTTTAAATACTATGAATACTTCAAACCCCTCAAACTATACCTGCGTGTGTGCGTGCGTACCTGCGTGTGTGTGTTTTGTTATTGTTCTTAATGTTGTTGTTGCTGTTGTTATCTTTGATTAAATCAAGGCTTATATCATGTGTGTGGTCATGGTAAGCTTAAGAAAGACAACTCTTTTATAACACCAATTCTGCGAATTTTTCCATTCTTTGTATTAAGGGGGCTCAGTGGTCAACAAATCAATTTTTATAGAACTTATAAAAAAAGAACAATACAGTATGAAAATGGCCAAGACCATCGAGCCTTCCTAATGTTTTGATTTTATTTAGAAAAATCAAAAGAAATTATACGAGCTAATTTTACAATTGCTTGTATTTACGTTCAATATTGCATACAGTATTTCTTTAAAGCGCAAAGCAAAAAAAAATGGGTTTTCAATACTTGAAAAAATAAATTGTTATTGAAAAGAGTAGTGCGCTGATCGAGGGATTTATTTTATTGCGTATTGAATTTTTAGACACAAATGAATACAAAAAAAAATCACTTTAACTTCAATGGTCTAGAGATCTAGATTTATTATTAATGTTATCAATATGTGTATTATGGGATGTGAACTCAGCATTTATGAAAATTATAATTTTTAAAAAGTACCGGAAATTGCATGTGGCCTTCTTTTTGAATAAAACTGGTACAAGAGAGTGTTATTTTGAGGCAAACACTTTGTGCGGGTATTACTGTCTAATGACAGCATCTAGTTAAATTTGTTTTGAAAATATTGTTTGCCCATTTTTCCTGCTTTTTCCCCCTGTCCATTGTCAAATGTAATGTTCACCTTGCCACAGAAGATATTTTTGACTCGTAAATTTCCTTTTTTATTACATTTTCTTTTGGGAAATTAAACCTTTGTTCCTATCTATAAAGCAACACATTTCAATAATATTCTACGTTTGTGCAATAAACTATTTATGAATATATGCGTGTTTCTGATGATTGCATTTATACATTAGTACATGTATGTCTTCTGTAATACATGCATATATATATAAGGTTATATATATATATATATATATATATATATATATATATATATATATATATATATATATATATATATATATATGACCATGAGTACCATAATTAATAACAGAAATATAAACACTAAAATAGCAGCTGTAAACCAATAGGAAAAGGAAAATTGTAATGCATGGAGATATCGCCTATAAATATTTTGACAAGATGCAGTTTCTCACGAAATTTCACATGCAAGGTTTTGCTTTTGTTCCTGTCTATTGGTATTTACATAACTCTATAGTTTATCTCGATTTCTTTAATACAATTATAAATAACCAATTTTAACATGGGGGATTTACCTCATCAATACTTTATTACATAAAAAAATACATTCAGTTTAAAAATTTTCAGGCACATTTTGTGGTCATGTATATTGATTGTATTCATATATCCCAGTGAACTTGAAATAAAAGATACCCAGAGCGTGTGTCATCTGTTTCATATTTGAATATGTTACTGGAAATGGACATTGATTGTAACCTAACAACAAAACTTTATGATAAATGTGATGACTTCAATTTTTCTATAGTCAATTTTCCTTACTTATGTAACAATATACCTTAATCACCTGCATATGGTGTTTTTGTCTCTTAGTTAATTCGGTACGCAAGGGCATGCTCTTCGTATGAACAGTTTCTAAGACGAGACAAGCTACTGACAACCAAGTTGATAAAACAGGACTATCAACAGTCTCGTTTGAAGTCATCTTTTCGTAAGTTCTATAGTCGATACAACGACCTTGTCAGCAAATACAATCTTCCACTGGGTCCCATGCTGACTGACGTTTTTCATACTACACATACATTGTTAGACCATAGATTATCATCCAATTGTCTACGGACTTTTCCGTTTTTGCCCGATTACGACAAAGAGCACACGGCGGGTGTGACAGGTCAGCAGAGGATTCTCACTCCTCCATGACACCTGATCCTGCCTCTATTTTTATTTAATTTTTTAAGAGGTCCTTGTTTGCTCTGATCTGTTTTGTAATTTTCCTGTGGACTTTTGAATTTGAACACTGTTCGTTATCACCGCATGTCATTACTAAAACTAATGTTCTATTCATACGTTGTAGGTCTATTCTTTGTCAAATTGTGCAAGGTTTAGACATTTTCGAAATTTTAATATAATTTATACTAAAACTGGTGATAATAATATTGCTCTGCAATTACATAATATCATATTTCAATCAACCACTTGTGTGAAATTTCGATACTTAGCCGTATCATTTCAAAACTGTCTACATATAAGGAAGTAACACACGATCTGCTTGATTTGATTTACTTATTTAAGAATACGTGTCATTAGTTCTTTTTTTAAAGAATTTGAAAGAGGACAACGTGTATCCCTGACAAAAAAAACCCCACTTTTCTCTTAATAAGATGTAACATGCTAAATATGAACACAACCAGGTATCCCGTTTTTTATAAATAACAAAACAGAAAATAAGATTTTTATTTTATTAATACAAATACAAAAAAAATAAAATAACGATTATCACCTTCTGCTTTAAGAATCATTGACATCCAATGATTTACTTTTAATAACAATACGTTACAGGATGGCGATTAGAAACCGTTGTAAAGTCATTTATATCGCCATTTTGGGTGTTTATATCTGTAGACCAACGATTATAATGATCCTCAAGCCCTAAGTATGAATATACAGCTGGGACTTCCGTCATTATCAATACAAATTGATTTCCCCAAAAAATTGTTACATTTTCTATCATTTTCAAAAAACATATAGCTAAAATTCTACATCTAAATGGAATACTGAAGTTTGGGCTTGTATGCAAAAATTATATCCCAAAGGTGTTAAAAACCTTAAAAGTCATTTTCCAGATCCAAGAACTTATATTAATATTTCTTTAAATTTAAAAACTGTGATGACAATTCTCAAAGAAATAATTTTCTTTGAGCCACATTGCTTTTACCTTGAAAGGTTGCCAAATCATACATATTTAAATCTAAAGAAGGTTCGTCTTTCTCATGAGTTTTAACAATGCCCTTCCCAGCCTTTCCAAGATTATATCTGTCAGTGCTCTTTGAAAGTCTAAGAGACGAGGTCCTATTACAATTTAACACTCGTTTAAGGTCGAAAGCTGAAGGTTCAAGAGGAATCGAACATTTAACATACAAGGAAGAGCTTTCAGATTGGAAATCTTTTCAGAGGTTGGTGTTAGATGGGTTCCTCATAATCAACGATACGTAGATTTAGTGTATTGTAAACCCCAGCCTCCATATTTTCGTCGGACATCTCTGTTTCTCCTGTCTCAGTCTCCAAAGCTGTTTTGCTATTTTCGCTTCTCTCTAAGGTATTGTTATTGCTATTTTTCCATGTATAAGCAATGTGATCGTAGTCATCATGATTTCTTTCATTCATTTCAGTCGTGTACATTGGGACGTCTTTGGAAATAAGTAATACATATTCTGTATAAGAAATAAATGAGTTTATGATAATAATGAATTAAGTACTCTAGAAGCAATTCTTACAAACAAAGTTTCTGGGTTTGGTCTTTCGGCACCTAAATATTTTTTATAAAACAACGTTAGTATTCAACTACACTTTTAAGCCATTATGTATGTATAATAGGATTTAAGATGACATAATATGTCTTACCTTCGGCAAATACAAATCGTGATGAACATTACTGTTCCAAGTAAAATTGGAATTATCCAAAAATGTGTCTGTATGATTCTTCAAAGAGTAAGGAGATAATAATAAGACATATAATAAATAACATACTTTGTAAGACTTTAAGTATTGGTTGAAATCTAAATATCATGCGTCATATGCCTTTCTAATCCTACTTCGGCGATTGACTATAATTATCGAACTAATTTAAAATTGGAATCGGTCACTAGTTCGGTATTCAGATCACCCTCTACATAAATGTTTCAACCCGAAAAATCTAAAATCGAAACAAGTATTAAATTGATCAAATATTTATTAAGAATATTTATCTACCGCCTCTTTTTCATTGTATGTACATGTGTTTATTTAATGGAGCTTTCTTAACATTCAACAGAAATACAGTAACTACAGTAGAAATAACACCTACCCCTTTTCCTGGATTTTTTTTTTACTTTTTGTGACATTTATTATCATCAACAGAATAAAAAAGAGAATATGTCTTTGAGTTAATAAGCACTTATGATTTTGTATGATTTACATTACAGAAATCAAAATTGTCAAATTTCCCTCAACGTATGTACTTGATTTTTCTTACCAGTTTGACAGAATAAACTGTATTTTGGACACACCTCTAAGCAATTTTCTCCATAAGTTCTTGGTGGACAAGCTAAAAATGAAATAAAAATCTACAGTTGTTTGAAGGCATACTTTTGCCTGATATCATTCTAACTCCACAAATTCATAAGTATTGTACACAAACAGTCAAAAAAGAAAATGAATTTCTGAATGTGATATAAACGTGAACAATTGAAAATAATGTAATGTAAAGTAATTGCAGTAACTTAAAATAAATATATCCAATATTCGGTACATAGTAATTGTTATGGAAAAAGCAACTAAATGCAAGCACAACATATGTAATTAATTTAGAAAGGGTATGCATATTCGATTAAGTCCATTATAATACACGTATGACCATAAGTATATTTTGGTAGGTTTATCAGTCGGGAATCTGATGTCAACATTTAATTCATTGTTACTTCATAAAACTGAACACTGCTTTTAAATAATGCATCTGAAGGCTGTTTAAAAAGTCCAGACAATGCCTATATGTGTATTTATATATGAACAAAAATTAAAATACCGGTATTTCAAACTCGAAAATATGTAAAACTTATGATAATAAGCACTAGATGCATTTGATTTCAAATAAATTGAAAAGTATTTTATCTAAATATTCGTTAGCAAATGCTTTAGATTTTCCTTTTTCTTGGAACATAATTAAGCTCCATGTGATCCTAGGCAAATCAAATGTGACCTGTCTCATGTTAAGTCATTGTCCGCTGCTAAATCAACAATTTAAGATTAATGATAATAAAAACAAACGCCTTGAGATGACTACCTATATGACTAAATTTTTGATTATACAAACATCTGAATCAATAAACAACTGATTCGAAACACCACAAATTGATTTACTCAAGTACATGTTTGCTTAAGTACCTCTATTCAAAACAATAATTTAATCTACAGAATCAAAAGAGATCAATTATTAGCCGCTTAAAATCACCACAGACACCCGTCTGATGGAACACAGTGTAACATGATAAAAAAATGCAGTGAAAAGAAAACTGTTATTTTCCTTCGTAGCCCAAAAAAATGCCGTGTTGTGAAAAAATTGGTGTTTTTCACCTCATAGCGAGTAATCAACTAAAACAATATTTAGTCGAGGATCGGTGTGACCGAGTGATAGTCGAGTACTCGAGTACTTGTTGACATCCCTACTTCTATTTGTTTATTCACCTCGACAAACAGCGCTACCCAAAACTTTACACTCCCGTTCCTACACTGTGCATGTAGTATATTCATTTTTATATCGCGTAGAATCAGTGGATCGGTAGATGAAGATTCTTCTGTGATCTTGACTTTAAAGTTTTTGACTTCATCTTTATCAGACACTTTAAACATAATGTTTAGACATCATTTTTTTTTAAAGAAACTAAGGGAGAGAGAGAGAGTACATTTCCCTTTAATAAAGATACGAGGGCTGTTCAATATGTATTGTGTATTGTAACACAGCGCGATAACGCTTTGTACAATTTCGTGAATGATTATACTTTTGAAATAGTTCTATTCAATGCCTTTTGAACAGTATAAACACAAGCCTTTAGCTCCAAATAATTTTACACTTATAGTCATTTCAATAGAAGGCACTGTTGTAAATAGTTTGGAAACGGGTTGAGAATATTGAAAAAAAATAGAGCCTATATAAAAGTTCCCACAGAACTCGGTCATTCGGTAATGCAGATTTTTACTGAATTATGATTTATGGGTGTGATAAGGTATCTTAAGAGATAGTTCCTAGGTGGAGAAAGAAATTCCTGACTGGCACAGAGTCCGTCAAAGATGCAGCAAACTCTGGCCAACCTGTTACTGTAACGGGCTAGGCAATGTCTCAAAAGTCAGGGAAATAATTCAAAGTGATGGCAGATCATGACACATGATTCACAATATTCTTGTGATAAAGCTATGGCTATCGCTAATGCATTTCATTTTGAAGTGTGTTTTGAAATTACGAAAGATTTCTGCTAGATGGATAACTGCATATATTGACAGATGACCAAAAACGAGTAGTATAAACCGCTAAGCAATTGCTGAAATGCTTCCTAAATTCAATCATCAAACCCGATTTTCAAATTTTGTTACTGATGACGAAACACGGGTTCATTATTTCGAACTACATGTAGTAAGACAAATTAGAACAAAATATGGTTAACTTAACACTGTAGAAGGCCTGTAGTTGCCAAAAGACCAAAATCACAAAGAAGGTTTTTTATTGCATATTCTTCCTCATGTGATGTTATAGCCGTACAAATCTCGGTCCCGAAGGAAAAAAGCGTTACAGGTCCCGTTTACCGTGATGTTATACTAAAAGCACTCAAGAAATATAATCATAAACTACGCCCTGTGTCAGAATTTACGCATGTTCGTGCACTTCATGATACATGTTAAACATTTGAGTTTGTGAAGCAATATTTGAAGTCCCATGCGACTTTTCCTTGTCTAAAACTTAAAAAGATCGTATCTTGTCGTCGTTACAGATGTTTACCTAAATCAGCATACCGTGATACATTTCAGTAAAACATTCAGAGATTGAAATTATGTATTTCAAACCGCAGAGAATACTTTGAGAGGATGAATGTTCATTTCACTACTTGAGTCCAATGCTTATGAGGTATCGTACAATATATACAATTACAAATCGAACAACCCTTGTATTTTGAATCGGCGATATACCTGTGCGAATTTTTCTTTTAGATCATACTGTATTTTGTCATCAATTGTAAACAAAGTTGAGAATCAAGTTCCAAAATAGTACCTATACATCCATGCAAATAATTGCAACGTTGGTTTGTTTTGCATTCACATTGCTCTGAACACAATTCTCCATATAACCCGTCTGGACAGTTATGCGAACAGTTTTTTCCATACGTTCCACGTGGACATTCTAAACAAAATTCAAAAAAATTAATATAAAAGAAAGTCGGGATCTTAACTAATTTTCTTTTGAAGAATTGACTGTTACAATGTGTATGTGATTGTATATTTACAAATTTAAAAAAAAAGCATGCTTACTAGTACAAACACCATTCATCATGAAATAGCTAGTACAACATTCTTTTTTTCTAAAACGATAAAATAACACATTGTTTGGAATTACTTTGAAAACTCCGTAGATATTTTCTTCAATTTGAAGTATAGATTTATTTGGAAAAAATCATTATACAAAAAGCCCTCCGATAAAGTTGATCCATAAGTTATCGGACTTCTCAGAAAGGTTTTACTATCAATTCAAATTGTAAAAACCAAAATTGTATCAATAAATTGCCGGCATGCATGGTCATCAATTTTCTTAACATTGCATTTTTATGGATAAGCATTGATAAGATACGATAAATTTTGGTCCTAAGGGCATATATGGTATACAGTGACTAAAAATTCAAACTGACAAATTTAAGCAAGGTTAAAGAAATACACAAAAGCTTAAATTTGCTATGAAATGCAAAATCATAAATTAAATATATGGTCGATTTTCCATTTCATGAATGAAAAACAGGTTGGCAAATCAATATCTAAATATTGTTACCTTGGAAACGCGTGATAATTTTTCTTAAAATGGCTTTATTCATTATTTTAATGCCATAGCTGTTTTCATCAAATCCACATTATAAATTAATAGCTATGTTTGAAATATAGATGGTAGATTAAAACATTGTGGCTATTGTAGCATGGTTAAAACACGAAGAAAAGCATGGTTATTTTGAAATGAGGAAATACTTTTTTGAACTGTTCTTTGTCGCTATTTGTGAAAAATAGAGCAAACTTTTACATTAATCTTTTACTCTTTTTACTTTTACCTTCTTGCAACCCTGATTGTTCTTGAACTGCAAACAAAGTGCCCCTGCGATAACTGTGCATATTCTTAGACTGTGCTTGAATATGCGCTATTGTTTCAAAAGTACATGTACCCAAAAACATACATATGTTCGTAGTTTTCAGCAATATTACCGTTGCAATGAATTTAAATCTTAATGCATACTGTAGTTGATGGAAAGCCAAAACATTAGATGAAAAATATTTTAATAAAACTATTTACTGTTAGATAATCAGGAAAAAAATAATATTTTTGAAGTGATGCATAGTTACCATGAAACCAATTAACAATATTCTCTCCCACCAAAATTTTTCTATGATTTGAAAATCCACGATATTTTGTATATGATTATTTTATTTTGGCTATCTGAAAATCCTTTTTAAAATTACTCACATTCAATGTACATGTACATGTATGTCTTTAAAATATTTTAAAATGGCTATTTTAACCTTTTTTTGCTGTAACCGTAGGAACCAGTCCCCTTAGCACCCAAATAAGGTTGTCATGCATCTTGACAAACCAAAATGTATCAAATGAAAAAAAATTTAAGAAATTCAAAATCAATGACTAAGTGTGACCACTGTATTTTGATAATCACATAGAATCTATTTTAAGACCGAGCTTGCAGTATGATGTCTATATTCCCGTGAAGACTATACACTGATTTATGCCTACTATATTTTGAACAACCGAACAAAAATATCATTCCATATTAGATCCTTATTTGATTGACATATACATATGCATACTTTTGAACATGGAACAAAATTAGTCTTAAACATTAAATATATTCGACAAGGATTGTTATTTTGAATATCATTCCGTAAAAGTTGGTACATTGTAACTTTCTGGGAATATTGCTTAGATAAAAAAAATTATTTGATACCTTAAAAGCAAAAATAATTTCAAATCAATCAGATTTAGTTCATGCAGTAAGGCAAAAGGGATGAAGTTTAAACTATTTCAGGTAATGTTACTTACGATTCTGAAGATGTACAATCACCATTATTTGATTCGACCAGATTGATTAATATGAACACCGTCATCAAAAAAATGACAAGATACATAAGCCTTTTGACCGTCACCATGCTAAAGAGTCATCAGTTTTATCATAATGATTCTATCTTCTCTCCGAATGGGGAAATTACACAAAATAGGGAAGTATTTCAAATGTCATGTGATCTATGTTTCAACATCTGACTAGCTCATATTGTCTATATTACAACATCCAAAACAGTATGTTCATTAGGATTAAAATGATAAACTTACCTTAAAAACTATCTTCTGCTGCAGCATTGTTTTCAATTATGTTGGATTCGAAAGATCACAAACGTTATAGTGCAATATTAGATAAAACAAGCCTAAAGAAAATTTCGATTTACAAATATAATCAACACTCTTAGACTTAAAAAACTGTCAAATCACGGAATAGCTACTAGATTTAAATTTGATATATCTTATGGCAAGTAAGGCAAATACATCTCATGTTTTGTCCCAATTTCTCTAAACAACTATTTTAATTCATTTGAAAATCAACAACAAAATCTTTTCATATGATCTGCCGTTGTAGAGTGATAAAATTTTATTTTCAACCACAATATTGTTTGATTAACAGAATTTAATCTTTTTAAGATTTATTTAATGTTAATCGTATAATGAAAGATTTGCTGAACATGTACATTGTAGTATGTTTTAATAATTCTTAAAAATTCTCGTTTCTTAAAATTGAATTAAAATTAAAATCTTATATTCTTTGTATTTCAAAATCTATTTTCTTTTCTACATATTTCTTGAAAACATTCTTGGAAAAGTGTTATGATATGCAGTAAGGATTTTGTCCAATCTTCTAATATTCTTATTCTTAATATAACATTTATTAAATTAAATGTCTATTATGTTATGTTTAAAAAACGTTTTATACGCTTTCAGGACAAGTAATATATTATGATTGCAAATGATGTTTGCTGAATAGGGTCGATGGGTTACGTTTGACACCTCGTGGAATTTTTTCACTTATATTTGGATTTCACCAGTTGCCAGCGTAAAAAATGGATCCAACACAGTACAGCCGCAAATTGAACTTCTAATGCAATTGTATTTGAAGGACCATCTTCACCGTGTTCTTAACATATTAACAAACCAAGGCTTTTTGGTCCACTCTATTACAGCTATTGTTCTTATTATTCATATACGTTTTAGATAACGGAAGAGAAACACAAGGCACATTTTTCACACCAGGCGCTTTTTCTCTATTAGTTTCATTCCAGTAAAGTTGATTTTCCTCGAAAACCTTAAACTTTCTGCAGATTAATTGGTCTGAATGTTACATACTTTATTTTTGTTTTGATGCAGGTTTTATTTTTATTAACGGATATTGTATAAACGCATACATTGCAGAAACACGGGGAAAAATAATGAGGACATCATACTATTCAATTTTAACAAGACATTGTGCTTTCGGTAGGATGTTCTTTTACAATTCAAAAAATCTATGTTTTCTCTTTAAAGGAGGTAAGAGCGGGAATGAGTTCCTGTGATGCACAGCAGGGTAGATCGATCTCCAATCCATGCTTTATGTGCATGCAGTGAGTCTGCTAATTTCGCGCCATCAAGAAAGAGAAAGCAAGGAGAAGCGGTAGGAAATCTTATGAAACGAAACTGATATGTTCAGAGGCAGAGAAGATTTCGATCATGCGTCAGATTTAAGATATATTGACAAAGAGCGATTAGAACTAGAGAAGCAAATACTTACAATTGAACTTCAGCGTCACCAACTATACTTGGCGAAGAATGTGAACAAATTTATTTATATTGGGTTAAAATCTTTGATATCACAGTTTCTTAAAATCTTTAGAGAGAGAGAGAGAGAGAGAGAGAGAGAGAGAGAGAGAGAGAGAGAGAGAGAGAGAGAGAGAGAGAGAGAATGAGAGAGAAAGATCTTTTATCTCATGAAATGAGATTTCAAAAAATGATTTCAAAAACATAAAAGAAGTATAAGCAGTAGTTTACCAAAAGTTAGATTAAATGACAAACATGTGTCATCAAATTGTCAGTCTAAGGAAAGCGGTATAGAAGTCCCCTTATTCTTCCAGCATCTCGATGGTCCGGATCTTAAAGCGGCATCCGGTTTGATATGCACATCTTATGCAGTACAACACAAGTGACGGTAGAATCGCAAGCTTTGCGGGGAAATACAAGAGAGTGCCTCCGCTAGTGTCGAGAGAACGGAAGCAAGATTTTAGCACACCGTAAGCTCTCTCTCTATGACATTACCGGTGCGAATGTGAGAAGCATTCTATCGCTTCTCTGCGTTGGTGGAAGGGTCATTAATAATGGACGTAATGGGTATCCACATTCCCAAGCAACCACATTTCTGCTATGGTTCCTCTTTCAAATAAACGATTCAGTGCCAAATTTGCCCAAATACAGGCATCGTCACTTTGTCAAAGGGGAAAATAATCGTTTGAGAAGGAAATGAATTGAAACACTATCTAGAGAATTAAAGAAAAGGTTATGATTCTATATAAAATAACTCGAATTATCTTAAATAATTTGAATTAAAAGGTAAACAAGGAAGTGGGGAAAAAATAGACATACTTTAATTAAAATAAAAATGTTGATCATAATAGCCATTTTTATTTAAAAAATTATTTTCAATAATGGGTGACACATAATCAAAAGAAATCAGAGAAATATGTATGAGGCCAATCTTCTCTGAAACTATATACATTATGAAAAAAGAACTACATACATTATGTAAAATTGAAAGATAAATAAAGTAATCTGCATAACTTAAATAAGTTAGGTTAATATAGTACCTACAGAACATATGGAGAAATAAGTCCGATTTTTTCTCATTAATATTCATTAACCACACTAACGTAAATTCTGACGTCACAATGCATATAGTTCAAAGGGCGCCACAATGCAAATATTGATTTTAGAAAGTTATCGCAGGGAAAATTTCCAACAGAAGCGAAGAGGAAAACATCTAAGTGTTCTGTCTGTGAAAAAATGTCAAAGTAGAGAGGCTTCATTTTAAACTCAGACTGATTCCTGTTCACTTAAATTTCGTAAGAATAATCTAAACGCCCTTTTGGCGCCCGTTTACCTATAAGCAGCACCCCCAAAAAAAAAATTTTTAAAACTTATTGGCACATTCATTTTAATAAGAAATCAATAAAAATGTAGATTAATTTAAAGTTTAAAATATCAAATACTAGGAAGCACCATGGCAACTCGCTTATATCAATTAAAAAATTCGAAATTCTGTGTTGAAATTGGTAATAATCCCCTAAATTCACTGTTTTACTATGAAAATGGTTCAGCTCTCGCTTCAAATTTCCATATTCAAATGGCACAATAAAAAATAAACCAATTTTAAATCGAATAGCGTCATTTTTTTTCTACCGGTGTGTAGGTAAAATTCCTACCATGGAAAAAGTTCCGGCGTAAAAGTTTCCGAGTTATTTGAGCATTTGTAAATGTTCCTTATACATTACTTTGAAAAAGTTGCAGCCTCAAATCCAAGATGGCCGCCGTATGCAAATTAGACAAATCGGACTTATTTCTCCATATGACTGTCTTGAACGAAAAGTAGCAGAACAAGCATAATGTCTGTCTGTCTGTCTGTCTGTCTGTCTGTCTGTCTCTCTCTCTCTCTCTCTCTCTCTCTCTCTCTCTCTCTCTCTCTCTCTCTCTCTCTCTCCAGTTTCAGCGGAACATCCCAAACACTTTCCAGGAATGGGGGTGCGGATATCATAACTCCAACCATTATAATTACCTCTCCCCCCCCCTCAATCTCAATTTTTAAACTTTTTTTTTTCGATAAACGCTTCAATATATAACAATGACATATTATTTTTTTTTAACCTAATAATGGGGTTGGTGTTTTCGGATGGAAGTAGGTTCAAAGCATATTTCTAATATTCTTCATTATATGAATTCAATAGCTGTGCGATTTCCAGGGAGGAGGGGGGGTGGAGCAGAATCCTCTGCCCCATCTTCTTCAGCCGATTTTGTAACACTCTGTTGCCTGACCATATGTACTTATCATTAGATATTTTAAATGGCTAAGCAAACAAATTCATGTGAAAATCGATTGCATTCTTCTAGATTTACCAGATTTTTTTGTGAGTGAATAGGATATATATTTACATTTCTAGTCATTTATTTTGACTTTATTTTGTACTTGAGAAATTATTCATCAATATCGAATAAAATTAATACTTAATAATTAAAAACAATAATTTAGCGGCTTTTTCATGTTAATGTGACAATAACAGTGTTTTGTCGCTATAACTCGGGGTGGTTTTATTCTATCAGAGCCGTCAGGGGAAGGGATACTTTCAAAAAACCGACTTTAGATATGTCAGAAGTTGTCTTAAAATCAAGCCAAATTTTAGAAACTTTCTCCAGTTAGGAAACTTTCGAGAACAGCACTTAGCGGTAAAAATTGTCACCAGTCTTTCTTAAGGCGTTTCGTAGTCCTTAGATAGCTTCATAAATATGCCTGCCTTGAAAGTTATAGAGTAAAACTTTTAAATCAAGTTCATCAAAAGAAATTACACTTTCACAATTTAATGATAACAAATTGCAAATTTGAATTAAAACGACATTGTTTGTTTTATAAATGGTATGTTTTATCAAAAGCAATTGAAAAGGCCTTTAATGTTCCTAACATTGTGATGTTTTAAAGATAAAACGATCTAAATTACACGATTGTACATAATAACGTAATGCATTATCCCCTCTCTTTACATGCACACACCCCTGATAAATGTATCATATCGAGGCGGTTATACGTTTCCGTAAGAAGCGCACCATTTTATATTGAATCAGATCTTTTCTCGTAATAACAAGATCTTTTCTTCTTCTCGAAATTACGAGCTAATTAACTCATTTTAACGAGATAATTAACTCGTTTTAACGAGATCTTTTCTCGTAATTACGATTTTAAAGAATTATTGACTTTTTATGATAGATACTGATTCTGAAGATTTTTTATAATTCATAAAAAAAGTATTTGCTTGTCAAGATATCGGAAAATTCTGGCATCCGCTTTCAAAATAGATGCTACGTGCCTGATATACCTGCAGACTGGGAACACAGCTAGGACAGCGGACCAGTGGTGACTAAAATGCACGCAAGTGCTTTGGATTCGCAAGCGAGGTGGTGGTAGTGATTGTAAAAGAGACTCAGATTTATGAGATCGAACGAAATTGTTTTAGATGAAGAAGTTTACAAAATTTCAGGTGAACTCTCTCTATGATAACGTTATTCGAAAATCCCAAAGTTCACAACCATAAAAAAATGGGTTGTACAATCTTATCAAACAAGTCTATTCCCTTTTCTACTCAAGATTCTATGGACATTGGTTATATTGAGAGTTGATCCCTTCTGGGATAAATTAAGTCAATAAATTAGAATGAACGTTTATTAATACTGCACATCTTAAGCACACAAATTTAATCCAAAGATGACAATAGTTGTAAAATTATTTTATTTAACCAGTTAATCAAACATTTTCAAAAGTCATGTGAAGTGACTGATATCTTTAAACAATACCGATGACTTAGCAAATTATACATGTATTAAGCTTTAAATAATAATATTTACATCAATATACATGTATATGTATGATCTGATATGTATGATATATCACAATTTACCATTATATATAGATCGTATTTTTTCATTTATGCTTTACACATATATGTAAAATATCTCTCCATCGAAGCGTTACATCTACTAAAATAATTGAATTCTATATAAATTAATGAAAAATGACATGTGTACCTGAACATACATATACATAATTAAAGCATTAATTCTGTAACATATCATGCCGTCCGAAAGTTTTGGGGTATATTAAATTAAACTTTAATTAAATTTTATATCATTCAATCACCTTAATAAAGATCATTGTGGTTCATTGTTGTATCATTGTGGTTCATTGTGGTTAAAAGACGCGGCGGTATTTTTATTAACTTAAGATTGTCATTGTTTTCAGATAACTGCCTTTTTAATGATACGTTTAGCCATGCAAGTGAAAGTTATTTCTTGCTGCTCAACATTCCCCATTGAACCATGGTTTCTTGTTTATTGTATTATCAGACGACATTTCAAACCAAACTTTATTCTATCTGCTCTATATTTACATTTTCCAGTGTCTTTGTCTGTGATAACACTACGAATCGATTTTGTTCTATAGAGTCCAATAAATTCAAATGACATATTGTTGGGGCGCAAGCGGGGTTTGCATTCTTGATATTCTAATTTTAATCATACAACTGCTGAACATTATATAAATATGAGTAATAAGGAATCATTCTTTGAATGTTATGAGGTGATAATATCGATCGGGGCATGATCAAATCTATCCTAAAGCCCTTCGGGCTTTATTCGATTTGATAACGCCCCGACCAAAATTATCACCCCATAATACTCAAAGAATGATTCCTTATTCCTTAAGAAAAAACCATCACACATACCTTTAGTTATATTGGAAATATGAGCTTGGCTAAGGTTTCCGCCAATCATTGTGAATTCATGTAGTTGGAATGTTTGTTTTGTTTTTATTTATTTTTAATTGATTTAACTTAATTGGATAATTACTGCTGTCAAAATTGGTTTCAAAACAGCTGGTCGCTTAAGTCGATATTGTTGCTGCCCTAACCATTTGATACAGATTTAAATATCGTTGAGATCATATAATAATGTTATAATGTTTTGTTCCATTTATTTACAAGAACAAACTATCTTAGTACTAAAGCGTGTTTTACTTTTAGAGAGAGAGAGAGAGAGAGAGAGAGAGAGAGAGAGAGAGAGAGAGAGAGAGAGAGCACTTCAGTCATTTTAACCTTGAATCATTGTAAGCATTATAAAGGATATCATATTGTGTATTCAATGATACTGGTCTATGTGTGAACGTGCAGAATATGGAATATTCTGGCGGTTAATATTGGGTAAATCCCTCTGACTATTTAAATCGGTAGGACAACAAAGTAGTGCCTTTAAGCAAAATAGGTTCTATACTTTCAGAGTCTATTTACAGTTATTAAGACAATTTAAATAAGAATGCTTGACGCCTATTTTTTACGTCCCCCGAGGAATCCGGGATCACCTAATGAGCACAAGTCCTAGTTTGGGCGCAGGGCGCCTTGTTAAGAACCCTACATTACAGAAATAAATTGTTCACTTAATGTCTTCTCAGCGCCAGGCGGAAATCGGTGTAACTATTACCTTATTTGGCGCCGGAACGCTCGAGGGAATACCCACGTCACCCAAGGAATTCGGGCTCACCTAATGAGCACAAGTCCTAGTTTGGGCGAGGAATCCGGGCTCACCTAATGAGCACGTTTTAGTTTGGGCGCAGGGCGACTTGTTAAGAA
Source organism: Magallana nippona (assembly GCA_033439105.1). NCBI lineage: Eukaryota > Metazoa > Mollusca > Bivalvia > Ostreida > Ostreidae > Magallana > Magallana nippona. The sequence continues at coordinate 25,011,659 of CM065920.1, read as the reverse complement.
CCCTACATTACAGAAATAAATTCTGCACTTAATGTCTTTTCAGCGCCCTAGCGCCGGAAATCGGTGTAACTATTGCCTTATTTGGCACCGGGAGGCTCGAGAGAACACCCGTCCCCCGAGGAATCCGGGCTCACCTAATAAGCACAAGTCCTAGTTTGGGCGCAGGGCGCCTTGTTTAGAACCTTAATTTACAGAAATAAATTGTTCACTTAATGTCTACTTAGCGCCCTGGCGCCAGTTATCGGTGTCACTAGTACCTTATTTGGCGCCGGATTCCTCGAGGGATTGCCCGTCCCTCTAGAAATGCGGGCTCATCTTACGAGCAAATGTCCCTGTTTGGGCGCAGAGCGAACTGTTAATTTCAGTCGTTGAACATCGGGATCGGAAAACGCCGAATAGCCGAAATGTTTTAATGTTGTTGCAATCCAAAATCCGAATTTATTTTTGGTTGGGTAATGGATCTAGAAGCGATAGAGGGGAAATTTCAAATGTTTTTCACTCTTGAAAAATTGGCACAATGGTATTTATGAATATCAAAATTTTACGTACAATGTGCTGCAAACAGAAACGGAACAGAGTAGAGGAGCTAGGTGGTCACCCTTTTGAACCTTATTTTAACTTTTCCTTTTGGAATACAGGTAAGAGTTCTAAGAATGAGACATCGAAAAAAGTTTCATGTTCAATGGGTTCTTCATAATCAAACACTTGCATATTCGATGTATGGTATGTTTCATAATCATACCCTACTTCAAAAGTTCCAGTCTCTTTTGTCTTAGTTTCAGATGTTGCTTCGAATTTACTGTTGTCGACCATGGTGCTCTTAATTCCGGCCAGCTGATCGTACAACACGAGCAGTACCATGTATTGCGAGCTGATACATTGACATATCTTCCAAAACAGACCAAAAAGAAATGGTAGATCAATAGATAGGCGGACAGAAGGACGGATGGACGGACCAACAGATAGACAGAATAACAGATAGATAGATAGATAGATAGATAGATAGATAGATAGATAGATAGATAGATAGATAGATAGATAGATAGATCGACTTAAATTTAGTAGTTATTTGTACTATCCTTACCTACAATATAGAGTAGAGGAGCTAGGTGGTCACCCTTTTGAACCTCATTTTAACTTTTCAATGATCTGTTACGATTTGATACAATGTATGGGGTTTTTCTCTAGGTTCACTTAAGTCTTTTAAAACTTTATTGCATTCATTCAACCGAATATAATTGTTTTTATGAAGCAAACCAGACTCAGGACCACATTTTGTGCCCAGTTTTCCCTTTCATTGTAATAAACTTAGCAGTAAATGAGAAAACATCTTCCCTTGCTTGGTTTATTTGAAAACAAAAATCTTAAAAGATTTGACAAAAATGGGATAGCTCTTTGTGTGACTATTTGTTATAGCGGAAGCTGTTACTTTGACGCTGTTTGTTTTTTTGTTCACTTTTTAAGTTGTGCTATTCATAGTAACATTGGCGATTAGCCTGCCGACAGCCAGGACTCTACATTCAGTAATCTCAGCGAGATTCGTCGAGACTGAAAAATTTTGACGGACGTCTTTTCCGAATCTCAGACCAGTGCCACACAAAGTGATTATGGAATATTTGCCCCAACTTCGGCCAGGTGATTGATTTGAATTGATTTGAATCAACTGCCCGCTTCAGTTTTTCACTTTAGACATCCTTTTAGGTCCTTATCTTCATAAAATGTTTGTTTCCTACCTTTAAATGGTTTAAATCCCACAAAATATATACTTGTTGATTTTTCAATTTAGTTTCATATTCATTCACACCTCCAACGCAGAAGAGTTCCTGTCAACGTCGCCTATAGTCTGTTTCTGAACACTTCGTACCATGGTTTATATAGAAAACTGTGCGCGGATGAACAGAACCTTTAAAAACGTATTCAAACGACAATTTTTTTGCATTAAGCATGGCATTCGCATGCAATAAAATAAATTTTAGGGTAAATTTTACACAAGGTTTTTAAAAAAATATTTTTAAAGTAAAATGTTAATTTTAATCTTTATAAATTGTCAACAGTTTTATTTTTACTAAACCTTTCCTATATTTTTATAGAAAACATTATATCAAATACTTCCCATCAAGAAAAAAATATATTAAATGAATAATCATATTTAATATACAGAAGCCTCCTTATGAAGTACATGCATATGCAATGTATATATTCCATGGCATGTTAATCAGTGCCTCTCCTAATCTTGACAAGTCTCTTAGATAGATTCTTCTTTAACTTCTCTGGGTGTTAAGCTTCGATGGAGAAGGAGAAGTCTTGATAACTCTTAAAATGTCTTCCTGGACTGTGTCTGAGGAAGTGCTCTGGTAGAAGTAATTTGACGAAGAGCTCCAAATCCCTTGTAAAATTAGTATGGCCCTTCCTGATGAACTCTGAGAGAGGTGCCTCAACAGACTCTGCATAAACTTTGTCAATAACTCGGCCCAAACTTCCAGCCATTTGGCTATGTCTGTGAACTGTCTCTTCAGTCAGGTTACCACCAGCATCTTTCAAGGATTCTATTAAAAAAGAAAAGAAAAAAGCTATAATTTAGACATGTACATCAATATGTTTATGCAAAATATTGTTTTTAGAGAAATGGGTTTACTCAAATACCTTTAAACTCTTTGTTCAAGAATTCATTAACGATGTCACACTCCAAATTTCTGTCAGGACCACCAGCCAGATTCACTGTTCTTTTCCACATAGTGTCCATGGCAAGACGCTCTGGTAGCCAGCCCGACACCCCTGAAAGTGTATAGTAGCTGATTAGTGTTTGTATAATGTATAGGCATGACTATATAAATTACATATACACATAATATTAGATAAAAACCTTAAATAAGTTATAAATAAATTACCATACCTGCTAATAGTCTGTGTCCAAGTAGAACATATTTGGGATGATGATTGTTCTGGAAAAGGATCATGTCCAGTTTCCAATGTGACATCATGGCCTGTCCATCATTTTCCCGTACAGCATCATGGCGAACAAGGCCCATTAGCCCAACAAACATCAGTGATGTTACATAATTGTAAACACCATCCTCCTAGGCCTTTGGCTCTGATTTCAGTTTCTTCTTCTTAGAACTTGCTATCTTACAGTCCTTACTACAGAACCATTTTCCAGCTATAATTGTAATATAAAGAGAGAGTTGATTTTTCAATAATGTTAATGAAACAGCTTACAAATTCTAAATAGTTGATGAAATAAAACTGTTTCAGTTAAAACATAATACAGTTATTAACAGTTTATGAACCTAGGGCATCTTTCAATTCTACACATTTTAGATGAAACCATTCAGTCTTGCATTGATGATTGTCACAGCCCACCATTGGTTCATATTCCCCCATATCTACATGGCGAATGCAGTATTTATATACAGTGCGCTTCCTGCAGTCATCTGAACAGTAGAACTCCTCATCTGGAATATCATCGTCTTCCATGTTTAAGCATTGCAAATGGAACCAATGATTCCCTGGACAATGAATATTTGAGCAGAAGATCATTGGAACATCATCTCCAAGATCTATAATGATTGAATAATAATACTTCTTATATCAAAACATTTCAAATGATACATACCAACATACATACACACATACATACACAGAGAGAGATAGAGAGACAGAGAGAGAGTGAGAGAGAGACAGAGAGAGAGAGTAAGAGAGAGAGAGAAGAGACAAAAAGAGATCGAGATCACTTACCAGTTTTGCATAGAGAATAAGTGCTTTCCTTCTCTTCATCACTGGCAAGGATTTTGTCAACCCTGGGATCGTGCCATATAAGCTGAACAACTCTTCCGGCTACATCTTTTAGGAAAGTATCATCATCTCCATCTTGCGGTGCATTGCTAGGAGGGTCTCCTAAACTTTCCATTCCACACAAATCCATTGTTGCCAGGAGGATATAGCCAAACGTTACAAATTTCATGATCTGCTGAATGATTAAAGGTCTCCCCAACATCCTTTTTTACAGATCTATGCCAAAAGACATTTTTCAAATGGAAAAGAGTTCCTTTTTCTGCAGCAATGGATCCGTGAAAAAACATCCTGTAAATACAAAGAAAGAGAGATGTAGATGCTATTTGCTAATGTGTATTTGCATTGTTTTATTAAATAACAATGAGCTAAAATTACCTTCATATGTAGCATCCTCTTATGAAATTCCTGCACCTGAGGTTGTAGGCCCTGTAGTTTTGAAAGCCCAGATTCTCCATTTGATCGAGACATTTGGGCATTATTGTGTCTCTCACAAGATAAACCATCTCCAAAGCATACCTTGTTGGAAGAGGTCATCTTCCCGTCGTGGAACATATTCATGGAGTTGTTCCATGATCTTAATGGTCCCAGTTGTAGTTGAGGGGTTTTCTTGACATATTCCCAGATTGATCTGCATACAATTACATGTATATATCATACTTATTATGTTGACAGTAATTTTAAGAATTTGTACTTTGCAGAATGTTAATAATTTGACATTTTAAAAGTGAACTTACAACTTTACTCTTCTCGCTTGACTCCCTCCAGAAACTGTGTCTAATGTGAGACACTACAGTGCAGCTATGGAAGTAAGGCATGTTCTTTTGTATAATCCTTGCAACAATAATCTCCATGCGCTTTTTGATTTCTGTGATATCTTTTTCCATTGGCAAAAACTTCTGGAGAGGTATATCAGCAGCGTTCACACAACTGTCTGACAAGTGAGTGGTTGGGATTCTGTTTACAGCTCCATATGCCAAAGCCCAGAACATCATCTTATTTTGCCGTTCTGTACTCTGATGGCACGCTTTTACATTATTGTATCATTTTCCCAACATTTCCACAGGTTATGCAATATCCAGGCGAATAGGGAGCTGGAATACAGAAACTTGCATTTTTATTTGTCTTATAATAACTTTTAACAGAAATATTAAATTGCATTTCAATCATTATATTTCAATCATTATACTCAATATATAGTACAAGTACTAGATACCTGAATCGGAAGCACTTTCAATTGTGTCAGGCCCTACATCTTCTGAAACGGAGTCATCAAAGTCATCCATAGCTGGAATCTCTTGAAGAGAGCCTGACGAGGTTGGTGCATCAGTTCCTGACGACTGAATTCTTCAGAACTTAGCTCATTTATGTATGTATCGGTAAAATTCTCCACAATAAATTAATCCCAATGTGCCCGTTTCCATTTGGTGCTATAAATCACAATCAAATTGCAGGCATTAAATGGTTTTGAAAGGACACTCTTTGTACAAAATAAATCATAATCAATAACAATAAAATGATAAATGAAATACCTCAATGACCCTTTTCAAAGACATCAAATCTTCATCTGAATGCACTCTTAGCTGGGATATCAATCTCAGGGCTGTGTTTATGCTGGTGCATAATCCCAATTGGTTCATGTGCAGAAATGCCTATGAATTAAATATTAAATTTCATATTAAATAACTTACTGAAAATTTTAACAAAATATTTACTTAATAACAAATAATTGACAACAATTAAAACACCTTTCTCAGTGCTCCACATCTCCATAATTCAAAAGAATTCAAGCCCTGGACAAATTTCACCTTCATTGGAGAATACAAATGAAGAAGGAATGCAATTGCAAGTCCAATTCCTGGAGCCAATGGTTTGTTGCGGATTCTGAAATAAATGTTACAAAATAAATGAATATATATCACTATAACAAGAAACACAGTCACATGTACTCATTTCAGATATGCTGTTAATACAAGTAAATGCATGTACAATGTTACATTCAAATTGCATGTTTATAATTAATATCTGTGTAGTTTATAACAAAATATTTACCTTGATCGAAGATCTGTCTCATTAGAGGGACTGGTAACAGTGGCAATCAATGATGCATAGAAGATGGGAATGCAACATCAGCCAAAATAGGTGTCCACCTAAAATTCTTGATGTTTTCTAAATTGCACTTCTTCAGAAGGCTTCCTTCTTTGTCATCCAGAAGATTCCTCACACCTTTTCTTATTTCTTTCTTTCTTTACTAGGTGCTCAACTGCTCTTCTGGCTCCAGCATAATTGTTGTATAAAAATGTAAAGGCTTTCTTGTATTCATAATGCTCTATGCACCTGCAGGCATATCCAACACTTTTAACCTGAAATTAATAAAATATATATATACAATGTACATGTTCTTTTTTTGATTGCCAACTACAGTAGAAAGCTACATGTATTTGTGTGTGAAACTACATGTATGATAATTTGATACCTTTCGTGATCTAGAAAAGGTTGCGGATGGAGGGGGTTGTGGAGCCCCAGAAAAATCAAAAACTTTAAATTTACATTTTAATTTAATTACCTACAATAGGCATCTAAACACACACGCAACCCCCTCCCCCCATCCCCACTTCCGACAGACATCGCCGAAAATTTATTGAGTATGCGATTTATACTATTTTTGTGATTCTGAAGGGGGGGGGGGGGGCATTAAAAATACATAATTTTGTTGGTGTCAACAAAAAGACTGATACAGTTAAGAAAGTTAAAATTCCCCCATCGAAAGAATTTTGGAGCTTGCGTTAATTATCTTTTGATAAGTAATTGTAACTGAATGATTTGTGCAGGTTTTCTTACTTTCACATCTAGGAACTTTGAATGTGTACTTCCGACAGGTCGAAAAATCTTGGTTTTTTCGCGGTGTCTTCACAGGCGTCAACCTTCGTTGTAATCCATCTTCCTATATGCAGTACGTCGATTTCATCTCAAAACAGAACAAATAGTGGTCCTCCATGACTTAATGAACAAGTGAAACGTCTTTTGTTACCAACAGGTTATGGGAAATCTATGTGCTTTACTCTACCCCCTGTGTTACTTGACGAGGTAAGTCAATATAATTTGTAATTGCAAGTCCATATTTTAAATACGGTACTTAACATTTCTTTATCTAGTTTTGTTAAATATCTCCCATCCCACACCCCAAGTAATTTTCATAACTATGAACTTTTTATTTTTTTTTGGGGGGGGGGGGGGGTGAAATATATCTTTATACAATTAATTTTTTATATATATGGACCCTCACTCCCACCCGCTTGGAAACATTTGTGGCTATTGTATCATAATTTAATTTGTTGATCTGCACTAACTACTGAAAACATTTTAATTTCCAGCTTCACTGGAACATTCAGCATGTAGCAGTTGTGGTGTCACCTCTGAAATCTCTGATGGCCGACCAGGTGAACAAGCTGAAGGAAATGAATATAAGGTCAATTTCGATAGAACCAGATATGTCCACAGAATCTATTGCAGGTAAATTTCTTTTTATTATGTAAATTTCGCAAATCTTTAATAAAGAATAGATCAATAATAATTTCAATATATTTTATTTGTTCAATGTACATGAGCTAACTATTTACATGCTGAAATTACTGAAAATATGCCTCAGACCCACCTGGAAAACTCAAATATCCTCAGAGCCCCCCTGGAAAAATTTTCTGGATCCGCGTATATATGTAGATGCGTATTTTTTATTTACAGGTATCAAAGACAGGATGTTCTCAGTATAATTGTTCATGTCCCCTGAGTCAGTCAGATCAAAGTTGTGGAGAGAGATATTCCTTAGTAGTAGCATGCAGAAGAGGGTTTGTTTGCTAGCATGTGTTGAGGCACACTGTATATCTGAGTGGTATATATTGACAGAATTATCTTGATTTTTACAAATTATATTACATATAATTTGCTATTTAAATTGATTAAGTTGTTAAAACTCTTCATTTTTTAAATAAGCATTTGCCCTTATTATTTCAGGGGAGAAAATTTTAGACCTGCATATAAGGAGGTACTGCAAAAGTTCTGGCAGCAACAGTAACCTGGGATGAAAAGGTCTGCAAAGACATTTTCACGTCATTGGCTCTTGACGATGAATCTTTGACAGTGGCTGTTGTTCCTGACCGGTAGAATAATATTCAAATATATATAAAATAATCCTGCCTTATCCAGTTACCATTTCATCTATGATGAGCTTTGAATTTTTTTCTATTTTATTTTTTTGTGAATTGCAGGAACTGTTAGTTCATTAGGGAGTTCCCAAGTCTGTCTTATGCTATTGGCAGGAGGTTGGACGAGGCGGAAGAGACGGTAGGAGTGCATACGTTGTATGCTTAAGTTTGCTTATGGCAGGTCATTGGTAAAAACCATAACAGATGAAAAAATGATCACTGTAATGAGATTTTCTTTACAGAGAAAGATGTACATCCGCTTCTCTGTCCTTAAGCACATGAGGATAAAAGGAATGACAGTCTCTCACATTCAGGAAAGTGGACAAAGTTGCACTGGCAATGAGGAATGTCAAGCTTCAAAATGCTGCACTTTCTGCTCACTGAAGTGCAACTGTAGTGGCCAAACCAGTATTAAAGATGAGTTTGGGATCCCATGATGCCAGCATTTTATGTAAAATGAGATCCTTAATTCAGACTTCCAAAAATATAATTATATGCAGCGATTCTTTGTTGCATACAACTAAATATGCACTTTTATTTAAGTACAAACTAGCTTTTATTAAAAAAAGAACTTTTTTCCCTATATATTTCATCTAAAAACAGAATTCTTTTCATGTTTATTTTCATTTTGAAACAATTGGGAGAAATTACATCAATATTTTACTAGAAAAAAACCTTGTCTAAAAATTACCCTAAAATTCATTTTATTGCATGCAAGTGTCATGTTTAATGTTTAATGCAAAAAAATTGTCGTTCTGTTCATCCGCGCACAGTTTTCTATATAAATCATGGTACGAACTGTTTAGAAACGGACTATAGGCGACCTTGACAGGAACTCTTTTGCGTTGGAGATGTGAATGAAGATGAAACTGAATTGAAAAATCAACAAGTATACATTTTGTGGAATTTAAACCATTTAAAGGTAGGCAACAAACGTTTTATGACGATATGGAGTTAAAAAGATGTCTAAAGTGAAAAACTGAAGCGGGCAATTGATTCAAATCTATGTATTTCTATCGTAACAACCTGCCAAATCACTTTGTATGGCACTGGTCTGAGATTCGGAAGAAACGTCCGTCAAATTTTTTAATCTCGACGAATCTCGCTGAGATTATGCTTTCAGCAAAGCCCGGTTAAACACACGAATATACATCACTACAGAGATCAGAAAATGTATAGAAATTACTCTACGAATACTTTTCTTACCAAATAAGAGTAAATATATGATAAACATCTTTTATTTTATTGGTTGTGATAGATTTTTTCTATCAATGTACATTTTATTTCTGTTTAGAACAAATTTGTCATGGGTTAACCTGTAAATGTATTTTCTTACAGAGGCATAATCACGACTTTTTTCTTTGTTATGCTCGTGCCATGTTTTGTTTACTTAAGTTGTATATACATGTATGCACCCGTAAAAGTTTCCTTTACTGAAGGTTTTTCTATCTGCAAGTTAATTAAAAACATACTGTTACAGATGCTATTGTTGTCATTTCTTATTTTGTTTTAAATAATGTTTTTTTTTCTATTCAAGAACATGGCCGTAAATACAAGTATTGCAAAAGCCTTCTTTCAATAACAGTTAAAGAATTATCGTCCCTGTATCTCGCTTATTACTTTACAACTGACGTCATCTTATTGGATTTAGCTAAGTTCTCAATTAAGTAGCATGTAGTAATTTTAAGTATGAAAGAAACATGATGTATTTGTCATAAAAGGCAAGCCATTGTATTTAAAATCTTATATACATTACCGTAGTTGTCGCATTAATTCATTGATTTGTGATAAAAATTACTTTTTTCGACCAGGCTTGGGTAGAATTACATTGTAAAGCAATGCATTACATTACCATTACATGAGTAAAGAAATGTATTACCGTTACTTTGTGAAAAGTCAATAATAATTTTTGAAAAAGTAAAGCTTGATAAAGAGATTTTGGAAATTTTCAAATGTAAAACACACTTTAACATATATATTTACTATCAGGTTCAAATTTGATGATTTATGCAAGATTGATGTTGCACTTTATGATCGTCAAATTTTTAAAGGTTTCATCTTTTAACTGCACCCTGTCGGTTTGAAAATCTTCCCAGCAATATTAAATAAACGTTTTACAGGAGCAGTGGAAGCTGGGACTGAAAGATACAATTAGGCAATCTTTATCTTAGGATATTTAAGTGTTCTTGCAATAACAGAAAAAATACATGAATCTTGTATTTTCTATCAGTCCACACTAATGTACTTTATATTTAACACAGAATTTAGAAGAGAGAGAGAGAGAGAGAGAGAGAGAGAGAGAGAGAGAGAGAGAGAGAGAGAGAGAGAGAGAGAGAGAGAGAGAATTACTGAGCGTATCTCAACGTTTACAGATGTATTTGCACGTACACAAGCGTCCTTAATCGTGGACTGGTGTCGCAATGTTCGAATCAAATCGATATCCTATCGCAGGAATTCTATTTGGGTAATCTTATCATAATGTACATGTATGCCATCATAACTTACAGGCAATGAGATCATCACAAATGGCGTCACAGAAATATGTCTGTCATGACCTTATTAACGCATCAAAGATTAACAAATTACATAAGGACGTATAGACCTTTATCATCTCGTATTCAATCCTAAACTTTTGAAGAACTTTCACGACCAACTACGATTAGTCTATCATGGTTTTTATAACCGATCACACGAAAGTGGAAACTAAGCATTAAGGAACTTTAACTACATTGTCCAATATTAAGTCGACATAACCGCAACATGTTTCATCGATCAGCCAAGGCAAGGTGAACATTGTACCAACGTTCCTCAGATTATTTCAAGTGTCATATACTCTGTTAGATATTCATTACAAACGTATTAATTTTCCATGTTCAGTTTTTACAATTAATAGAAACTGAAGACAGTGGTAAGAATATCTGTTTTCGGTGGGTGCTGACTTGTAAACAAACTTCCAACCTCTGCATAATCATATGCATTCTTATTTCTTACCAGGGAAATGGAATATTTGACAAGTGAGAAAGTCACTGATTCCCAAATATGGCTTTAGTTAAATTTGTTTTAAAAATATTGTTTGCCCATTTTTCCTGCTTTCCCCCCTGTCCATTGTCAAATGTATTGTTCAACTTGCCACAGAAGATATTTTTGACTCGTAAATTTCCTTTTTTATTGCATTTTCTTTTTGGAAATTAAACCTTTCTTCCTATTTATAAAGCAACGCATTTCAATAATATTCTACGTTTGTGCAATAAACTATTTATGAATATGTTCGTGTTTTTTGATGATTGCGTTTATACATTAGAACATATATGTCCTCTGTAATACATGCATAATATATATATATATATATATATATATATATATATATATATATATATATATATATATATATATATATATATATATAATGTTAAAAATGACTATGAGTACCATAATTAATAACAGAAATAAAAACACTAAAATCGCAGCTGTAAACCAATAGGAAAAGGAAAATTGTAATGCATGGAGATATCGCCTATAAATATTTTAACAAGATGCAGTTTGTCACGAAATTTAACATGCAACGTTTCTGCTTTTGCTCCTTATTGGTATGTACATAACTGTACAGTTTATCTCGATTTCCTTAATATATTTATAAACAACCAATTTTAACAAGGGGGATTTACCTTATCAATACTTTATTACATAAAAAAATACATTTAGTTTAAAAATTTTCAAGCACATTTTGTGGTCATGTATATTCATTGTATTCATATATCCCAGCGAACTTGAAATAAAAAATATTCAGAGTGTGTGTCATCTGTTTCATATTTGGATATTTTACTGGAAATGGACATTGATTGTAGCCTAACAACAAAACTTTATAATACATGTGATGACTTCAATTTTTCTATAGTCACTTGTGTGTGAAATTTCGATACGTAGCCGTATCATTTCAAAACGGTCTACATATAAGGAAGTAACACACGATCTGCCTGATTTGATTTACTTATTTAAGAATACGTGTCATTTCTTTTTTTAAAGAATTTGAAAGAGGACAACGTGTATCCCTGACAAAAAAAACCCACTTTTCTCTTAATAAGATGCAACATGCTAAATATGAACACAACCAGGTATCCCGTTTTATTTAAATTACAAAACAGAAAATAAGATTTTTATTTTATTAATACACATACAAAAAAATAAAATAACGATTATCACCTTCTGCTTCAAGGATCATTGACATCCAATGACTTACTTTTAATAACAATACGTTACAGGATGGCGATTAAAAACCGTTGTAAAGTCATTTATATCGCCATTTTGGGTGTTTATATCTGTAGACCAACGATTATAATGATCCTCAAGCCCTAAGTATGAATATACAGCTGGGACTTCCGTCATTATTAATACAAATTGATTTCCCCCAAAAATTGTTACATTTTCTATCATTTTCAAGAAAATCATAGCTAAAGTTCTACATCTCAAAGGAATACTGGTTTGGGCTTGTATGCAACACATATCCCAAAGGTGTTAAAGACCTTAAAAGTCATTTTCCAGATCCAAGAACATATATCAATATTTCTTTAAATTTAAAAACTGTGATGACAATTCTTCAAGAAATAATTTTCTTTGAGCCTCATTGCTTTTACCTTGAAAGGTTTCCAAATTATACACATTTAAATCTAAAGAAGATTCGTCATTCTCATGAGTTTTAGCAATACCCTTCCCAGCCTTTCCAAGATTATATCTGTCAGTGCTCTTTGAATATCTAAGAGACGAGGTCCTATTACAATTTAACACTCGTTTAAGGTCGAAAGCTGAAGGTTCAAGAGGAGTCGAACATTTAACATACAAGGAAGAGCTTTCAGATTGGGATCTTTTCAGAGACTGGTGTTGGATGGGTTCCTCATAATCAACGATACGTAGATTGAGTGTATGGTAAACCCCAGCTTCAACATTTTCGTCGAACATCTCTGTTTCTCCTGTCTCAGTCTCCAAAGCTGTTTTACTATTTTCGCTTCTCCCTAAGGTATTGTTATTGCTATTATTCCATGTATAAGCAATGTGATCGTAGTCATCATGAGTTCTTTCATTCTTTTCAGTCGTGTACATTGGGATGTCTTTGGAAATAAGTAATACATATTTTGTATAAGAAATAAATAAGTTTATGATATTAATGAATTAAATACTCTAGAAGCAATTCTTACCAACAAAGTTTCTGGGTTTGGTCTTTCGGCACCTAAATATTTTTTATAAAACAACGTTAGTATTCAACTACACTTTTAAGCCATGATGCATGTATAATAGGATTTAAGATGACATAATATGTCTTACCTTCGGCAAATACAAATCGTGATGAACATTACTGTTCCAAGTAAAATTGGAATTATCCACAAAGTGTGTCTGTATGATTCTTCAAAGAGTAAGAAGATAATAATAAGACATCTAATAAATAATATACTTTGTAAGACTTTAAGTATTGGTTGAAATCTAAATACCATGCGTCATATGCCTTTCTAATCCTACTTCGGCGATTGACTATGATTATCGAACTAATTTAAAGTTGGAATCGGTCACTAGTTCGGTAGTTAGATCACCCTCTGCCTAAATGTTTCAACCCGAAAAATCTAAAATCGAAACAACTACTAAATTGATTGAATATTCATTAAGAATATTTATCTACCGCCTGTTTTCATTGTATGTACATTGATATTTCAATATATATTCAACTCTTTGCGGTTTTACATTAATTAGCTTTAATCCCCAAAAATTAGATCTTATAATGAACAATATATACAAATGTTATATAAAGCTTAATATTTAACTAGTAATAGAGAAAGATCAACCGTTAACACAGTCAAGTAGTTTCATTACAGTTGATAATTGAAAGTTGTCATTTACCATTTTTACAGAACAAATTGTAGAATCCATCAGGACAAACATCAGAGCAATTATCTCCATATGTACCCAGCAGTTGACAATCTAAAACGGAAGTTATATTAATTATTGAATACTATTTTCCAACTTATATTTTAGCATTTTTGCATGAATTAAACCAAAGTTAACGACTTAAACATGTACACAATGACTGGGATTAATAAGAAAAAAGTCTTTACACCATTTTGTTAGTCTAACAATGACTTTTTACGAAACGCTCTTACAAAATGTTTATGAATTTATTAGAAGGATAATCTAAATCTAAAAACTCTTTTATAGGAAATTTAAAATCAAATTTTGAAATTAAAAAACATTATTGTAATTTTTTTTGATGGGACAATAAGAATAGTTGTCAAAATAAAGAGAGAGAGAAAATCCAGTAGATTTTTATTAAATATTGCAATATATGAGTTTTTCTTGTACATTATAAAAATGTATTTGTTGTTTATATCAAACTTAGTATGATTGTACTAAGTTGCATTATACTTGGGACTTTTTCACGATTCGTGGCTATTCATTGTGTGTGATATTCATTACTTTTTACTATATTGTCCTCATTTAGATGGTCTTTTAACAACTTTTTCACAATACACGAGATGATGTACAATCTTATAGCCACTAAATAGTGAAAATGGACTCATTGAGTCATTCAGTATTAGCAAACTTCTTTGTCTGAGGTTTCCATGTTTCGAGTAGTTCAACCTTTAAGTCGCGTATATATCTAACATGTTTATTGATTAGATTAGACCGAAATGAAACAAATATCAATCAAGTAGAACACTTGAGCAAAGCAAGATCTCAGCACAATTTATTGTAAATGATTTATTTCGTTATAATGTAAATTGATACAGTTTTAAAATAAATTATTCTATAATTAAAAAGGGGAAGGACAATACATATACCTACTAGTAAATGTCTAAAGATACTGTCGTACTGTTGATTTCTTTTGCATTGACATTTCTGTGAACATAATTTTCCAGACATGTCTAGACATCTTGCCTCACAGTTTGTACCATAAGTACCAGTGAGGCATTGTACAATAACATTCATAAAAATCCCAAAGTTATTATCAATTATGTTTATTTGAAAAGACTATTATCTTTGAAGATTTCCATTTTTTTATTTACTAGAAATCAGATTTATCTAAATAACTTGTAACAAAACAGAATCGCCATCTTTTTTAAAATCTCATTTTCCCTGTCTCCCCCCTTATGAATATTTGAGTTTCTAAAACTTGCATTTAAAGGCATTATTTCGTAGTGTTTAATCAGTTTACTATCTACATCTATGATAATAACAATGTTTATAAGTGTCTTTTTTATACCCTTCAGACGTTTTCCATTGCTGATTTCGTGATTCATATAAAAGTTTAGCAAAAATGGTAGCACATAGTGTTTGGGCTTAAATAACTTTACGGACTGACATTAAGCTTCTAACCAGATGCGCGTTAATTTACATAACTGAAAAAGATAAGTAGCGGCCGAGGTTTGCTCAGTAGATGTTCCCTATATGGAAGACGCGGTTGTTTCTTTTTTCAACATGCCGATTGACAATCATTATAATTTTCAAACTTTTATTCATTTGGTATGAATAGTTGAAGATTGTAAGGTGGTTCATACAGACTATTACACAGGAATATTGCAATTATTTGGAATTGCTAATGCGGATTTGTTTTGGTTCTGTGTTTATCGCTTCCTTCAATCAGTATGCTTAAGTAAGTAGCACTCATTATTTCAAAGAAAATGGCATTTCCAATTCATAGAACATTAATACTACTTAGCAACTAAGCAAAATATATGCATTGTTTGTAATCAGTTTTTACGTGAAATATATTGTAAAATATATGCTCGGCAATATACCCATATACTTAATTTTATAAAACCAAACTTCTTTTGCTATTATTAATGAACACAATTGTGAAACGAATCAAACACAATAATACTACCTAAACATCCAAACTTATAGTTGCATTGTTGATTCATTTTGCAATCACATCGCTGTGAACAAAGTTCTCCGTACATGTCATTTGGACAATTTTCAGAACAATCTTCACCATATGTGCCAATAGGACATTCTACAAACATAAAAAAAATCAAATATGACTTTGAATTGTTTTTGTGTTTAATAAATCTGCTTGTATTATTTGGAATTTTAAAAAGCAACTAACTTGTACAGACACCGTTAACTTCGTGATAATTAGTACAGCATATTCTGTTTCTGAAAAAGGAAAGAAACCATTTGAGAGATTTGTACAGTTATGCGATATAGTTGTTGACTGTTACATATAACGACACACTGTAAAAAGCATATATCAAAATATTTCCTGTTAATCTTGACACTTCTGTGAGTAATACATAAAGTTTGAATCGAATTCTTTGTGTTGATGTTATATAACTATACTTACGATTCTGAAGATGTACAATTCCCATTTATTGCTAGTACAATGATGCCAACATTCAAAATCAGCATCAGGAAAATCCTAAGATCTAGAAAGAAAATTATTGACAACATACCGCTTTGAATGATTTATTACATATTGGTAATTCAATTTGAATGGATACGGAAATACATACACAAAACAAGGAAATATTTTGAGAGTTTTTATTTTATATCTATGGTTTCAAAATTTAGAGAACAAACTTCAAATATCAAGGAGGCTAAGTGGTCAAAAAATTAACCATCCAGTCAATGTGAATGAGCATTAAAATACGTTGTTCAGGTGACCTTATTAGGACGATAATATTTCGACGGTAGTGCTCGCGATCACTTATTATATGTAGTTTTCTCTTTTATTTGCTTAATAATTTTCGGTAAATATGTTTCAAGAGAGAAGGCTATTATAAGTTAATTTGAGCGGCAAAAAGGCAAGGAATCAACATAACCAACAATTTTAATTTCGATTTCTATCTATAAAAAAGTTGAAACCTTTAAAGTGTATTTACAAGAGTTGCCGAATGCAATATTAAAGTGAAACAAAAGTAGTTTTGTATATTTTGTTATTTCTTGTTCAGAAACCTTTCGTGAAAAAAGAGGGGAAAAAGAAATTCAAGGTTCTTATTAGCCCAGTGAAAACATAAAATTTCCATGGAAACCAAGTGACAGCAAAAGGAATAGATAGTATGAAAATTAAAAAAGAGATATGTATGCCTGGCATATCCCGCTCCTCCTTTCAAAAAACGGCCATAGTCTAATGAAATATGCGTGGGTGTGTCTCCGAAAGACATGACCGACTACCGTAGCTTTCCATAATACTGTGCTACATGTATAAGTAAAAACATTGTAACACTGTCCGCGCATTGTGTAAACTGGATTAACATGTTGCTGCTCCTTTTGTTGAATTGTTCTTTAAAATGAGGACTAAGATCTTACTACGTAAACCAAATATGGGGCTTGCTTTAACAGGCTTTGTCATGGATAATGTCGATTTTAAAAGTAATCAAATATTATATTCATTGAATACTTGAAATAATTAAAAATTATTTAGGGATTAAAAATCAATTATAGAATGTGTTATTTTAAATCTGATTAGCACAGTTAAAAATATTTCCAAATTGATTATTTGTTTAAACATTATCAATTTAGATATATCCGCATTTATACGTTAATCACAGTATTCACTTGTATATTGGTCATTTTTTTTTTATTGACATTAATTTTCAAACAATAACTTGTGATACAAATACACTTACTACATAATCATTCACATAACTTTATAAGAATATATGACGATATATCGTTCTTTTATATATATATATATATATATATATATATATATATATATATATATATATATATATATATATATATATATGTAATCACTTGATAATCATCAATTTAATCATTGACAAAAAGATAATGAACAGCTTTCAGAATTGTTCAAATATTCATCTCACAGTACAATAAGTGAATTGTTCAAATACTCATCTCGCAGTACAATAAATATATTGCCTATGCTAACATGTAGGGCCACCATTTCCTTACTACAAGTCTCTAATGCCCCATGTTAGCAAAACAGCGACCACACCTGGTATGTGGACATGTTGGCACTTTATATATATATGATAAACAGATATAGAAAAAAAAAAAAATATATATATATATATATATATATATATATATATATATATATATATATATATATATATATATATAGATATATATATATATAAATTAAGAATAAATTATGTATCGATTTGTCTATTACACTGCATATGACTTATAAATTGTTTCCAATACGTTTTATAATGTTTGCAAATTTCTTTGTGACAATGATTTGTAAACCTCAGAGAAAAAAGTTAGAATATATTTTATATGATTACGTATTTCTTGCGGTTTTTCCTCTTTGTTTTCAATTCTACAATACATTTTGTATTTATATATTTTACAGGCAATCAAAGAAATCAAACTGTTGAGAAATAATGTTTTCTCTTTTCTTTTCAAAATTGAAGCCTATTACAACTGTTTTTCACGATATAACAAAATTTAAATATTTTTGAACAGCGCCCCATATTTGACTTACATTTTTACATCGTAGAATGAGATGTTCATTGTTTTCCTTTACATCTTTGCAAAACACACACACGTCATTTTCAACAATTTTCCAATATTGATCAAGTTGATTTTTTAAGTTGAACTGGTAAAAAAATTGATTTATCTCTCTTTCATTACCATTCAAACTTTTATTTGACTTTCTTAAAACGTAAATGGCATCTAGCAATTGTTTGTAATTCTTTTGTCAGTAATTAAGACTTTGAATCAATATTATATGCATGATTTGTACTTTCTGGCATATTCTGAACGTTATCAATTGAAATTTTTTATTGCTTAGTTAAAAAAGATAAATCGCGAACAAAGAATCAGTTAAACGATTGTGTCAATTTCTCTGCTTAAGGGTACAATATGGTAGGATGGTAGGTTACATGTATTTCACACTACAAAGTCAATACAATTCATTTTATTTTTCTTACGTTATACAAATCAATACAAGTAACACAATTAAAAAAATAAAAATGGAATACAAATAATGTAATAAAAAAGTATATATACATTCAATAAAAAGCAAGCAATAAGTGAACAAAAAAGAAGAATATGAATAGTATCACAATGTATGTTTAACAATATGTAATATGAGTGCATAGCAATTTGACATTTTATTGCAATGATCCACTTGTAACATAAAATTAAGCAAATTTACGGGGGGGGGGGGGGGGGTCCATTCATTAAGTGTTGCATAAAACGTTTCTTTCTTAATGTCTCATAAAATGGAAACTTCAAATTAAAAATGTTAGTCGTCCTTTAATTTTTTATAGCAAATATTATTGTACAAAACCTCTTACTTTTTCAATGTTAAAAAAATGTACAGAAGTTCTAAAATTTGTTATATATTTCCCTCTACATTTTTTTCGAAACATCTCTTAAGATGCACTTATGTATGGTTAATTTCATTAACATGTATAGATGATAACTAATTGCAAGTTATACACAACAAGTTAGTTATTAGCGTTTTTACACCTACTTTTTTCTAACAAACATTAAAATGCATCCTTTCGACAATTGCTGCTTTATAAAACCCCTTATTTCACATGCACACGAACAATTGAGTATTGGGTTTCCACATTAAAAATTTGTTATTCAAATTACTTTTTAATAAAATGTTTATGGCATTTGTTTTGCAACATGTTTTCTGTTTGATTTTTTTTCCATTGAAATTAAGTAACATTACAAGATATCTTCCAACTGTTTTACATTTTGAACTCATTTCTCATGTTCTGATAACTTCCCGCCTTTTCTAAAACTAGCAACTTCTTTTTAGGCATATTTACATTTAGATCCCATTCAGTAGTATCCTCATACTCATAATGTGTCTTAAAACTATCACAGGGCACTGTAACTGTGCAATGTTCTGCATTCATTGTATAATTACACACGCATGTATAAATTAAATGGAAAGCAAGTAGTCTGATTAGCTTTGGTTTCCTCAGAACAGAGATTGGTAGTGTTCTTGTTCTATCTCCGATAATTCAATTTGTTTATCTCCACTATACAGTACAGGTGATTGATACACACTGTAGTTTCTTGACACGTTGTTTCTATAATAGACAAAAATAGTCAGATATATTCGAAAAGCACTGGTCTCTTAAATATTCTTTACGCTTTTGTGTTCTGCTCTCAAAACTTAACTTCATATTTACTTTGCATTTCTTGACCTTGTAAAATTTAAAATTAAACTTTTATTCAAACCAATTTAAGCTCAATATTATAAATTATTCCAAAAAATTGTATGGCTTTGAAAAACTTGTGATAATTTCACATCATTGCAATAATTTTAAGTTACCGTTTTAAAAGTTTTACGTTACAAAACGATTACCTTTTTACAACACAAACTGTGACACCTATCACAATACTAATGATGATCAACAAGCCTGCTGATATCAGAAGTGTAGAAGTGGTGAATGTTAATTGTGATTCTTTATCTTGCTCTAGAAAAACAATTTCATGTATCACAATATTTAGCGTTTTTCTTGTTCAGACGAACATGTCAAAACCCCAAAATGGAATAAAAAGGCCTAAATGTTTTCCCTTTATCTAACAAGGAAATCCTAATTGTCCTATTTGTCTTTTCCGATATGTGTATTTGACATTCTGCACTTTAGCAATATTCATTTTCATTTTCGATTAACAATTTTAAAAAAAATCATAACTACAATCTGAATAACTCTGTTGAAAATTTTCTTGCAATATTTCAATTAACAATTCTAGTACAGATAAATTATTTGTTTAATCTTATTTAAGCATTTGATTTAATTGAGCATATAACTAGTTTTAGAAGTATGCCGTACGTCGTCTAGCGCCGTATCCCCTCTCGACAGAAAATGGAGTTTTTTTAGTGACAAAAACATGCAAACAAATGTAAAGTTTTATATATTTATACAATGTACTTTAAAAGTCGATGGATATATTTATTCGTTCAATTGGCATATATTGCAAACATGTACGTACAATATCCGTTGTTATTGCTAGATGATACTGCACATCTTGATAACAATTTAAATCATCTTTTAACTTTCTAAAAGTTTAGGTTTGACATAGCACAGTGCTTGAGAGTTGTGCAAGTTTGATATTTTGAAAGTACATAAGATTTTCTTATAATCTTGCAGACTGGTACATACGCACAGTAACTGAATGAAAATAAAAAAAAGATTTTTCCCTTTACAGTTTCACAACGTATGTCTTGAACTGTTTCATCGTCGCTTCTTCTTTAACATTTAACGCATGGTAGACAGACTAAAAGCTCTTTCACTTCGTTATTGAATGTATGATCAGACACTGAAATTGCTATATCAATATATTTTTAATATCATTCTATCGTCTACCATCCTTTAATGCTCGTGTATATCTTAATATATTCAACTCTTAGCGATATCAACTAAATCAACTTGAAGTTCTAAAAAGGATGATTTTCTGATGATTATTTGTCTAACAAATAATAAAGTCTTCTATTCAAACTATACATAGAGAAAGATCAACTATCAAGTTATTTAAATCTATAAAAGAAAGGGACTTGATACTTACAATATTCACAGAAAAATGTGTAGAATTCATCAGAACAAACATCAAGTAACAAAATTATCCGATTAAGCTTAAGTAGTTCCTCATTATATTTCCTTTATGCAATCTCAATTTTCAAAAGTCGCAATCCACTCCATTTGTAGGGCCCAACTATTATTTTGTGGTCCCAGTTTGATTTTACATGCATCAAATACCACAAACTAAACAAAGGTAGTTTCTGCTCTGGGTAATTAATGTAAAGGTTTCCTATATGTTTTTCTATGATGATCATTCACCTCTTTCTGAGTTAAGATTGAAGTGATACACAGGTTGAAGACCTGTCATTAGTCAACTGAATGTTAACTGAAATGTCTTGAAAGGTAAGTGAATGGCAGAGCTATGCAATTCAGTCACCTTTAAGTTATGTTTTAGTCGCCTTTTAGTTGCATTAAAGGCAGAGTTTAACTTTATGATAATTATTGTCGTGATTATGTATTAAACATTTGTAATGTACACTATATCTTTATAATTCAATAGTCATTTGTGATATTGAAGTAGTGTAGATTTTGTCGTATCTGAACATTTTCTCTTTATTTTCATATGCAACCACATCCATCTTACCGTCAATTCTTCATCTGGGTATATGGCCTGAACAAATTTGAAACTATATTTTCTCATTAAGAATTTAATGTTAGAGAAAATTGGTTAAGTGTTATATCGTTTAAAAGGGTAAAGTTGAATAATTCCCGCTGTAATACTCCAACAAATTAAT
Source organism: Magallana nippona (assembly GCA_033439105.1). Lineage (NCBI taxonomy): Eukaryota > Metazoa > Mollusca > Bivalvia > Ostreida > Ostreidae > Magallana > Magallana nippona. The sequence goes on along the minus strand of CM065920.1, from coordinate 24,989,429 downwards.
GGTACAAAACGTGTTGGATTTAGATACAATGAAAATAGATTTTTGAGACAGCAAATCAAAATTTCAAAATATCTATAAGAAATTTAAGGTAGTTATACACTTGGCCTTAAATGTGCTCCGTCACTGAAAGCTTGGGTTTAAATTATGGATGTACATTCTAACAATTCATAGACACCAGAAAAAAAATCATTTTGCAGGGGTGTTTAGGAGGTATATGGAATCGAAGTTACATGTAATTCTGCGAAATGACAAATTCTAAATATTATTATGTACTTATTCTAATATTGAAACAACGAAGCATAGACTAAAAACAAATAAAAAAAAAGATTATAAAGCATATTGTATTACAAAATATACGTAGATTTACACATTGATACCGTCATGGTCGAAAGTGATGGTCGTGTATATTTGATCGGATTGTAAACAGATTCAAATATAAGAAATCTAAGAATTCTAATAAAGTATTTTGGTGTGAATTTTTGACCAAAAGAATACTTGAACAGATGTTAACTTTATCAAACATTCCCTTAAAGGTATTTAGTTGTGCTTATATTTCTCTGATAGGCTTTCCTCTGTAGTTGTTTACGATATAAGAATTTTTCTATAACAGCATTACCCCATATATTTTGAATTCATATTTAACACATATCATTTGTTTGATCAAAGCTTATCTCGAAAAGCGGGTTAGAATTCTGTGTTATGTGTTACTTTGATGTAACATGCCGTTTTTTCCGTGCAAATTGTATAAAATTTGGGAATGTTTTCTAAGAACCGGACGAATAACTATTAATTCGAGGAAAATATAGGGTTCTAGCTGTAGCGTTTTATAAAACTGAAATGCTGTGCCTTTAGTAGATATGTTTATTGATTACTGAAAATCGAAAACGTAAGCTATTTATAGCTATCAGGTGATAATGCGCTGACGTGGTAGTAATGTACTTTTGATCTGCATTGACATCGTTTTAAACGCAAAATAAGTTTTATCTCCGATTCAAAACTGTAATTTTATCTTAAGATTTTGTATTTTGTACAGTCAAAATAAGACGCTATATGTCTATATGCTTCCTTAACCTACCCGCAATGTTAACATGCTAATTTTTGGTAATCACATTTCGGCCATATAACAAAAACTACAATATTTGGAAGACGTCCTTTTTTCTGAAAAAATTATAAACTTTGAGGAAAATAAAACTGGGTGAGCAAAATATAATATATTAATATTTCCCCTAAATTGTTTAAAGAAAATACGTTCCATGGGCTTGACACAACTAAATTCAACAAACACAAAAATGCGCTGCATATGTTCATTTTAGTCATTAAGGTCTTCCGTTTCCAACGGAAGACCTTTCTATTATTGTGCTGGTTAAGATTATTCTTATTTTTCTTTTTTTTTTTTTTTTTTTCCTAGACGCAAACTTTGAAGCTTCATATCTTGCTCATTTCTAAACGGTTTTTGCTCAAATTTTCAGGGCTTATAGACTATACAAAACACTATCTAAAACATATCATAAACTTTAAAATTCCTCTTCCGTTAACGAGTTATTCCCCTTTGAAAATTTTTTAGGGCCTTTGGTTTCCAGACAAAGGCTCTGAGACTATAATAGCAGGGAATGGGAATCCAACGAATTTGAATAATAGAGGCAATGAAGTTGTGCACATCGGTTTTTGTTTTGGGATTTCTTGTTTTATTTAGAAAAAGGTAGGGGGTCAAAAACGGGATTCCAAAAAGTGCGAAAATTTACACATAATTTCCTTTGTATCTTTTAAACAAAAAATATTTTGTTAAGACATGTAGAATAAAAGTTGTGCAGAATTTTAAGGGCTTTCATTTGACACCATTGAAAAAGGGCTGGCCCCTTACATTAGGGGCCAACAGCCCTTGAAACTTTTTGCTTTATAACTCAAAAACGGTTAAGATTTCGATATGGCTGTCGCTGGAAAAGTTGTTCATTGGGATCTTATCAATTTCGTTACAATGTTATTTTGTTAGGGTATTGCGTAATATGAGTGTAAAAAGCTTTACTTGTTAACATGTACCTGTTTTCATTTGGCAAGTTAACGAAAAGTCTTTGAGCGTACAACTGACATAAAGTTATCACAGAAAGTGTACATATTTATACTGGATGCTTCAATTCATTAGAAAAGGTTGTTTTTTTTTACAGTATACATGCTTTTATCTGAGGATTATAAGCCAGTTTTGTTAAGTTTTTAGAGTGAAAAAACCTATAAAAACAATAAACACAAAATATAAACATTCTATTTTAGTAAGACACAAATTACGGATTAAAAAAACTTCTTTGTTATACATATTAGTTATTATACTGCATGCATTTGAAATCTTTCTGGGATCTGAGCTGTGTGTGTATACCATTACGTAACCTATCCCTCGCCCGCGGCCGAGGACATCGGTCGCGGCTGGACTACCCAGCCGTCAGCGAGTATCTAATACACAAGATTCGCGTCTTCATATATGGGTTTATTTAGCCGCAAACACATAGAATTGTTTTAATTTTGATTACATATAAAAGTTTATTCTTCTTAAATTGAATTAAACGATAGAGTGTTAATTGAGAAATCGTGCTGTTAATTAATAAAAGCAATATAATTCCCAATTAGAAGCAACATCACACATAAATCAATGGTTGGTATTTATGTAAAAAAAATAACTTATTGTAATATATTTGTCATTTAATAATACTGCTAGCTTTCTAAATTATCCTTGCTTCACCTATCCCTCGCCCGCGGCCGAGGAGATCGGTCGCGGCTGGATTACCTAGCGGTCAGCGGATATCTTATACACAGGATTCGCGTCTTCATATATGGGTTTTTAGCCGCAAACACAAGAACTCATCTGTTTTAATCTTATGTTATAGAAGTTTCTTCGCCTTAGAATGATAAAGTGTAAATTAAGAAATCGTTTTGAAATTTAATAAAAATATATTATTCCAAATCAGAAGCATCGTCAGTCATAGATCAATGTTGATTTAGTAAGACTAAAAAGTTCTAAAAACTGTACAAATAATGTTTAGGATCAGCACAAAAACCCACAAAGATTAAAACTTTAAAGACCGAGAAAATAAGCTCCGCATCCAAATTTATCTGGTCAGTGTACCCCTGTCAATCAACTGAATCGAGGCCTCAGATTGGATGTTAGACTCGTTTACTCGTCCCGTGTATACCATGTTTGGCGCTCGCGATGATCGTGCAATTAACTTTTGTCTTTTGATGCATACCTTGACGAAGAAACTACCTTCGACAGATTAAATTTTCTACTCTTGGAAATTAAAAGATATGAAGTAAAAATTTACTCGTACTTGCATGGTTATGTACCACACCAAACGCGCTGATCACCTATAGTCTATCTAAATCACGTGGCGCCGATCATCCATGAAAAAATTCTTTTATAATTAAAGATGTTTGGGAATAATTGAGATTAAATAATTATATAAATAAAAGAAATATTGCGTCTACGATTTATAACGTTAGTTATCACATTTCTTTGAGAAATTTCCGGAGCCGAAACCGGAAGAGAAACAGCTACAGACAATTAACTCTGGTAAATGCACATCTGGTAGAATTATTGTGCACTGTAGCAGATGATCGGAGAAGTTATACAAACGTATGTTGCATAAAAGTTGCATTAGTATTTGAGTACGGTACGATGATCGTATATTGCATAATTTTCAGTAAATCCCGTCGAAAACTTGTTCAAACAAACGAAAGATTTTGCTCATGTCGCTGGCGGTTATTCATGCCGATATTCATTTCAACGATTGACATTTAATTTGTTTTTCCTAGTACATAATTATATAAATACAATAATTTTCTAGATCATCGGAAAAACTCTGTTGAGAGCATTTTAATACCCGTGCATATAGACAATATACACAAGCGATCATGTTTCCCTCGGGGCTTCACACCTGAACATCTGAAGTAAACCGACCGGTACCGGTTAAAAACCTCGGCCTCTGACGGGCTTGACCGGTCCATGTAAAATCGACTTATGTTTCAACTGAAGATTAATTTATGTATCCATGATTATTTCCGTTAATTAATGCTGAGAGTTTTTAGACTTCGTAGAAAGTAAAGGAAATTTTCATAGAGGCGCGCGCGCGCGCGCGCGCGCGAGAGAGAGAGAGAGAGAGAGAGAGAGAGAGAGAGAGAGAGAGAGAGAGAGAGATCAAAATTAGATGCATTATTTAGCAGGGTGTACAAAGTAAAAATGAATTAAAAAAAATTAAATATTCTCCGAGCGTTCAAGGCAGTCAAAAGAATCAAATCAAATTAAAATCAAAGTTTCGTGTTACAATGTTACACGTATGCGGTAGGTGCTGGCACGATAAAAGAATTGTCCGGAATTGAGGGATTGGGTGATTTTTTAAAAGAATATTCACATGAGTTTAAAACAAGTTTTGTTTTGATTCTAGCGATCACATAATCACTTTTGTACTACAAGTACGTCTACATGGCCGTTTGTTTCATTGTGAAAACGAACTCATTGCTGTGTTGACCACCCCTGCTAAGTGCTCATGCTGATTTTTTTTCAAAACGGGCGAAAAGGAATCCAAATGTGGCGAATATCAATTTTTGGTGACCTATTGTGTGTAAAATTTTCCCACCCGTTCGTTTATTCGATCAGCCTGTTATTCTATCCCACATGCGACCAAAAAAATCTCGTGTCGCTTCAGCACAGCTCAGAACATTATATAGCCCCAGGTTATTTATGGCTGCAGATCATCAATTGATATGTAATTGAGTAAACACTTAGAAGGGTGCTTTCACTGCAGTGGTCAATTGTTAAACAATATCTAGATATCTAGTCTAACTCGAAGTCAGTCATCTTAATTCGCGTTAAAGGTGCGAGATCGTAATCTGAGAATGGGGCTAATAAATTAAACTGTTGAACACGCTAAACTTCTATAGTTATGAAGAGAATAAAATAAATATTATAAGTTAAAAGTTTTAAGTCAAAGATCTTAAATAAAATTGGTTCTCTGGATCAGAAGTTAGGAAATACGATTATATAATGCAATGTAGTCGGTCGCCATAGAAATCATCAGAGTACTGCAAGTGTCGACAGTTTTCTTATTTCTTTGAAAGCTTGGCTTACAAACAATAATATAGCGACATATTTTCCTCCTCAAAAATATATGCACTTCTTAAAGTTGCACTTAAATGAGATAAATATGTGTTCTTGGGGATTTTATTTATTTTTATATGCACATTGATTAAAAACATTTTATTGAAGCTGTGTAGTGTGAGAATGGTAATGCAACTTAATTGACTGAAAACCAAGCAGAATATTTTATTTTTACATCTGGCCTGTCAAAATAGGAGATTGTAAACTTGTAGCTTGTTAACTCAGAAATAATCTAGAACAAAAGAAATAATGTCTTTATGGCTTTTGCTCCTCTTCTTATTTATGTGTACGAGTCCATAAAGGTATTTTTGTTTTTGTTTCATCATATAAAAAAGTGTTGTTTTTTTTTTTACCTAAAACTTAGAACTGTAGAAATTCAGTATCTTAACTTTTAAAAAGCTTTGATACCTTACCACTTGGAAATCATGTAGTGATGCAAATTGTCAAATATCAATGAGGAGACATCATCAGAACCCACGGGTTTCCTATCCGTTATACTGCTTTTAAGGCAGTGTAACGGATAGAAAACTCGTGGGTTCCGAGTGCAAATGTGCATACAATACATTGGTCAATACATGTATATTTAAAAAGTACAAAGTATGAATAACTAACACATATACATGTACATGTATATGTGATTTGATAGAAATGATAGTAAAACATAGGTCGTTCTTTGTGCCGCACTAAAGTGGCGAAAAAGATTTGTATACCCCCCGCAAACGAATTTTGGTGGGTATATAGGAATCACCTTATATAGGAATCACATTGGAAGTTATTACTTCACACAACTAGTGCTTATGACCTGACGGTCCTTAATGACCTTGATGCAAGGTCATTTGGGCAAGGTCACTGGCAGGAAAAGTGCCAAATTCGTGTCCTGTCCATATCCTAGTTTCTTATGCAGAAACATTGGAAGTTCTTACTTCACACAAAGATTGGTTATGACCTGAGGGTGTGTCATGACCTTGAGCCAAGATCATTTGGACAAGATCAAGGAAACTGGCAGGAAAAGTGCAAAATTCGTGTCTGGTCTATATAACTTTTATGGAGAAACATTGAAGGTTCTAATTCACACAAAGATGGCTTATAACCTTAGGGTATGTAATGATTTGTCCCAAGGTCATTTTGGCAAATTCAAGGTCAGTGGAAGAAAAATTTCATAATCTTAATAGAAATGATCAGAAGCTAAAATTTGACACAAAGATTGCGTGTGACCTGTAAATATGTTCTGACTTGAGCTTTGGTCATTTGTGCAAGTTCAGTGTCACAATAAGATATAGAAGCATCAATTATTTTCTAGTAGAGAAATACTTGAGTTATGATTTTTTCTTAGCGGGGGTATCATTTGTTAGCTTGCTCACAGTACACAGTACCTCTAATTGATCCAGTGGGAGCATTGCTCCCCCCCTTCCTCACAACCAAAATGTTCCTTAAATTAACATTTAGAAAATTGGATTTTGGGGCATTGTCCCCGCCCCCACACACACTTTTAAGGAGAAAGCAACATTTTTTGGGGCAAATTTAAAACAAAAGCATATTAAACAATAGAAGATACAGCTGCCTCACAGCTTCCCCTCCACTACCACTACCACCACGGATTAGGACTTTGAAGATTTTCTTGTCAAGGTATCGGATAAATATGTTCGCCTAGCAAACACGATGCTGAGTGTCTGTATGGCCTAACGTTATATGGAGAGGTGTCCCTCCTGCTGAGCACCTCTCATATAGTGCACCCTACGGCGGGAGAAGGCGTCATCATTTATTTACAATTTGTGTTCGTTTCAATGGTTTAATTTTAACACTGCCCTTTACATAAATTATTCCCTTAGTAAGCAGTAGAGGTGTAAGTATGAGTACAGGGAAATGTTTATCAGACATAACACTGTTTGTTTCATGCATTAGCGCAGTGAAATTTGTGTTGATTACACTTTGATATAGGGCTAGGCTCATGTTGTATCGTGTAATCAGTTGTACATAAACGTATTTATCACTTTGTGTTTGTGTTCAGAATAATTATATACATGTACATATATGATGTTTTTTTTTAAAATTATCCTAACCTAATGTAAACATGAAGTAAGTTAAACGGAGAACTTGCCTGGTATAAAAAATAATACTTTGAAATTGAGCCTCATTTTCGATTTTCTGAACGTACTATTATCATATTGACAGTCTAATCTGATTAAAACCATCCCCCTTCTTATACTCCTCAGGGTCTGATAGGTATCGACAACAGGTCATCTATACAAGACCTTCACATTTGCATACAATCTAAATATACTCCTACTTACCAAAGACATAGCTTTATATGTTTACCAAAGGGATACCTTTATATGTTCAATGTTTAGGTGCATATCTTCAATACTTATTCTGGAGGTTACATATAAATGGACATGAATTAATTTGTTTGTCTCCTTTGAAGAGTTCCTATTGATTTTCTAAAGCTCTGATTGGTCAGAAGTAATGGTCGTGTGAAGATGACCTCCAATCAATACCTGTCAGGCCCTGATAAGTGCAAGAAAAAGGGGGTGGTTTTTATCAGACTGTTTGACAATCCTTTCTCGACTCGAAGCTGCAACGGAAGACCTCTTCGTTGCTTTGCAACGAACACGGCTCTAGTTTTTAAGTATTTTCATGGAGAAAAACTTATTTATTTTATAACACGATATGTTAAAAATTGATTTTAAAATATACACGTTAAGGGATTACTTTTCACGCTAAAAGCGCCGAACCAAGAAGACCTTGAAGAAATTAAAATCATATCTAACAACAATTTTCTGGTTATACTCTGTTCAAGTTTCATAAATACCTTTGTGTCTCAACTACATCCATTCAATAGAAGGAAAATAGGCCAGAATATCTGTCCTGAAACGCCCTTTCTATCGCTTCAGGTTCCATTACACAACCAAAAATAGAAAGTCTACGGTGATTTTGCATTGCAAACAATATTAAATGCCCCGGATGATAACGTTGAAAAATTGTGTGAGGCGTCCCAAGTACTTCCAAATGAAGAAAAGATGTAAACATTTCCCATTTTGAATATCCTTACGATGTTAGTTTTTGTTCATGTGAAATTCTCTGGGTATAAACAGATGATGCTTTAATTAAGAAATATTGGATTTTTTCCATTTTATCGATTTGAGATGAACTTAATTGAAAGGTATTATTTATTTTGATTAAAAATCAACAAAAAGTTATGTAAGCAATAACTTGGGACAGACTTTTCGTCGGTCAAAAATATTGGGAGTGTTGAGACACATGTATTAATTAATAATTTATGAGATACCTAACAGCTTTTGCCCCTTAAATTTAACTGAATTTTGTAAAATACGAACGAGTGGGGAGGGGGTACATATTTTGGCAATCATTCAATTTTAGGCTATAGTTATCATTGTATGTTTGTACATCTGTATTTGTTGTATAAATAAAAAACGTATCATAATAAGTTGTTTTATACTTAGATCTCTTTTTTCATGATTTAGCGTTATCGTTTTGATGTGTGACATTCATTACTATATAAGATCTTACCTTTTAATAGGACGACCTATCAACACTTACTCGTGAACTTTGGACTCAATAAGTCATTTATTATCGACAAAAACTATTTTTTTATGTAGTTTTTGTTTCGAGTACTTCACTTTTATAATCTGTATTATAAAACTGTAAGACTGTATATTTATATGGATAACAAGGGATATAATCAATGATAATAATAATATGCCTGGTAATTTCAAGTTAGACTTTATGAAAGATTTATGTTTTATGAAAGAACAAAATATCAATCAAGAAAAACATTAAAACACAAGTTAATGTGTAAAATACATTATTAAAAGGCCTCAGCAAACAAGCATATGTTCTTACTGTAAATCATGTCTTACTTTACTTATTTATATCATGTTAAAACCGTTTTATTATGATTTTTTTCTAAAATCTAAATTAAGGATAAAAAAAACCAGAAATACCTTTACATCCAAAGATACGATCGCACTGTTGATTTCTTTTGCATTGACATATTTGTGAACAAAAGTTGCCATACATATTGTCTGGACATCTTGCCACACAGTTTGTATCATTAATGCCATTAAGGCAATCTGCAATAAAATTCACAAAAATCCGAACGTTTTCAGACAATAAATTTTTTTCAAATTACTTAAAAAGTAAACATTTCATTGTTTCCAAATATCCTTTGACAAAATCTGTATTTTTGTAAAATATTCTTTTCTGCGACTAATACAATGATCCATTTTTCAGTTTCTAAACATGTTTATTCAATTTATTCAAATGTCGATGATAGATAAAAAATAAATTATTCAACTGTTTCCTATTTTATACTCTTCAAATTTACAATGCTTATTTTGTGATTAATCGATACTTTATTGATTGCCAGATATGAGAATACAGAGTGTTCGAAATAAAACAAATAAACAACCTAAACATCCAAACATAAAATTGCATCGTTGATCCATTTTGCATTCACATAGCGGTAAACAAAGTTCCCCATCTTCCCATCTGGACATTTCTGGACATGCCAATTGACAATAATTATAATTTTCAAACTTTTATTCATTTGGTATGAAAAGTTGAAGATTGTAAGGTGGGTCATACGGACTATTACACAGGAATATTGCAATTATTTGAAATTGCTAATGCGGATTTGTTTTGGTTCTGTGTTCATCGCTTCCTTCAATCAGTATGCTTAAGTAAGTACCACTCATTATTTCGAAGAAAATAGCATTTCCAATTCATAGAACATCAATACTACTTAGCAACTAAGCAAAATATATGCATTGTTTGTAATCAGTTTTTACGTGAAATATATTATAAAATATATGTTCGGCGATATACCCTTATACTTAATTTTATAAAACCAAACTTCTTTTGCTATTATTAATGAACACAATTGTGAAACGAATCAAACACAATAATACTACCTAAACATCCAAACTTATAGTTGCATTGTTGATTCACTTTGCATTCACATCGCTGTGAACAAAGTTCTCCGTACATGTCATTTGGACAATTTTCAGAACAACCTTCACCATATGTGCCAATAGGACATTCTACAAACATAAAAAAAAAATCAAATATGACTTTGAATTGTTCTTGTGTTTAATAAATCTGCTTGTATTATTTGGAATTTTAAAAAGCAACTAACTGGTACAGACACCGTTAACTTTGCGATAATTAGTACAGCATATTCTGTTTCTGAAAAAGGAAAGAAAACTGTTTGAGAGATTTGTACAGTTATGCGATATAGTTGTTGACTGTTACATATAACGACACACTGTAAAAAGCATATATCAAAATATTTCCTGTTAATCTTGACACTTCTGTGAGTAACACATAAAGTTTGAATCGAATTCTTTGTGTTGATGTTATATAACTATACTTACGATTCTGAAGATGTACAATTCCCATCTATTGCTAGTACAATGATGCCAACATTCAAAATCAGCATCAGGAAAATCCTAAGATCCAGAAAGAAAATTATTGACAACATACCGCTTTGAATGATTTATTACATATTGGTAATTCAATTTGAATGGATACGGAAATACATACACAAAAAAAGGAAATATTTTGAGAGTTTTTATTTTATATCTATGGTTTCAAAATTTAGAGAACAAAGTTCAAATATCAAGGAGGCTAAGTGGTCAAAACATTAACCATCCAGTCAATGTGAAATGAGCATTAAAATACGTTGTTCAGATGACCTTATTAGGACGATAATATTTCGACGGTAGTGCTCGCGATCACTTACGACATGTAGTTTTCTCTTTTATTTGCTTAATAATTTTCAAGAGAGAAGGCTATTATAAGTTAATTTGAACGATAAAAAGGCAAGGAATCAACATAACCAACAATTTTAATTTCGATTTCTATCTATAAAAAAGTTGAAACCTTTAAAGTGTATTTACAAGAGTTGCCGAATGCAATATTAAAGTGAAACAAAAGTAGTTTTGTATATTTTGTTATTTCTTGTTCAGAAACCTTTCGTGAAAAAAGAGGGGAAAAAGAAATTCAAGGTTCTTATTAGCCCAGTGAAAACATAAAATTTCCATGGAAACCAAGTGACAGCAAAAGGAATAGATAGTATGAAAATTAAAAAAGAGATATGTATGCCTGGCATATCCCGCTCCTCCTTTCAAAAAACGGCCATAGTCTAATGAAATATGCGTGGGTGTGTCTCCGAAAGACATGACCGACTACCGTAGCTTTCCATAATACTGTGCTACATGTATAAGTAAAAACATTGTAACACTGTCCGCGCATTGTGTAAACTGGATTAACATGTTGCTGCTCCTTTTGTTGAATTGTTCTTTAAAATGAGGACTAAGATCTTACTACGTAAACCAAATATGGGGCTTGCTTTAACAGGCTTTGTCATGGATAATGTCGATTTTAAAAGTAATCAAATATTATATTCATTGAATACTTGAAATAATTGAAAATTATTTAGGGATTAAAAATCAATTATAGAATGTGTTATTTTAAATCTGATTAGCACAGTTAAAAATATTTCCAAATTGATTATTTGTTTAAACATTATCAATTTAGATATATCCGCATTTATACGTTAATCACAGTATTCACTTGTATATTGGTCATTTTTTTTTTATTGACATTAATTTTCAAACAATAACTTGTGAAACAAATACACTTACTACATAATCATTCACATAACTTTATAAGAATATATGACGATATATCGTTCTTTTATATATATATATATATATATATATATATATATATATATATATATATATATATATATATATATATATAATCACTTGATCATCATCAATTTAATCATTGACAAAAAGATAATGAACAGCTTTCAGAATTGTTCAAATATTCATCTCACAGTACAATAAGTGAATTGTTCAAATATTCATCTCGCAGTACAAAAAATATATTGCCTATGCTAACATGTAGGGCCACCATTTCCTTACTACAAGTCTCTAATGCCGCATGTTAGCAAAACAGCGACCACACCTGGTATATGGACATGTTGGCACTTTATATATATATGATAAACAGATATAGAAGAAAAAAAAAAAAAATATATATATATATATATATATATATATATATATATATATATATATATATATATATATATATATATATATATATATATAAATTAAGAATAAATTATGTATCGATTTGTCTATTACACTGCATATGACTTATAAATTGTTTCCAATACGTTTTATAATGTTTGCAAATTCCTTTGTGACAATGATTTGTAAACCTCAGAGAAAAAAGTTAGTATATATTTTATATGATTACGTATTTCTTGCGGTTTTTCCTCTTTGTTTTCAATTCTACAATACATTTTGTATTTATATATTTTACAGGCAATCAAAGAAATTAAACTGTTGAGAAATAATGTTTTCTCTTTTCTTTTCAAAATTGTAGCCTATTACAACTGTTTTTCACGATATAACAAAATTTAAATATTTTTGAACAGCGCCCCATATTTGACTTACATTTTTACATCGTAGAATGAGATGTTCATTGTTTTCCTTTACATCTTTGCAAAACACACACACGTCATTTTCAACAATTTTCCAATATTGATCAAGTTGATTTTTTAAGTTGAACTGGTAAAAAAAATTGATTTATCTCTCTTTCATTACCATTCAAACTTTTATTTGACTTTCTTAAAACGTAAATGGCATCTAGCAATTGTTTGTAATTCTTTTTTCAGTAATTAAGACTTTGAATCAATATTATATGCATGATTTGTACTTTCTGGCATATTCTAAACGTTATCAATTGAAATTTTTTATTGCTTAGTTAAAAAAGATAAATCGCGAACAAAGAATTATTTAAACGATTGTGTCAATTTCTCTGCTTAAGAGTACAATATGGTAGGATGGTAGGTTACATGTATTTCACAATACAAAGTCAATACAATTCATTTTATTTTTCTTACGTCATACAAATCAATACAAGTAACACAATTAAAAAATATAAATGGAATACAAATAATATAATAAAAAAGTATATATAAATTCAATAAAAAGCAAGCAATAAGTGAACAAAAAAGAAGAATATGAATAGTATCACAATGTATGTTTAACAATATGTAATATGAGTGCATAGCAATTTGACATTTTATTGCAATGATCCACTTGTAACATAAAATTAAGCAAATTTACGGGGGGGGGGGGGGTTCCATTCATTAAGTGTTGCATAAAACGTTTCTTTCTTAATGTCTCACAAAATGGAAACTTTACAATATTATTGTACAAAACCTCTTACTTTTTCAATGTTAAAAAAATGTACAGAAGTTCTAAAATTTGATATATATTTCCCTCTACAATTTTTTCGAAACATCTCTTAAGATGCACTTATGTATGGTTAATTTCATTAACATGTATAGATGATAACTAATTGCAAGTTATACACAACAAGTTAGTTATTAGCGTTTTTACACCTACTTTTTTCTAACAAACATTAAAATGCATCCTTTCGACAATTGCTGCTTTATAAAACCCCTTATTTCACATGCACACGAACAATTGAGTATTGGGTTTCCACATTAAAAAATTGTTATTCAAATTACTTTTTAATAAAATGTTTATGGCATTTGTTTTGCAACATGTTTTCTGTTTGATTTTTTTTTCCATTGAAATTAAGTAACATTACAAGATATTTAATTTATTTGTATCTTCCAACTGTTTTACATTTTGAACTCATTTCTCATGTTCTGATAACTTCCCGCCTTTTCTAAAACTAGCAACTTCTTTTTAGGCATATTTACATTTAGATCCCATTCAGTAGTATCCTCATACTCATAATGTGTCTTAAAACTATCACAGGGCACTGTAACTGTGCAATGTTCTGCATTCATTGTATAATTACACACGCATGTATAAATTAAATGGAAAGCAAGTAGTCTGATTAGCTTTGGTTTCCTCAGAACAGAGATTGGTAGTGTTCTTGTTCTATCTCCGATAATTCAATTTGTTTATCTCCACTATACAATACAGGTGATTGATACACACTGTAGTTTCTTGACACGTTGTTTCTATAACAGACAAAAATAGTCAGATATATTCGAAAAGAACTGGTCTCTTAAATATTCTTTACGCTTTTGTGTTCTGTGTTCTGCTCTCAAAACTTAACTTCATATTTACTTTGCATTCTTGACCTTGTAAAATTTAAAATTAAACTTTTATTCAAACCAATTTAAGCTCAATATTATAAATTTTTCCAAAAAATTGTATGGCTTTGAAAAACTTGTGATAATTTCACATCATTGCTATAATTTTAAGTTACCGTTTTAAAAGTTTTACGTTACAAAACGATTACCTTTTTACAACACAAACTGTGACACCTATCACAATACTAATGATGATCAACAAACCTGCTGATATCAGAAGTGTAGAAGTGGTGAATGTTAATTGTGATTCTTTATCTTGCTCTAGAAAAACAATTGCAAGTATCACAATATTTAGCGTTTTTCTTGTTCAGACGAACATGTCAAAACCCCAAAATGGAATAAAAAGGCCTAAATGTTTTCCCTTTATCTAACAAGGAAATCCTAATTGTCCTATTTGTCTTTTCCGATATGTGTATTTGACATTCTGCACTTTAGCAATATTCATTTTCATTTTCGATTAACAATTTTAAAAAAAATCATAACTACAATCTGAATAACTCTGTTGAAAATTTTCTTGCAATATTTCAATTAACAATTCTAGTACAGATAAATTATTTGTTTAATCTTATTTAAGCATTTGATTTAATTGAGCATATAACTAGTTTTAGAAGTATGCCGTACGTCGTCTAGCGCCGTATCCCCTCTCGACAGAAAATGGAGTTTTTTTAGTGACAAAAACATGCAAACAAATGTAAAGTTTTATATATTTATACAATGTACTTTAAAAGTCGATGGATATATTTATTCGTCCAATTGGCATATATTGCAAACATGTACGTACAATATCCGTTGTTATTGCTAGATGATACTGCATATCTTGATAACAATTTAAATCATCTTTTAACTTTCTACAAGTTTAGGTTTGACATAGCACAGTGCTTGAGAGTTGTGCAAGTTTGATATTTTGAAAGTACATAAGATTTTCTTATAATCTTGCAGACTGGTACATACGCACAGTAACTGAATGAAAATAAAAAAAAGATTTTTCCCTTTACAGTTTCACAACGTATGTCTTGAACTGTTTCATCGTCGCTTCTTCTTTAACATTTAACGCATGGTAGACAGACTAAAAGCTCTTTCACTTCGTTATTGAATGTATGACCAGACACTGAAATTGCTATATCAATATATTTTTAATATCATTCTATCGTCTACCATCCTTTAATGCTCGTGTATATCTTAATATATTCAACTCTTAGCGATATCAACTAAATCAACTTGAAGTTCTAAAAAGGATGATTTTCTGATGATTATTTGTCTAACAAATAATAAAGTCTTCTATTCAAACTATACATAGAGAAAGATCAACTATCAAGTTATTTAAATCTATAAAAGAAAGGGACTTGATACTTACAATATTCACAGAAAAAAATGTAGAATTCATCAGAACAAACATCAAGTAACAAAATTATCCGATTAAGCTTAAGTAGTTCCTCATTATATTTCCTTTATGCAATCTCAATTTTCAAAAGTCGCAATCCACTCCATTTGTAGGGCCCAACTATTATTTTGTGGTCCCAGTTTGATTTTACATGCATCAAATACCACAAACTAAACAAAGGTAGTTTCTGCTCTGGGTAATTAATGTAAAGGTTTCCTATATGTTTTTCTATGATGATCATTCACCTCTTTCTGAGTTAAGATTGAAGTGATACACAGGTTGAAAACCTGTCATTAGTCAACTGAATGTTAACTGAAATGTCTTGAAAGGTAAGTGAATGGCAGAGCTATGCAATTCAGTCACCTTTAAGTTATGTTTTAGTCGCCTTTTAGTTGCATGAAAGGCAGAGTTTAACTTTATGATAATTATTGTCGTGATTATGTATTAAACATTTGTAATGTACACTATATCTTTATAATTCAATAGTCATTTGTGATATTGAAGTAGTGTAGATTTTGTCGTATCTAAACATTTTCTCCTTATTTTCATATGCAACCACATCCATCTTACCGTCAATTCTTCATCTGGGTATATGGCCTGAACAAATTTGAAACTATATTTTCTCATTAAGAATTTAATGTTAGAGAAAATTGGTTAAGTGTTATATCGTTTAAAAGGGTAAAGTTGCATAATTCCCGCTGTAATACTCCAACAAATTAATGGTACAAAACGTGTTGGATTTAGATACAATGAAAATAGATTTTTGAGACAGCAAATCAAAATTTCAAAATATCTATAAGAAATTTAAGGTAGTTATACACTTGGCCTTAAATGTGCTCCGTCACTGAAAGCTTGGGTTTAAATTATGGATGTACATTCTAACAATTCATAGACACCAGAAAAAAAATCATTTTGCAGGGGTGTTTAGGAGGTATATGGAATCGAAGTTACATGTAATTCTGCGAAATGACAAATTCTAAATATTATTATGTACTTATTCTAATATTGAAACAACGAAGCATAGACTAAAAACAAATAAAAAAAAAGATGATAAAGCATATTGTATTACAAAATATACGTAGATTTACACATTGATACCGTCATGGTCGAAAGTGATGGTCGTGTATATTTGATCGGATTGTAAACAGATTCAAATATAAGAAATCTAAGAATTCTAATAAAGTATTTTGGTGTGAATTTTTGACCAAAAGAATACTTGAACAGATGTTAACTTTATCAAACATTCCCTTAAAGGTATTTAGTTGTGCTTATATTTCTCTGATAGGCTTTCCTCTGTAGTTGTTTACGATATAAGAATTTTTCTATAACAGCATTACCCCATATATTTTGAATTCATATTTAACACATATCATTAGTTTGATCAAAGCTTATCTCGAAAAGCGGGTTAGAATTCTGTGTTATGTGTTACTTTGATGTAACATGCCGTTTTTTCCGTGCAAATTGTATAAAATTTGGGAATGTTTTCTAAGAACCGGACGAATAACTATTAATTCGAGGAAAATATAGGGTTCTAGCTGTAGCGTTTTATAAAACTGAAATGCTGTGCCTTTAGTTGATATGTTTATTGATTACTGAAAACCGAAAACGTAAGCTATTTATAGCTATCAGGTGCTAATGCGCTGACGTGGTAGTAATGTACTTTTGAATTGCATTGACATCATTTTAAACGCAAAATAAGTTTTATCTCCGATTCATAACAGTAATTTCATCTTAAGATTTTGTATTTTACAGTCAAAATAAGACGCTATATGTCTATATGCTTCCTTAACCTACCCGCAATGTTAACATGCTAATTTTTGGTAATCACATTTCGGCCATATACGACCACTGAGTACATCATTGACAACTACAATATTTGCAAGACGCCCCTTTTTCTGAAAAAAATTATAAACTTTGAGGAAAATAAAACTGGGTGAGCAAAATATGATATATTAATATTTCCCCTAAATTGTTTAAAGAAAATACGTTCCATGGGCTTGACACAACTAAATTCAACACACACAAAAATGCGCTGCATATGTTCATTTTAGTCATTTTTAAGTATTTTCATGGAGACAAACTTATTTATTTTATAGCACGATATGTTAAAAATTGATTAAAAAATATACACGTTAAGGGATTACTTTTCACGCTAAAAGCGCCGAACCAAGAAGACTTTGAAGAAATTAAAATCATATCTAACAACAATTTTCTGGTTATACTCTGTTCAAGTTTCATAAATACCTTTGTGTCTCAACTACATCCATTCAATAGAAGGAAAATAGGCCAGAATATCTGTCCTGAAACGCCCTTTCTATCGCTTCAGGTTCCATTACACAACCAAAAATAGAAAGTCTACGGTGATTTTGCATTGCAAACAATATTAAATACCCCGGATGATAACGTTGAAAAATTGTGTGAGGCGTCCCAAGTACTTCCAAATGAAGAAAAGATGTAAACATTTCCCATTTTGAATATCCTTACGATGTTAGTTTTTGTTCATGTGAAATTCTCTGGGTATAAACAGATGATGCTTTAATTAAGAAATATTGGATTTTTTTTCCATTTTATCGATTTGAGATGAACATAATTGATAGGTATGTTTATTTTAATTAAAAATCAACAAAAAGTGATGTAAGCAATAACTTGGGACAGACTTTTCGTCGGTCAAAAATATTGGGAGTGTTGAAACACATGTATTAATTAATAATTAATGAGATACCTAACAGCTTTTGCCCCTGAAATTTAACTGAATTTTGTAAAATACGAACGAGTGGGAGGGGGTACATATTTTGGCAATCATTCAATTTTAGGCTATAGTTATCATTGTATGTTTGTACATCTGTATTTGTTGTATAAATAAAAAACGTATCATAATAAGTTGTTTTATACTTAGATCTCTTTTTTCATGATTTAGCGTTATCGTTTTGATGTGTGACATTCATTACTATATAAGATCTTACCTTTTAATAGGACGACCTATCAACACTTACTCGTGAACTTTGGACTCAATAAGTCATTTATTATCGACAAAAACTAATTTTTTATGTAGTTTTTGTTTCGAGTACTTCACTTTTATAATCTGTATTATAAAACTGTAAGACTGTATATTTATATGGATAACAAGGGATATAATCAATGATAATAATAATATGCCTGGTAATTTCAAGTTAGACTTTATGAAAGATTTATGTTTTATGAAAGAACAAAATATCAATCAAGAAAAACATTAAAACACAAGTTAATGTGTAAAATACATTATTAAAAGGCCTCAGCAAACAAGCATATGTTCTTACTGTAAATCATGTCTTACTTTACTTATTTATATCATGTTTATACCGTTTTATTATGATTTTTTTCTAAAATCTAAATTAAGGATAAAAAAAAACCCAGAAATACCTGTACATCCAAAGATACGATCGCACTGTTGATTTCTTTTGCATTGACATATTTGTGAACAAAAGTTGCCATACATATTGTCTGGACATCTTGCCACACAGTTTGTATCATTAATGCCATTAAGGCAATCTACAATAAAATTCACAAAAATCCGAACGTTTTCAGACAATAAACTTTTTTTCAAATTACTTAAAAAGGAAACATTTCAATGTTTCCAAATATCCTTTGACAAAATCTGTATTTTTGTAAAATATTCTTTTCTGCGACTAATACAATGATCCATTTTTCAGTTTCTAAACATGTTTATTCAATTTATTCAAATGTCGATGATAGATGAAAAATAAATTATTCAACTGTTTCCTATTTTATACTCTTCAAATTTACAATGCTTATTTTGTGATTAATCGATACTTTATTGATTGCCAGATATGAGAATACAGAGTGTTCGAAATAAAACAAATAAACAACCTAAACATCCAAACATAAAATTGCATCGTTGATCCATTTTGCATTCACATAGCTGTAAACAAAGTTCCCCATACTTCCCATCTGGACATTTCTGCGAACAATCTTCACCATATGTACCAATTTGACATTCTACAAATTAAAGAATTTCAAGTGAAAGTCTTTTATCACCTACCCAATAGTTCTGTTTTATATATGCATGAATTAATTGGATTTTTAAAAAGGAACATACTTGTACAAACACCGTCAACCTCGTGATAATTATTACAGCAAATTTTTTTTCTGAAAAAAAGAGAAGTGTTAGGTTTATGATTCAAAGTAGTTATTGACTGTCACACATAGTGACACACTGTAAAAAACAAAAACCATATATAATCATATTTCCTGTTCATCTTTACATTCCTGTGTTCAAATCTAAAGGATATTTAAAATAATAATTATTTTGTCATGTCATTATCAGATTTATCCTTATTACACAGAGAAAGCGATGCAACTTTGTTTTTTTTTTCATTGCAGTGTTTGAACAGTCTCTGAAGCTATTTTGAATTCATAAAAGTCGGGATAAAAGGGTGTGCGTCAAACAACCCTCCTACCTATCCCCATTAATATTAATATTATTATCATTATTATTATTAGAATATGTTGAATCATTTATGATCGGAGACTACAACTTGGCATCATGAAATAGATGTTAAACTAAACTGTTTAGTGTGTAACAAATGTTGTACTGCATTGTTACCTTTACTTACGTTTGATGAATATATTTTTAAAAAGATTGTTAATGTTTGATAACTTTGATTGTAGCATGGTTTTACTCTAATGACTGCAAGTTTCCACTTAATCACCCGTGGTATATCACTGATGCCTGCAAGGGTATTTTTTTTAATTGGAAGTGTAAATTTATTAATCATTGGATAAATCAACCTGTGTTACCTTAGGTCAGCTTTGAGACAATTGGATTTACTTGAAATATCCGCAAGATTCATCATTGTTATAGAGAATACAATCGTTTTATCATTCGCTTCAAAAGCATTGCCAAGGATATTCAGCAACGCCATGCATAAGATGTAACACTCCTAATTCAGAATTTCAGTATATGTTCCTTTACGTCAAAGATGTTTACAACAAGCCAGTAGCCATCAAACGTTTGATTCCAGGACTCTTCACTGTGTCATTTTTAATAGGATGTATCACAGGCCCACTTGTCCCAGGTAGCGTTCTTTCTTGGATTCTTTAGATTAGTGTCATCAAACACCTCATCTATTACAGCAATGTCTATACAACAACGCATTTGCTCTTTCATTTTGGCTATTACTTAACGTTTTAACCGGAGTGAATATATCCAAGAACAGTCTAACTGTTAATCTAATTACCGTTCCTACCAATCAAACCCTAATATATTTATTCATTTAATCAAGAAACAAAGACCATGTGACAATATGTTTGGGCGCCCTCAATAAGCCGTGTATCAACCCTTAAAAAGAATTTATAAATTGTCATTTATACTCAATTTGACGAACAATAATAAATGATATCTTTATCTTTATCTTTGAGGTTTTGTTTTTCATTTCATATATTATTGGTATAACAACAAACACAGCAACCCTTAGCACGAGTCATGCAAGAAGATCGGCATTGTGTCTTGGTGCTGATATGATATGAATAGACTTACGATTCTGGAGATGTACAATTCCCAGATACTGCTTCTGCAATAATGCTTAATTTCAAAATCAGCAAAAGAAAAATCCAAACATCTAGAAAACAATTGATTGTCAACATACCACTGCCATAAAGTAATTATATATTGTTATTTTTCTCTGTATGAATCAGGAAACATATACACGAAATAAGGAAGAATTTTGTATATTTTAAATATGTGATTTCAAAGTTTAGAGAACAAAATTCAAATAGTAAGAAGAGTGTATGGTCATCAAATTACTTCTCAGATTTTTTAACTTTTTTAGCTGTAAGTTATCACATTATAAACTTTAAGATGAAAATTCAAATGTGTGAGCGTATTCTTTAAATTTTACAGAGTTCTTCTTTTAGAAAAGATTCATATAGTTTTAAAAAGGGCATGACCTTCAATCTCATTTAAAGTCAACATTTGACTATTACTAATATATCTGACAAATACTCAGAGCTGTGTTAAATCTAATTGTCTAATTTCCGGGAATGGCAATTGATCGCCAAATTGCTAATCGGTTAATAGCAATTCGTTCCGACCAATCAACCTGTTACTCGTATCAAAATACACAAATTTGTGTACTTGTTTTAATTTACTGGCATTTATACAACAGAAAGCACGACAGAAATACTCGAAATATTTTTAGGTATGAAACTCATACAATTATTTATCATAATAACTTTTAAGAAAGAAAATCTTGAATAATTAACGAGCAAGCAGTTACAAAATATTTTCTATGCCGCAATTTCTGAGTCAGTCCAACTTATTAAGTAAAAGGTGATCAGTGATGGTCGATTATACTGTGCCTATGACAAGCTATAGATCTTCTGTTTTAAATAATTATCATTTATTATCGTAGTGCCATGTATGTGCACAATATAGACAAAATCATTTACTATGTAAAATATTGATCTAATATTCAATTAAAAAAAATGTAAAACAAACACATTGAATGTAAGTACTAAAATAAAATTTGGAACAGTACTGAATAGTGATTTCAATATTATTCAATATTGATGAAGGAAAAGCTGAACAGATAAGGCAATGCTATGTTGTTTTTACAGTCTTTATACATGTAATTAACACCTACTGACCAATTTTCCTTCATGATCTCAGCCCCAATGTCTTAACCATGTGTTTACAGTCTCTAATTAACTTGATCAGATATCAACGTCTCGAAAGATATACAATAATATTTGGTAATTGCAATTCAATTTCTTTATTCAATTTCTTTATTGCAAAATACATACGTCTTAAAGCAGGTATAATGATGAACAATACAGACAAAAATATAGGCAAACATAGACGGTCAGTCCTTACAAATCTCGTCACTTATTATGTACACATAAATTCATTTCAAAGAAATTAGAAATACGATCAGAATATTTAACACACGTTCTAATTCTAGAATACATTGAACGAATTACGGCAAGTAACTTTCCCTGTATACCGTAATACTTTAATTTCCTGTACAATTTCTCCCTATCGATAGAGTCAAAGGCCTTCTTATAATCAACAAAACAACAATAAAACCATTTTTTAGATTGAGGTCCTTGTGAACCAGACAATGAAGTGCACAAATTGCTTCTGTAGTACCTAACATAGGTTGAAAACCGAACTGTGCATATGTGACAATACTATTAGATGCCCATAGTATAAGTCTACGATTCAATATTGAGGTAAACAATTTACAAAAACAGCTAATAAGACTTATACCTCGTAATTGTTTGGGGTCAGCTGGGTCCCCCCTTTTAAAAACAGGAACAATAACTGCATCTGACCATTGCATAAGAAAATAACCGGCTGATAGAATACGATTAAAAATAATATGTAAATATGGCATAAGTATACCCTTGAATTCTAAAAGGTATTCATTCAAAATATAATCAAGGCCACGCGATTTGTCTCTTTTAAGATTGCCTATAGCATCCGATATTTCTTTTTCAGAAATTTCAATGTCTAATTCTTCAAACACGGCAGTTCCGGTGTCTAAAATATACAACATTTTATATATTATGCTACTAACCGATTACTTATTTTGTAAGCGATTACCAACATTTAAACGTTACCATCCTTAGTAATTTTAGCTTCTGAATAGTTGATTTACCAACTGCATCAGACACAAATTTCATGAGGCGTTGTCATTTTGTAAAAGGGATTCAGTAATTTCAATTATATTTAGTTTGTTTGCATTTGTATCGCAATGATTGCACTTAGAGAAAATATAATATATAACTGGACGTTTTTTCTCAATCAAAGAAGATCCCAATTTAAGAGATTTTCATACTCTCACTGAAAAAAACTTACTTTGAATGTAAATGAATGCAAAAGAAATGTTTGCGGTCATTCCATTAAACTTTACAAGACAATTGTAATATTTTACGAAAAATTCATGAAAACCGAAAATTTAATGATAAAATTTGACTCAATCGTATAACACCATCACATAATATCGTAAAACATCTCACATATATCCCAAGGTAAAAGAAATAAACGAATCAGGTAAGTATTGGTTGGACTACGGAAACCACTGGAAATAAAAGCTGCCAAGATTAGGAAAACAAAATATTTTCTTTTAGGAAAACTGACATCTTTATGATTTTAATATTGATCTCACCGAGACAAAGTGCCCAATTATTTTTTAACCTTGACCAAAATTGTTGGGAGAGAAAAGACTTTCAAAGGACTTTTTGCATATTGTCAAGATTCTTTAATTCCAATTGTTTCTAATATTGATCATAATTTTACGAAATCTTTTTTAAAACAAAATTCGACAATAACGTTTGTGCAATTCAAATGCAAATTGTCAGGAAATCGATACGGAATTTGGTACGAGTGTATGTATGTACGTTTTGTGACTTAGATACACTTGCAACTGGATACAGTTTGTTGTTAATCACAGGCATGGTCAAACTTTACATTATACATTAGCTAGCAAATTCATATCCTTATATATCTTGTTGGTGATATAGGCCATGTCTAGCCCTAACACCAAGGAGGAAGAATATTGTATATTTCAGATGACAAAACCTGGTTTTCCCCGAAGAACTGAAACGGTTGTACATTGTACTAAATGTTACATTTTCAAGTTTGGATGCATATTTTTGTATATTGGGACGTGGGGTAAACATATACTTTGCGGAAAATGCGGAAAAGTTTTGATAAGGACAACATACTTTTTTATTAAATATAACCAGGCGTTTCAAAAGCCACATGGTGTAACGTTGTAAAAATAGGAAAAATATGTAATAACGTTGTAAACATGGGAAATATATCGAATGTTTCCATCAATTTAAACAATTTAATGCAATATCAGTTGAAGTTGCATTTTAGCAAAAGGAATGGCCGTTGCTATGACGTTTTGAACAATTAGGAATTTCTGTTTGAGTTTCTTAAGTCCAAATATTTCCATAGCAACGGCAGATTTAATATGTTGCATAATGCTTGAATCTATATGATATAAAAATTTGGCATGTTTCCCACGAATAGCAACAAAAAATGGTTCCAAATTGTGTTTAAAACAAGCATTTTCGCTTAGCAGAATCATCATGGTTTTCTTCATTTTTTCTTATTTTTAACCTTGTTACCATAGCAACAAGTGTCAATTTTCTATCTAACATGTATATCTTAAATACAGCAATAAATCTATGAGTTTGGTTCAATGAAAACTTTTATGATATTTAAACAATATGAAAAAATCATGTTTTGAAAATAATTTTCGGTTTCCATGGTAATATTCTTAAGACTTTGATTTGCCCACCAATGTTTTTCTATAATATGAAAATTGACCATATATTCAATTAAAAATTCTATATTTCAAAACTTAGATAAGCTGTATTATTAATTTCTATATTGCTTTGAAGTTGCTAAGATTTGCAATTTTTCTATGTTTGGTCCCCGTTACCATGACAACGGTAGACCTTAGCAACAATTTTAAGGCATCTTGCTACTTATTACATCAATATGTATTATTGTATGAAATATAATGAAAATTGGTGACTATGCGTGCCGGAATCTCCATTTACAATTTTGATTTTTACATAGAATTGATCTTAACAATTATTTAACAACTATTTCTGAATTTTTTTAAAAATTAAAAATTTGTTGATATTAAATAGACAGTGTTTCTTTTTTAAGGAGCTTTTCTGATCAGAATTTGTCCGATATCTGTTGTTGTCACTGTTGTTGTAGACTTTTCCCGTTGTTACCTTATTCTCCAGAACCACCTGGCATATTTATAACTTGACACAAAGCATTCCTAGTAAAAAGGGATTTAAATTTGTTAAAATGAAGAGCCTCGCCCTACTAAAATGGGAGATAAACCAAAACATAATGACAATTTATTGACATTTTTAAAAAAATCTTTGTAGTTACAGGTGCCATTTGGTCAGTAAAATTAAAACATATGTGGAAGCTTCATTGGGTACTGTAAATTCAAGTTTGTTCATATCATGAATAGGACGGGCCACTTTTTTTTACATAGTAATATATTGAGAAAATCTTCTTCTTGAAAACCAGTTTGGCAGGAAAAGGTCAAATCCATATTTAAGGACCTTCAGAGTGTGTAGTTTCAAGTTAGTTTAGATCATGATTCCAGAGGGTAGGGTGGGGCCACAAGGGATGGGGGTCAAATTTTTACATAGGAATTTTTATGGGAAAATCTTTCAAAATTATCTTCTTAAAAACCACCTTGCCATTAAAGTTTAAACTAATGTGGAAACTTCCTCATGAAGGGTAGGTTCATGTTTGTTGAAATTATGATACCCGATTATAGATTGGGTCCACAAGAGAGGGGGATCAACTTTTTAATTAGGAATTTGTATGCGGAAAATCATACTTACAAAATCATCTTCTCAAAAACCATTTGGCCCTTAAAGTTAAAACTTTTGTGGAAACTTCCTTATAGAGGGTAGGTTCATATCTAATCAAATCATAATTCCCGGTGGTAGGTTGGGGCCACTATGGGGGTCAACTTTTTACATGGGTTATTGTAGAGAAAGTCTTTAAAATCTTCTTCTCAAAAAACATTTCGCCAGTTTTGTTAAAACCTATGTGGAAGCATTGTCAGGTAATGCAGATTCAGGTTTGTTTAAATCATGATCCCCAAGGGTAGGGGAGGGGTTAAAGTGTTAACATAGGAATTATATGGGATAATCCATAAAAGTCTTCTTCTCAAAACCATTTTAGCCATATAAAGTGAAACTTATGTGAAATCTCATGAAGGAAAGGTTCATGATTGTTCCAATTACGATTCCCGAGGTAGGTTGGGCCACAATGTGAGGGGGGGGGGGGTTACTTTACATAGAAATTGGATCATTTTTGAAAATCTTCTTTTTGAAAATCATTTGGCTGAAAAGTTACAACTTATGAGATGCCGTCCACATCAAGTCTAAATTAAAGTTAAATTAATCATGATACCGGGGGATGACAAAAATGGGGGTGACAAATTTTTACATAAGATTTATTTAAAAATCTTTAAAAATCTTCTTTTCAAACGCGATTTGGCCAGAAAACTTTGAATTCGTGTTAAAGCATTTTCATATTGTGTAGATTCAGGTTTGTTTAAATCATGGTCCCCAGGTGTACGATGGAACCACAATGTATGGATATTTACGTAGGAATTTGTAAGGAAAAATCTTTTAAAAATCGTTTTCTCTGAAAAACCATTCCGTCATAAAAGTTTGTTAGATCATTATTTCTGATGATAGGTTGGGGTCACAATCCCCAATTTATACATAGGAATATATAGTGGAAAATCATTCTAAATCTCCATATTTAGCTATGTCAGTTTGTATTGTTGCGTAGGTGGGCAATGTGGTCCCTGGGTCTCTTGTTAGTATTTCTTATTAGAATATAGTTATGTTGGTTATATAAATTCATAAAACTTCTGATCTTCGATTTATGAAATTAAATTCATGAAAAGGTAAATCTATCCTATAACATTCGGGATTTAATTTTGGTTAATGAACTCACGCTTTACATTCCACATATTATCTTTATTACAGTGTATATCCAGCCTATTTCAATATCGGTAGGAGAGCAAGTAGTGCGTTTTAACAAAATAGTACCTAAACTTGTAGGATTTATAGACAATTATCATGATTTTAAAAATTCTAGATTTGCTGATGTCGTATACAGGGATTGCGTGTGTTTGATAACAGGAATGTCAGGGACATTTTTTTCTAATATTTATCGAAAATATCAAAACCATTAAAAGGTTTATATATCAAGTCAGCTAGTTTATTTTCCTGTAGCAAATTCGTTCAAAAAATGAATAACTGATGAATAAAAATCCCATTTGTAAACTTATATCGATAGTCTAAAGTATATTGAATGAAAGTTTTGAAATAATTTGGCCTTCGTTTATATCATTGTTACATTTTTACTTTAATTTTTTTGTTTATTCAAGGATTGGCTATAATAGCTTCCCAGTTTATACGAGCATAAACTAGGTTGGAACATTTTACCCTTTATAAACCGCGAAAGGCTTAATGGATCAATGTTGAGGTTTCCATAAACCCAACAATTGAATTGCATAATGCCTTCTGACACCTGGCATTTTAATAATTGATTTATGTTAGATATAATCTGATATTTTTTCTGATGTGGGATTTTATCAAGCTCGTAATCTGCATACAATCATTTCATTATAAAGGCAAAAAAGCATATCGCAGTATTGACGTAAATTTAGTACATGTGTCGATATACACATAATTCATTTGCTCCATGTACATAGTGTTGCTTCAGTATTGATTTGAAGCATCGGTGATAATTTATCTGGTATAATTCGGAATTGTGGAAAGGTTAAAAAAAACAGGTGCTTAATTTATCTTTATAAACTTAAACTTTTTATTGTTCAATCATTTAAGGTATGTTCGATTCCACATCTTTTTGTAAGAGATTTAACTTAAAAGTCAAAACGCACACTCTTCAAATACATGTAGATATCAACATTTCCACTTTCTGTGCGTCTTAGCAAATATATCCAAACGATCAAAGTTTGTCGCGTATTTAGTTCATAGTTCACATCTTATATTTGAATTAAAGTAAGCAAGGTAAAAAGTTCATCGGAATTTGAACTTGGTTGGCCACGTGATTGTGACGTCATTAGA
Source organism: Magallana nippona (assembly GCA_033439105.1). NCBI lineage: Eukaryota > Metazoa > Mollusca > Bivalvia > Ostreida > Ostreidae > Magallana > Magallana nippona. Next base: position 24,961,070 of record CM065920.1, on the reverse strand, counting down.
TATTTCACACAAAATTGAACGTTTTCGCTATTCTATAGGTTCATATAAAAACACGTATTTGCAAATGTAAATATTTCAAATGAACTGCATCGTATCGAAAAGTCAAAGTTTAATTCCTTAAAGAAATAAATGTATTTCTTGAAATAAGATGATAAAATAAAATTTGATCAGAAAGAAAATCTATTGCTTAGTATGTCTATAAAACATCCCAAAGGGTGTAAAGTTATACTGTTATGCGCAATTTCATTAAATGGTATTCACATTTTGTGATGTGAAACTACTGTTTTAAGTAGGCCGATTTGGATTTTTATGCGTAAAAACTACAATAGCAAAACGCTATATATCTTTACTAACATTATGTAATTTACACCAACTCTGGTATATTTGCGAAATTTCAAGAAAATCTACCATCTTTTCATTTTAGGGACCATCTCAAAATACCGGGTCGTTTACTACAGGAATATATAGGAAATTGACATTTTCCGCACTTCGAAGCAGATAAAAAAATTGTACAAGAGCGATTTTCCTCAAATTGTAATATGTGATTAGTAATATCATTTTCTACATTAGAACAATTTTAACGAGAGCTTGGACTTTGGGTAGTTGTTTCAAACAGCAATATAACGTAGGTCTGTCTATTTCTTTGCTGGTCACTCAGTCTTGGCTCTTTGAAATCAGCAAGATTTTTCTGGCTTTTGAGCTAAATCTACGCAATCTGTGTATATTTAATTTGAAACTAACGTCAATTTTAACTTGTTTTGATGCAAGAAAAAGATAATTACATCCTACCGAAAGTCCAAGGTCTTGTTAAAATGGCTCTATATGTAAAAACAAATACTGAATTATACCGTCTGGTTTTTAGTGGGGCCATCTCAAACTATAAAATTCACTAAATTTTGCTATATATTTGGAGTATTGCAAATGTAGATTGGTACCGATCAACGGAAAAATCATTTAATTAAAGCTATACACGCGATAATTTGCGTTAACTATAAATGAAGGTGAAAAGAATTTTTTTTGGTTTCGTTATTAAAGTTACACAAGCAGTATACACAAATGCTTTAAATTACAAAGCAGAATTCGATCACAGTGAAACGATATACAATTTTGATTATTTATTTTCCTACCAGGAAAGTTATGCCTCTTTTTGAATCTATCACGTGACACCAATAGCCAAATTTAGACTAGTAAACAACTATGGTGTTAAGAGAACGAGGTAGACCATTTGGTTCTCAATTGACCTTCTCCGAAAGAAAGGAGCGTAAAAGGAAGTCGGAGACAGAAAGATGCAAAGAGAAGATTTATATAGGGGAACATTCTGAGCGATGGAACAGGTGAAAGGAGCAGTTGAATTGGCGGGGTTTCCGCGTGATAGGTTTGTAACTACGTGTAATTTTAGTTTGTTTTTCTGCAAAAATTGAACAAGTATAACCATGATGATAGACAGATTAGTTTAAATAATTGACTTTGAAGCTGAACGTTTTACAGATCGTGGGGCCCTAATTTATCTGTATTTTGTTTGTTGTGTTCAATTTAATAAATGGTATCGAAACAATTTCATAAAAGGTAAAAATACACTATATTTTACTAAAATGCACAAAAACATGCGCGATAAAAACTTCCGTCGGTCTCCACAAACGACTAAATGTCTAGACGCTGTAAACGTCTATTAACCTTTTTTTGCAAAACGTAAATTAACGCAATTTTTGAAACGTCAGGAGTTCATGAAATGTGAAAGTAGGTGGCCTATTTAACAAGGCTGTACAGTTACAGTGCTGCCATCCTGAAAGTTGACAAGGGTAGGATAGGATAGGATAGGATAGGATGCAGGATGCACGTTACGTGATAGAAATATAAAAGTTAAGTTCTATTCTATCCTGCATCCTGTAGCCAATCAGATTCGAGTATAAATTTCAGAGTGATTTTTCGAAACGAAAATTAACGTAATAATGAATTTGCAATGTTAATTTAATTTGTTTTACAAGTAAAAACATTTAAGAATGATTATTATCATATAATATTAACAAAACATTACAGAACATTGATGCGCGCTAGTCGACGCTACATGTTTGTCAATCCGTACGTAAGTATGGAGTTACTGTGAGAATTCGATCTCACATAATGTTTACTACATAATGTATTTCTTTACTTCATTTAAAGTCTACAAAATATTAAAACTCAATTGAATTCATAGAACAATATGTCTCCATAACATCATGGCGACGAACCGGAGAAAAAATATGGGAAGACAGAAACAAGTCGTCATACACATATCAGATTTTGGATTTTTTCATATATAAAACTGGAAAGATCAACGGATTAAACAGCTAAAACTGTTCAAGTTCAATAATACGGAAGACTGGAGTAATGGTAAAATCATAACTCGAAGTGGAAGTTGTAAGAAAAGGTAACCGCGAAATGACTGAATCCTATTTCAAAGTCCCCAGAAACAACCGAAAACATACTTTCAAAACTTAAACAGCTTGATTTACAGCAAGACCAAAGTATAATGTGTTGAATAAAACTGTAAGTGAACTGCTTCTTATCAATAATTGTTCGTCACTTCACAAATCGACATTAGTTTATTTAAAAACTTAACAAGACTTCTAGGTTCAATTAAACAGAGTAGAAAAACAGTATCAACACATATTTTGGCTTACATAGCGTTCAGACATTAATATTATTGAAATTACATGACAAATGCTGATAAAACGGTTACAAACGTCAAAAAATGAAATCCAAATTTTTCCTTAAATAAGAAAAGTTGTAGTTGACATTTCGAGTAGTCTCACTTTACATTGAATGGGAAGCAATTACATATAACTTCATATGATATGACGAGACCTTTGTTAACGTCGGCCATTTTGGGAACTAAATAATGGCCAACTACTGTACACGTCTTCGAAAAACAGTAACTATAAATGATTGTTCATCAAAAAATAATTGTCAAGAATCAACATTACAGAACAGTTAACAATTATGATTTTTATCTGTAAGAATTCCATAATCAATATTTTGTGCAATTACATGACTTGCAAAATATATGATAAAAATGAATGATTTGGTGCTTCTTGGGTTTTAGATTTTTTGGTGTTTTTTTTTTTTTTTTTTTTTTTTTTTGTATACTTGTGTTTCTAGTAAGAACCCTTCGGTAAAGAAAATCAATCAGTCCTAATTGTAATCTAGTTTATACAATAAAATTCATACAGAATATCAGTGACACAAAATAAATAGATTGGACTCTACCTTCCTTTTGAACATGTCATCAAAGTATAATTAATCATTAATTTATCCTCGGGTGCCAACCAAAGTAATGACTAGCCAATGGTTTTTACAAGCGTTACTTTCGAAAATACTTTGATATATTTATGTGAAATACAGTGTACCTCTGTCGATTGATTGTGCAGAAATGCTTAAAAGATCGCTGTTCCTTTTGTTGAGACAATGAGCACTGTGTTGAGAAAGAAAAGTATTGACATTTTTAAGCTAAAACAAACCTAAAATACTAAGATTTTTCTTTACGAAATGAAATAGTTTAAGGCTAAAATTATATTTAAAACTATACGGTAGATCTGATGGGATTTTTGTTGAGCATTCAGTCATCTTAATACTAGGTATTTTGTAAAAACAAATCCATTTTCAATGTTACTAATTCACAAAAATGATTTATCTCTCCTTGTTTTTAGAATTTTAAAAGCATTCGAAATGTTATTCGGTATTTTATGATGATATATTCATCATTGAGTAGTGTTTAATGGAAGTAATGAATAATATTAATTTATTTGTGTGCCTGGTTTGTGCACTTTCTGGTTGTTATCCAATGAAATTACATGTAAATGTTACTTTCTAAAAAAAAAATCTCGAACTAGAGTTTATAGACTATTTCTCAATTTACAACGAAATCATACATGTGCTTCACATGCTTCTGTAACATGTACAATACTCAGATATCTGTAAATATACATGACTGTACATGCACTTTGTATATACATGCATGTATGAAAGGCATGTCAAGATTAACTTTGGCTTTCTTAGGTAAGGGACGTATAGAGTTCTTGTTCTTGCTCCGATAATCCAATTGGTTTATCTCCCTTATCTCTCCCAAAATGCACAGAGGATTGATACACCATGTAGTTTCTTGCCGTGTTGTTTCTACAAAAACGAGTGCAGTTCATATATTGGATTAATTTTTAATAGATTATTTTATAAGTATATTTTTTGAAAATATTTTGAAATATTTTTGTAAAAACATTAAATTATTTTATGAAGTATTTTTTACTCTGTCTTTTATAATTTCTAAATGTACATAATAAATGCAATATTTTCATAACTTACTGTTTCTCATGTTTTAATTTATAAAATGGTTACCTTTTTACGACACAAACTGTGACACCTATCACAATACTAATGATGATCAACGAGCCTGCTATTACCAGGAACGTAGAAGTTGAGAATGTGAATGGTAAATCTGTTTCATTTATAAGAAAACACATTTATTATATCTCGTTTAATTTGATTAATGTGTTAGGACACATTTTACAATGTAATATCAAATTAATATAAGATTACGATTTCCAGAATTTAATTCCTGTTTTTACAGATTTACAAAATCTGTTATTTCGAATTGTATTTCTAATTTTTATGAGATGATATTTGAACTACTTGACATAGTAATCTAAACTTTTGTCGCAGAAAAGATACAATTATAGAATATATATCCTAAATTAAATACGAGTTCTTCCTTATATCTTTATCATCAAACATTTTGATTATCAATAACCAATTTTTTTTAAAAAAGGACACCACCAAATACATCTTGGTAGCCCCCCCCCCCCCCCCTAAATCCCGGCGGCCTCAAAGAAGTATGGCTAGGGATATCATAAGCTGGTCAGTAATAACCAAATCTACGGATACCGTCATTGAAAATTGCATGAAGACAATGCTACCTGTCACTTTTTAAGACAATTAATGACTTGAAAGCAGAAAATGATACTCATATTTCACTAAGTCTGCATAAAACTCTGATGTATATATTATGAAAAATGAATGGATAGTTTTAAAATGCACATCAAAAATCGCGTAAATGAGATTAAAAAAAACAAACTATAGTTACGTTTATGGGGAGACAGGAAGTTGAACACGTGACTTTTGTTGATCACATGATAGTTATTATGTACAATATGAAGTAATAAGTAAATTTATTTTTGTTCTTAAAATTATTGAATAAAATTCCAAAACAGTTACCATAAAACTATTTAATTATTTTAGAAAATTTAAATTGGCCAAAAAATCATAATTCCAGAAAAGGGAGAAATTATATCAAAATATTTCCCATGCAAGGAAAGAAAGTGGCTGCAAAAATAATGAACATTGTAAAGGACATCTTAATGTGGATGTGTTAAAAAGAAAAATATTTAACAAAATACAAAAATTTTAAATTGCAACGTCCTGATCCCCCTAAATGAGGATTAGGATGGTGCAGTGTAAAATTCTTTAATAAAACATCAACACTAAGATGTCCTCTACAACATATATTATCATTTTCTTGTCCACTTCCATGTCTTGCAAAGAAGATTTTTCAGTATGAGTTACACCCCCCCCCTTTTCTGTCCTTAATTTTTCCCCATAATATCAGTTTTCTGAAATTGTACATGAATTTCTTGAATTCATTTGAAAACTAAATTCAATAATTTTAAGAATAGAAATTATTTATAAAAACAATTATAATATTGGCCTTTCTATATGTTGATATCATAATTTTATGAAAAATAGTATTATCTAAAACTCATCAAACTTTGGAGTTTTTAATTCTAAATTTTAACAAAATGTGCCAGCACATAAAAAACGCTCATTGTTATTTTCTTAAAATTTTCATATATCATCGTTAAAATGTGCTTTATTAGATATATATTTAATGGAGCTTTCTTAACATTCAACGGAGATACTACAGTAGAAATAACCCCTACCCCTTTTTATGGAATTTTTTACTTTTTGTTACATTTATTATCATCAACAGAATCATAATGAGAATATGTCTTTGCGTTAATAACCACTTATGATTTTGTATGATTTACATTACAAAAATCAAAATTCTCAAAATTCCCTCAGCGTATGTTCTTGATTTTTCTTACCAGTTTGACAGAATAAACTGTAGCTATCTTTCGGACACACCTCTGAGCAATTTTCTCCATAAGTTCTTGGTGGACAAGCTAAAAATGAAATAAAAATCTACAGTTGTTTGAAGACATACTTTTGCCTGATATCATTCTTACTCCACAAATTCACAAGTATAGTACACAAATAGTAAATAAAGAAAATGAATTTCTGAATGTGATATAAACGTGAACAATTGAAAATAATGTAATGTAAAGTAATTGCAGTAACTTAAAATAGATATATCCAATATTCGATACATAGTAATGGTTATGGAAAAAGCAACTAAATGCAAGCACAACATATGTAATTAATATAGAAAGGGTATGCATATTCGATGAATTCCATTATAATACACGTATGAACATAAGTATATTTTGGTAGGTTTATCAGTCGGGAATCTGGTGTCAACATTTAATTCATTGTAGGTATTTGAAAAAAAATCGTTACCTCATAAAACTGAACACTGCTTTTAAATAATGCATCTGAAGGCTGTTTAAAAAGTCCAGACAATGCCTATATGTATATTCATATATGAACAAAAATTAAAATACCGGTATTTCAAACTCGAAAATATGTAAAACTTATGATAATACGCACTAGATGTATTTGATTTCAAATAATTTGAAAAGTATTTTATCTAAATATTCGTTAGCAAATGCCATAGATTTTCCTTTTTCTTGGAACATAATTAAGCTCCATGTGATCCTAGGCAAATCAAATGTGACCTGTCTCATGTTAAGTCATTGTCCACTGCTAAATCAACAATTAAATATTAATGATAATAAAAACAAACGCCTTGAGATGACTACCTATATGACTAAATTTTTGATTATACAAACATCTGAATCAATAAACAACTGATTCGAAACACCACAAATTGATTTACTCATGTACATTTTTGCTTAAGTACCTCTATTCAAAACAATAATTTGATCTACAAAATCAAAAGAGATCAATTATTAGCCGCTTAAAATCACCACTGACACCCGTTCGATGGAACACAGTGTAACATGATAAAAAAAAATGCAGTGAAAAGAAAACTGTGATTTTCCTTCGTAGCCCAAACAATGCCGTGTTAAGAAAAAAAATGGGTTTTTTTCACCTCATAGCAGTAATCAACTAAAAACATTTAGTCGAGGATCGGTGTGACCGAGTGATAGTCGAGTACTCGAGTACTTGTTGACATCCCTACTTCTATTTGTTTATTCATCTCGATAAACAGCGCTACCCAAAACTGTACACACTGTGCATGTAGTATATTCATTTTCATATCGCGTAGAATCAGTGGATCGGTAGATGGAGATCCTTCCGTGATCTTGACTTTAAAGTTTTTGACTTTATCTTGATCAGACACTTAATCATTATGTTTAGACATCATTTGTTTGAAGAAACTAAGGGACAGAGAAAGAGAGTACATTTCCCTTTAATAAAGATACGATGGCTGTTCAATATGTAATGTGTATTGTAACACAGCGCGATAACGCTTTGTACATTTTCGTGAATGATGATACTTTTGAAATAGCTCTATTCAATGCCTTTTGAACAGTATAAACACAAGCCTTTAGCTCCAAATAGTTTTACACTTATAGTCATTTCAATAAAAGGCACTGTTCAAAAAATAGTTTGGAAACGGGTTGAGAATATTGAAAAAATTAGAGCTTATATAAAAGTTCCCACAAAACTCGGTCATTCGGTAATGCAAATTTTTACTGAATTATGATTTATGGGTATGATAAGGTATCTTATGAGACAGTTCCTAACTTGAGAAAGAAATTCCTGACTGGGACAGAGTCCGTCAAAGATGCAGCAAAATCTGGCCAACCTGTTACTGTAATGGGCTAGGCAATGTCTCAAAAGTCAGGGAAATAATTCAAAGTGATGGCAGATCATGATACACGATTCACAATATTGTTGTGGTAAAGCTATTGGCTGTCGCTAATGCATTTCATTTTGAAGTGTGTTTTTAAATTACGAAAGATTTCTACTAGATGGATAACTGCATATATTGACAGATGACCAAAAACTAGTAGTACAAACCGCTAAGCAATTGCTGAAAATGGTTCCTAAATTCAGTCATCAAACCCGATTTTCAATTTTTTTTTACTGATGAAGAAACACGGGTTTACTATTTCGAACTACATGTAGTAAGAAAAATTAGAACAAAATATGGTTAACTTAACACTGTAGAAGGCCCGTAGTTGCCAAAAGACCAAAAACACAAAGAAGGTTCTTTATTGCATATTCTTTCTCATGTGATGTTATAGCCGTACAAATCTCGGTCCCGAAGGAAAAAAGCGTTACAGGTCCCGTTTACCGTGATGTTATACTAAAAACACTCAAGAAATATAATCATAAACTACGCCCTGTGTCAAAATTGTTCGTCTACTTCATGACACATGTTAAACATTTGAGTTTGTGAAGCAATATTTGAAGTCCCATGCGACTTTTCCTTTTCTAAAACTTAAAAAGATCGTATCTGGTCGTCGTTACAAGTCCCGACAATCCCTTGGCCCAGCCATCAGTCAGAGTCTTAGTGTCTCAGATGTCTACCTAAATCAGCATACCGTGATATATTTCAGTAAAACATTCAGAGATTGAAATTATGTATTTCAAACCGCGGAGAATACTTTGAGAGGATGAATGTTCATTTCACTACGTGAGTCAAATGCTTTTGAGGTATCGTACAATATAAACACATTACAAATCGAACAACCCTTGTATTTTGAATCGGCGATATACCTGTGCGAGTTTTTCTTTTAGATCATACTGTATTTTGTTATCAATTGTAAACAAAGTTGAGAATTAAGTTCCGAAATAGTACCTATACATCCATGCACATAATTGCAAAGTTGGTTTGTTTTGCATTCACATTGCTCTGAACACAGTTCTCCATATAACCCGTCTGGACAGTTATGCGAACAGTTTTTTCCATACGTACCACGTGGACATTCTAAAAAAAATTCAAAAACATTAATATAAAAGAAAGTTGGGATCTTGACTAATTTTCTTTTGAAGAATTGACTGTTATGTGATTGTATATTTACAAATTAAAAAAAAAAGCATACTTACTAGTACAAACACCATTCACCATGAAATAGTTAGTACAGCATTCTTTTTTTCTAAAACGATAAAATAACACACAGTTTGGAATTACTTTGAAAACTCCGTAGATATTTTCTTCAATTTGAAGTATAGATTTATTTGGAAAAAAATCATTATACAAAAAGCCCTTCGATAAAGTTGATCCATAAGTTATCAGACTTCTCAGAAAGGCTTTACTATCAATTAAAATTGTAAAAACCGAAATTGTATAAATAAATTGCCCGCATGCATGGTCATCAATTTTCTTAACATTGCATTTTCATGGATAAGCATTGATAAATTTTGGTCCTAAGGGCATATATGGTATACAGTGACTAAACATTCAAACTGACAAATTTAAGCAACGTTAAAGAAATACACAAAAGCTTAAATTTGCTATGAAATGCAAAATCATAAATTAAATATATGGTCGATTTTCAATTTCATGAATGAAAAACAGGTTGGCAAATCAATATCTGAATATTGTTACCTTGGAAACGCGTGAACATTTTTCTTAAAATGGCTTTATTCACTATTTTTAATGCCATAGCTGTTTTCATCAAATCAATATTATAAATTAATAGCTATGTTTGAAATATAGATGGTAGATTAGAACATTGTGGCTATTGTAGCATGGTTAAAACACGAAGAAAAGCATGGTTATTATGAAACGAGGAAATTCTTTTTTGAACTGTTCTTTGTCGCTATTTGTGAAAAATAGAGTAAACTTTTACATTAATCTTTTACGGCGTTATTTAATTATATAAAACTGTCGTTGCTAAGGAAATGTGTCTACTGCAATTAAAAATTATTCAAAACAACGGTTATTTTTAAACACGGCTTTATTTTTTTTTTTGCAACTAATAGAAAATATTGGTAATATACCACTGAGTAGTTTGACCTACCATATTTGTTCGTCTGCTGATTACAAAGGAGGATATGACGCGATAGGGCAAGTTATATTTAGGTTGATTTTACTTTTTACTTTTACCTTCTTGCAACCCTGATTGTTCTGGAACTGCAAACAAAGTGCCCCTGCGATAAATGTGCATATTCTTAGACTGTGCTTGAATATGCGCTATTGTTTCAAAAGTACCCAAAACATACAAATGTTCGTAGTTTTCAGCAATATTACCGTTGCAATGAATTTAAATCTTAATACATACTGTAGTTGATGCAAAGCCAAAACATTAGATGAAAATATTTTAATAAAAACTATTTACTGTTAGATAATCAGGATAAAAAAAATAGTATTTTTGAAGTGATGCATAGTTATCATGAAACCAATTAACTATATTCTCTCCCACCAAAATTTTTATATCATTTGAAAATCCATGATATTTTGTATATGATTATTTTATTTTGGCTATCTGAAAATTCTTTTTAAAATTACTCACATTCAATGTACATGTACATGTATGTCTTCAAAATAGTTTAAAATGGCTATTTTAACCTTTTTTTGCTGTAACCGTAGGAACCGGTTCCCTAAGCACCCAAATAAGGTTGTCATGCATCTTGACAAACCAAAGTGTATCAAATGAAAAAAAAAATTAAGAAATTCAAAATCAATGACTAAGTGTGACCACTGTATTTTAATAATCACATAGAATCTATTTTAAGACCGAGGTTGCAGTATAATGTCTATATGCTTTCCCGTGAAGACTATACACCGATTTATGCATACTATATTTTGAACAACCAAACAAAAATATCATTCCATATTAGATCCTTATTTGATTGACATATACATATGCATACTTTTGGTACATTGTAACTTTCTGGGAATATTGCTTAGATAAAAAAATTATTTGATACCTTAAAAGCAAAAATGATTTCAAATCAATCAGATTTAGCTCATGCAGTAAGGCAAAAGGGATGAAGTTTAAACTATTTCAGGTAATGTTACTTACGATTCTGAAGATGTACAATCACCATTATTTGATTCGACCAGATTGATTAATATCAACACCGTCATCAAAAAAATGACAAGATACATAAGCATTTTGACCGTCATCATGCTAAAAAGTCATCAGTTTTATCATATTGATTTCTCTCCGAATGGGGCAAATTACACAATAGGGAAGTATTTCAAACGCCATGTGATCTATGTTTCAACATCTGACTAGCTCATATTGTCTATATTACAACATCCAAAACATCACGAAATTACAGTATGTTCATTAGGATTAAAATGATAAACTTACCTTTAAAAGTATCTTCTGCTGCAGCATTGTTTTCAATTATGCTTGATTCGAAAGATCACAAACGTTATAGTGCAATATTAGATTAAACAAGTCTAAAGAAAATTTCGATTTACAAATATAATCACCCCTCTTAGACTTAAAAACTGTCAAATCACGGAATAGCTACTAGATCTAAATTTGATATATCTTATGGCAAGTAAGGCAAATACATCTCATGTTTTGTCCCAATTTCTCTAAACAACTATTTTAATTCATTTGAAAATCAACAACAAACTCTTTTCATATGATCTGCCGTTGTATAGTGATAAAAGTTTATTTTCAACCACAATATTGTTTGATTAACAGAATTTAATCTTTTTAAGATTTATTTAATGTTAATCGTATAATGAAAGATTTGTTGAACATGTACATTGTAGTATGTTATTTAAAAATTCTCGTTTCTTAAAATTGTCATCTTATATTCTTTGTATTTCAAAATATATTTTCTTTTCCACATATTTTTGGAAAACATTCTTGGAAAAGTGTTACGATATGCAGTACGGATTTTGTCCAATCTTCTAATATTTTTTTCTTAATATAACATTTATTAAATTGAATGTCCATTATGTTATGTTTTAAAAACGTTTTATACGCTTTCAGGACAAGTAATATATTATGAATGCAAATGATGTTTGCTGAATAGGGGCGGTGGGTTACGTATGATATTTGGATTTCACCAAATGCCAGTATAAAAAATGGATCCCACACAGTACAGCCGCAAATTCCACGTCTAATGCACTTGTATTTGAAGGACCATCTTCACTGATGATTTTCCTCGAAAAACTTAAACTTTTTGCAGATTAATTGGTCTAAATTTTACATTACAATCTATTTTTGTTTTGATGCAGGTTTTATTTTATTTAACGGATATTGTATAAACGCGTACATTGCTGAAACACGGAAAAAACTAATGAGGACATAATACTATTCAATTTTAAGAAGACCCTCTGCTTTCGGTAGGATGTATCTATCTTTTTCGTGCATCAAAACAAGTTAGGAATAACGCTGGTTTCAAGTGAAACATGCACAGATTGCGTAGTACATGTAGTTAAAAAGCCAGACAACTTGAAAAAATTTCCAATAACATTTGTAATTTATTTTCAGTCAACGTGCTACTATTATCTTCTTTGAGGCGATAATACTTAGTGCTTTATGTGGGTATATCAAGTTTACTTTTTCTTTTCTTTTCTTTTTTGTCAATATAAAATGAAAAATGATATTTTTAACATACATGTAATAAATTTTCATCTTTAAAAAACTGGGGGAAGAGGGTGTTATATAGAGAAATGTTACATGTAATGACCTTATTTTCCAATATATTAACTGTAAACTGAAAATATCAAAACGCATTAAAAAGTAAATATCCATTCTCCCAAACTGAATCACTCAAAAACATTTACAAAACTTATATGAAAAACACATTTACATAGTTACATCGATTCAAAGAATCTAAAATGATTTTACTGTGTGTTCTATCAGGCTTAGAAAAGCACATTGAATAAAATTCATGTTTTTCACTTTAAATCAAATGCATTTCATTCAATTTTATATCAAATGGAAAATCACTCAATCATATATATAAATTTTATTTTAAAAGTACGATGTGTGATCAGATTTTTTTTTAGTAATCAATGTTGGGGGTTCCATAAGCCTAAAAAATATGTATTGCATAACACCTTTTCACACCTGATAAGTTTGTATTTGATAAACGCTAGATATTATTTTAAATTGTAGGATTTAAGGTCGTAATCTAAATGCAATTATTTCAATATAGAGGCAAAAAGTATAACATATTAATGACTTAAATTTAGAACACGTGTCTAGATACACATAGTTCATATCCTACATATACATACTGTTGTAGCTTTATTCAATATTGTTCTGAAGACAGTAAACATTCTTATATTAGTAAAAACAATGTTGTCAAGTTTATTAACTCTGTGATGTGTGCGAAAACGTGTGGAAACGGTAATTAAATCCGCAGTCATGTTTATAAAAAAAAATTCATAAGATTCTTCCTAAGAAAAGTTCCTATGACAAATCGTTAAGAAAATTTTAGGTCCATCCTATGTCATACTATTACTTAGAGGTAATAATCAGGCAACATCCTCAAATAAGACGTGTAAGATAATTAATATATAGAGATAAACAACTCTTAAAAGGCAATCCTAGAGGATTCAAGTAGTTGCTTTCTATGGAAAACGATGAAGATATTTTGAATTCAGCAGGCATGTGATATTTTCCTAAGAAAGTTCCTAAGACATATTTTTGGAAATATCTAAGATTTCCTTAAGACAAAACTGGTTTGTAAAATACGCCTACTTAGGCTTATATCCTAAATTAAGAAGTTATTAAGAATATCATGGTCATCCTGAGAATATAAAGTAAGAATCGAATATAGCGAAACATGCAATGCAGTGTACTAAAAAATGAAAATGGCGTACAATGAATATTTATATTTTTCAATAAATTTCAAAGAGGATATTAAATGATTATGAGAATAATATTATGACACTATTGGGTTGCTCTTTTACACTAGAAAGTCTTTTGAATGTAAAATATTATATGTATTCATTCAGAAGAACATCCGACCAATGAAAAGCTCACGATATTTCTCCTTGAATCACACCAATAATTATATTCATTGACAAATAGTCCTTCTGTTCATGTGTAACATGAAACGGAAGAGAAATCCAAACTTTTCAGAGTCAGGCATTTAAATCCTGATATATGAATTTGAGAAAAACAAGCCAGTATTATTCGTCAAATTTTCCAACGCATCGGTTAATTCGTCAAATAGAAGAGCTTGGGAGGCAATTTGTGAAAAGGTTAATAACGTAAATAATATTTAACATATTAAGAGAACTGTAGAGGAGGTGAAGAAGAAATGATCGGCCTACATGAGCGACGCCAAGAAGAAGGCAGCACATACCTGAAGAGAAGCAGGATAAACTGGAGAATGCCCCCACCCGAGGAGTTATGAAACCAATGAAGGAGAAAGTTCTAGGAATAATTGGCAATACGTCGATTACAGGCATTGAAGGGGGAATTGACATTGTTGGTGTCAACTTACATGTAGCATCTACTTCCTTGTTGGACAAAGCTCTCAAGCTCTCTCTCTCTCTCTCTCTCTCTCTCTCTCTCTCTCTCTCTCTCTCTCTCTCTCTCTCCTAAATACTAGATTGTCCCTTATATTTATATTAATGCAGAAACAGAATTGTTCTTTTACAATTCAAAAAATCTAAGTTTTCTCTTTAGAGGAGACAAGAGCGGGTATGAGTTCCTGTGATGCACAGCAGGGTAGCTCGATCTCCAATTCATGCTGTATGTGCATGCAGTGAGTCTGCTGATTTCGCACCATCAAGAAAGAGAAAGCTAGGAGAAGGCGGTAGGAAATCCTATGAAACGAAACTGATATGTTCAGAGGCAGGGACGATTTCGATCATGCGCCAGATTTAAGATATATTGACAAGGAGCAGTTAGAACTAGAGAAGCAAAGACTTACAATTGAACTTCAGCGTCACCAACTATACTTGGCGAAGAATGTGAACAAATTTATTTATATTGGGTTAAAAAACATTTTATATCTCAGTTTCTTAAAATCTTGAGAGAGAGAGAGAGAGAGAGAGAGAGAGAGAGAGAGAGAGAGAGAGAGAGAGAGAGATCTTTTATTGAACGAAAAAATTATTTCAAAAACCTAAAAGAAGTATAAGCCGTAGTTTACCAAAAGTTAGATTAAATGACTTAAACATGTGTCATCAAATTGTCAGTCTACGGATAGCGGTATAGAAGTCCCCTTATTCTTCCAGCGTCTCGATGTTCCGGATCTTAAAGCGGCATCCGGTTTAATATGCACATCTTGTGCAGTACAGCACAAGTGACGGTAGAATCGCAAGCTTTGCGGGGAAATACAAGAGAGTGCATCCGCTAGTGTCCAGAGAACGGAAGCGAGACTTTATGACATTACGGGGGCGAATGTGAGAAGCATTGAGTCGCTTCTCTGCGTTGGTAGAAGGATCATTTATCATGGACGTAATGGGTATCCACTATTCCCAAGCAACTACCCTTATGCTACGGTTCCTCTTTCAAATAAACGATTCAGTGCCATATTTGCCCAAATACAGGCATCGTGTGTTCCACGTGGTCATTTCACTACAATGTTAATTAAGCATTGAATATTTATTTTTGTCGTTGGTCCTATAACCAATAACAACCACACCCTTTTCCGCCGATTTTATTTTGACGTGCTTAATTAGAAACATTAACAAGACCTTGTGCTTTCAGTAGGATGCATCAAAACAAGTTAGGAATAACGCTGGTTTCAAGTGAAACATGTACAGATTGCGTACGCAGTCTTACATGTAGTTAAAAAGTCAGACAAACCTTGTTGATTTTAAAGAGCCATGGCTGAGTGGCCAGCAATGAAATAGACAGACCTACGCCACATTGCTGTTTGACATCAACTACCCAAAGTCTGAGCATTCATTAAAATGGCTCTAAAACTTTGTGTCAAAGGGAAAAATAATCGTTTGATAAGGAAATGAATTGAAACATTATCTAGAGAATTAAAGAAAAGGTTATGATTCTATATAAAATACCTCGAATTATCTTAAATCTTATCTTAAATAATTTGAATTAAAAGGTAAACAAGGAAGTGGGGAAAAAATATACATTCTTTAATTAAAATATGAAAAACACCATTAATGATAAAGATAAATAAAGTAATCCGCATAACTTAAATAACTCGCGATGAATTGCAGTATCGAGACGAGTTAGGTTAATATTGTACCTACAGAACTGTCTTGAACAAAAAGTAGCAGTAAGAGCATAATCTCTCTATCTCTCTCTCTCTCTCTCGTTTCAGCCGAACATCCCGAACACTTTCCAGGAAAGGGGGTGCGGATACCATAACTCCAACCATTATAATTACCCATCCCCCTCCATCTCAATTTTAATATTCTTCGATAAACGCTTCAATATATAACAATGACATATTCTTTCTTTTTTTAACCAAATAATGGGGTTAGTGTTTTCGGATGGAAGTAGGTTCAAAGCATATTTCTAATATTCTTCATTATATGAATTCAATAGCTCTGCGATTTCCGGGAAGGAGGGGGTGGGGCAGAATCCTCTTTAGCGGCCTTTTCATGTTAATGTGACAAGAACAGTGTGGTGGTGGCTTTTATTCTATCAGGGCCGTCAGGGGAAGGGGTACTTTCAAAAAAACGACGTTATTTAGATATGTCAGGAGATGTCTTAAAATTAAGGCAATTTTTAGAAACTTTCTTCAGTTAGGAAACTTTCGAGAACAGCACTTAGCGGTAAAAAGAGTCACCAGTCTTTCTTAAGGCGTTTCTTAGTCCTTGGATAGCTTCAGAAATATGCCTGCTGGGTTTTTATTTATAAGGAACACTTGCTAGTTACATTGGATAGATTAAAACTTGTAAATCAAGTTCATCAAAGAAATTACTAGAAAGTTTGATTTAAAAAGACATTTTTTGTTTTGTAAATTATATGTTTTATCAAAAGCAATCGAAAAGGCCTTTAATGTTGCTAACATTGTGATGTTTTAAAGATTAAACGATCTAAATTACACAATTGTATGTAATAAGGTAATGCATTATTCCCTCTCTTTACATGCATACATCCCTGATAAATATATCATTGCATGATTGTTCAACAGATGTCAGCAGCATAACGTTCCCTTTGCTTGCAATGTTTATATTAATTTACCTAATCACAATTCATTTTAAAACCTTTCATGAAGCAAAATGGAACGACTACAAAGTAAAGGCGTCTTTGTTCAGGGTTGTGTAGTTGTCTAGTGTTGTTTCTGAAATTCCATTTGCGTCCTTGCCCAAAGAATGTGATGGATGTAGATACATGTTATTGCTTCTTGCTTTGCTTCTAAAATATACAAGGACATTTGCATTTTGAGTCCTACGATTTCATCACACTGGGGAAAATACCGACATATATCAAATAATATCAAATCTTTATGATTTAATTGTATTCAGACATTTAAATCAAATACTAGGAATTAATTGTTTGCTTAAGGATGCTTGATGTTCATCAAATTACCTATCAGATCAGCTTATTTTTCTTAGATATGATTTATGAAGCTAACAATAATTATTAAGTAAAGAAAAATTCCATAAATATTAGCTTTAAAGTTTGCGTATTTTCTTATATCTTAATACATAACTCTTCTGCTAAAGGAGGCCAATAAATATCTAAAAACTATGGCCACGGCCATCGAGCTCCTTAAAGAGTGAGTATTTACACATTCAAATAAGTTTACTATAAAGTCTATATAAATTATTTGTATAAGTACCTTTTTATAAAACAAACTGTCAAACATATCACATAGCTGACGATGATCAACAAGGCAGCCAATACAAGGACTGTGTGATAAGTCGAGAGTGGAAATGACGAATCAAACGGATCTATTTCAAAACAAACTGAATTGATAACAAATACAAGATTTCTCATCGATTATCATTATCTAAAACATACAGGGGCATGTGTTAAACAAAATAATGCTAAACACATACAACGTCTGGTAGATATATGGGGTTTTTTTTTCAGAAATTATGAGAATTCTAAATAAATATTTTCTGAAGTTTTACCAAATTATTGATTTTAACTAAAGATTATTTTATAAGAACATTTCAATAAAGTTACGAAATAGTTTATCAGATATAGGCCTATGTATGTATGTGAGGGTCGTTTTTTCGTATTTTTCATCAAAATAAAATCTGCAAGAGCAGTTGATAATTATTATAAATATCAAATTCCATAGACCATATTTTATTGGGTTTTCTACTTATCAATTAATGAAAAACGAAGCATTTATTAAAAGATAATTTACTACAGTTGACTACAATTTAGTAACAGTAAAAAATATTTTCGCATTAAGACTCATAAATGCTCTTATAAATAAACTTGACCGAATTTCCTATTTATGTTTTAATAAGGCTTTGTCCTATTGCTGATATGGTACGTTTACAGAAAACTTCAAGTAAAAAAGAGACAAAAACAAAAGCAAGTAAAAAGTTTTATTTACCGTGCATACATCCATGTTTCAAATCACACTTTTCTTCGGGATGACAGTCACATGTTTCCATGCAAAATATTCCATAATTATTGATTGGGCAAATGAGCGAACAGTTATCTCCCCATCTTCCTGCTGGACACGCTTTTTGCAATGAAAGAGACGAATTATCATATGTTAGTACATATCCTCTAACAATTATTTTATAAAACATTGCACAAAACGATACAATACTGTAACTAAAGAATTTCAATCAATGCAATTATCATCCATTCCAAAAAAAAATAATACATGTCTAAGAATTGTGGGTGGATAAACAATTAAAATATTCATTTTTAAGCTATTACTCTGCTAAAAAAAACATTAGAGAATTATTTGTGCGTGTTTGTGTTTTCATTTCTTAGGCAAGACGCCTTCATGGAAAAAAATGTGTATGCTTCTTTCATATTATCAACATACCTACACAGATGTTGTCAACTTCATGGTAGTTTGCACAGCAGTTCATTCCATTGTATCTTCAAAATGCAAATAGAAATTGGATTTAATATGTATCATAGAATTAGTTTTAATAAATCTAATCTTAACAGAAATCTTACTTGTCAATACAAATCCCAGCACGTGTATCATTTAAGGCATCTAATGCAGCTCCATACAAGAAAATTGTTAAAACAATTACGCGTATAGTCTGTGACATTTGTTGAATTTGGAGATCCAAATATTTGACTGCAATGAAATACGATTAAACCAAAAAATCTAAAATTAAATAACACTCTAATATATGATGTTTTAAATAATCCACAAAACTTGAAAATTTATATCAGTATAAGTACACATGCAAATCAGCATGAATATTGAGGTATTAATCGTAATTCATTGTTGATATTTATTACCATTAGAAGTTCAAATTTTTTTTAAAATCCTTCAAAAACAGACAAACACCACCTCCAATATAAACACATTTGGATATTAATTTCCGAACGATCTGATGAAAACTATAATATAGCACCTGTACAACCATTCTATATTATATAATAGTAATGTATGTGCTGTTTTGGCACCTTTCTCACGCTCTCTGTAATTCATGATTGAATAATACTTGTAAATGCGGATAAAAATCAACGTTTAGTTCACTTACGTAATTTTATTTGAATGCGGCTGCATATGTTAAACAAAACTAGAGAGAATTCGCATACAAATGATCCTTCAAAATATGTGTCTTTATTGAAACTTAAAATTTTGAATCGAAACATAACTTTTTAACGATGCAAATTAAAATTTTAACAATTTCTAAAACATTAAAACATTATTTGTATCAAACTGTACATATATAAGCAGCATTATACACACAATAACTCCCAACATTGACTTATGTACTTGAACCAAATTACAATGTATTTGCAGTTTACGTTTTTATCATACGTTTCATTTTGTTTTTTAAAAAGATTAACTTCAAGGAACTTTAATTCAAGCATAAATTAGTGAATTGTCGGTCCATAGTAGTTTTTAGATGGTTTAATGATCTGCTCATTGATGTTAAATTGAATAAAATCCTATCTACAGCGTATGAGGGACTAATTTTGAGTAAATAATTAAACAATAAAATGCTTTGTTTGGTAGTTCACGCGGAATGTGAAGGTACATGTAGCGATATGGCAGAAAAAATAGAAAACCCGCGTTAGCGTGTTATGTAACATTTTTCTTCAATGACCAATACCTTTATAACCCGCATGAACCATCAAAAAAGCATTTTATTGCTTATATCTACTTATGTCTGTTAACAAATTATGAATTGATCGTAAATAGCAAGTAAAAGAAAATTTGTGTTTATGTACATCAGTATGTTAGATAAAAGAAATAGCCATGTCGTCTTTTATGGGAATTTGATTCGGTCATCATCACGATTATTTCGTGCAGCCCGTGATTATTCTTATGTTGCTGAAGGTATCGACCGATCGATGCACCGGTTAGAACTGGATCGTGTAGATTTTTCTAGAGTTTTCTGTAGAAATAGACGCGAAAATATTCGGTAGATGTAAATATAACATTATGCATGATACAGTAATGTTTTATTTTTTCGTATGTTAAAGTGATTGTATTGACACGTACTTCGTTGTCTTAGAATTTTTTCCCCTGGAGTACACTTTGTTGAAGATCAAATGAATAAAATAAATATTTGCATATATATCAGATAAATATTCTCAAAGTTCAAAGTATTTTATTAGACATGTATATAAATAGTTAATGTTGTAAAATCTACAATGATTTTTGGACGGTGACATCATACAAGTCGAATTCGTTATGAAGAACCACGTCAGTTTGGGGATTAAACTGTAGTTTATCATAGTCTGCATCTAGTATAACGTGTGTACTGTAAATGTTGCCATTATATTTGGACCCAGAGGAATTCTGGTCGCTGTAGTTCTTCTCTGGTTTTAAAGAGTCCTGGTCGGTATTGTATTTAGATTTAGTTCCATGTCTAACTATTTCGGCGTATTGTAAATCATCATTAATATCCTTAGGTTCACTTAATTTGCTTAATCTTTGAATGGAATATGCTTCTATTGTCTTCCGTCCAGTTGCAGGGGTAGAAACATCAAAAAAGAAGCTCCTATTAAAAAATATTGCAACCTTTATATATAATTTAATATATTGATATTTATCTTTCTGAATTAAAATAAAATGTAAAGAATACCTTTTCCTAATTTCCCTTATTGCAACAACAGTCCAGCTTCCACAAATCAACAGTGTTATCATGATGACCAAAATCCACACCCACGCAGAAACAGCATTCTCATCATTATTGTTCATTTCGATGTTTTTGTCAGGAACTAAAAATATTTGTTGAAAAATATCAAAGGAAGTGTAGATTTTATTCACGTTGAATCTATTCAATTGCGAGGGAAAATGAGATTGCTTTCAATCAGTTAGGAATAATGATGCCTTTTTCTTTTTGTCATTTACTTTATTTATGTTGAATCTAAATGAATGTTCTGGTGAAACTAATATTAGCTAATTCTTAATGTCTTACGTGCTAAATACCTGTTACAAGTACTATTTTCCCCACTATATGATGTTATTACTTAAGAGATAAATTATTCATACTTGTGATATATAAGTGAGTGTCATATCTATTACTGTATACAACATATACAAGTAGATCTGGTGGAACAGTATTTATTTTAAAGAAAACTTTATTCCCTTGTCCGTGTTGTCGTTTGTTTTCTTTAATCAATCATACTCGGGCGCACGCAATGATAATCAAAGTACTGAAAGTACTGATAGACGGAGGCATTATTTCTGAGGAGATTAAACTGATAATAATATATCATTTTTTTCTAACTTAAGGTATAGTACGTGTGGGGTATGAAGACTTTGCAATACCAAATGCTACAAGATTGAAACTAATTTGAGAATCTGATATATCCATGCTCTTATATGGAATACACAAAAACAAATGTTTTACAAAACAGAAAAAACAATAATTTAACAGTTACGATTATAATGAATGATTCACAATATGCATTCAAATTTATGCTAAAATAATCAATACAAACACTTGAAGAGCGAACTATTTTTCATCTATAAAATTGGTCAATTCATATAATATAACTCCAATTTCATTGACAACTGCTGTCATTCAAAATCACATAGTATAAATAATATTTCAAAGATAGAAATGAATTCCGGAAAAATATTGAACACGCAATTGCGAGTTTTTTATTGCAGTAAAAAAGATTTAATCATTCAGTACATGCACAAA
Organism: Magallana nippona; assembly: GCA_033439105.1. Classification (NCBI taxonomy): domain Eukaryota; kingdom Metazoa; phylum Mollusca; class Bivalvia; order Ostreida; family Ostreidae; genus Magallana; species Magallana nippona. Next base: position 24,938,776 of record CM065920.1, on the reverse strand, counting down.
TTCTGTTCTTTTATCGACTTGTGTTCAAAAAAGGAAATAACCAACATGAGTAAAATTAGCTTGAATGTCTCTTTAAAACTAGTTTTGAATATAATATATTAGATCTTGTAAATTCATACTCCATTTATAGTCTGGCATTCAAGTTTGCTTGTCAGATATGATATATAAGCATACCTGTTAAACTTTCGAACCTAATAAGTTGGACAATCTCCCCCTTACCAATTTGATTAAGGGAGAGATGTTGTGTGGAAAGGACATTTTCTAACGCAAATTATTATAGTGGTTTTACATGTTTTTAGAATGTAGTTTATTGCACTGGTTTTTAATTTCATTTATTTCTTATTTAATATTTGACTTCTGGTTTGAAATTCGTACAAGAAGACAATTATTATTATCATCTATTGTTCTAAATTGTTTGGTAAAAAACAAAAACAAACAAATATATAATAAATAATAATAATCTCTCGACCAGCACTGTGGACACAATAAACACATGAACTTAATTTTGCTATTTATTTTGAATTTGCAGAAAACTCAAGTTCAGTTATATGATACCAGTTTTAATGATATATAGAGGATATCTATATTGTGTGATTTTAGATTTGCTTTATCCAACGAGTTGAAATGGTGTATATATTCGCGAGGCTTGCCGAGCGAATATAACCATTTCAACGAGTTGGATAAAGCAAATATAAAATCACACAATTATAGATGTTCTATTTATATCATACAATTTGATTTATATCAAGAAGCTTGTGAGACAGCCCCTAATATGACCCGAATTGATTTTTTGAAAGATTAAACGATGATGCAACGTTGTGTTATGCGGTTATTGTGACCTTGCCCAATACAATTTAGTACGTCATTTCGGTGATAAATATAACTGTTTTAATGTAAAGTTTCACTGAAATAAACCTTGAAATAAGTTTTTATCTCTAAATAATTTTTCTTAGAGCTTAATCACTAAATTAAATGGAAATACTGATCAGAAGACTTAAATGATCAAGTTTGTTGACATACACAAAGTTGCGAATGCTCGTTAGTTTGAATTGACTCGAACGAGGAACAGTTGTTGATGTTTTATAATACGAAATAATGATTCGAAGTTGAAAATATTGAATAAGGATGCTTACTGCTGGTGAAATAAAAGTCTTGAGAGGCATTTTTTCGGTAAGATCTTGTATAGAAACACAACCAAAGCGTTCTGTTTGCATTGCGTCGTCAGAATGATATCCTTGATAGCTAACGTGATTTGCAGTTTTATAAACTTCACAGTTATGTGTTTTCCTTTATATTTGTAATTTAAATCTTCGACAAATTCCATTTTAAATCAATTTTTGGTAGTAGATATAGCTAAATGGAAAATACTAGAGAGTGTTCGAAAATAGGTCACTGAAGCGTTGAAGCGAGGGACTGTGTCAAAAATAGTTCGGAGCGGAAGTATTTGATAAAGCATCACCCGTTGGATAAAGCAAAGGTTTATCACACGGGTAGTATACACCACACGTATGAGATAAATTATATTATAGCTATTGTTTGCATTATATAAAAGGATAGATTTTTTTTGCCCGTACTTATTTTTACCAATATCATTGTGAAATGATATGTGTTATAACACCTGAAACACCCATGTAATTCACTATTTAATTAATAGGAAACATTATTGTCAAATGTATCTAAAAAAAAATTTCACGCGCAACACTCTTATCAGCTTGTAAAAACACGCTGACTTCCCAAATCACTTTGAAATTTATCGACAGTGCTGGCCAGACATGCAGGATTGGTCACGCTTCACCGCATGCGGCCTGGGTACTCCACCTATGCACCAAGTACTGACTGTGTTGTTTTCTTTCGCGCTAAAGAGTAAAATCTGGATGTTTAATTCATTTGTTTGTGTTTAAAACTTTCATTATCCTTATAGTTGGCATGTTATGCCTGTCAAAACACTGATAATGGTCAAAACGGAATTAAACGTAGGAAGTAAAGTAAACAACATGGTTAACTAAAACATATCGTACTACGATCACAGTTGAAAGTACTTAATGGAATTTGGATTTATTATTCAAGCTTCACAGATAATCGCAAAAATTGCAGTGGTTGTTGAATAAACAGGTTAAGAATCAATAGATGCGGGGGAGGGGGGTAGGGGGTTGCAGCTATAAAGAAAGACACGTCTCCGCGGGAGATTAATACGCAAACGATATACGATAGAGACAAAGAAGCACACTATGTTTATTCATTGAATCTCATAATTATTCATTATTTCGTCCACCGCTAGATGGTGCTTAAGGAATCCTCATTATTTGACGTTACGGGCACCGTCTAAATATAACGTGAATTCTACTGCGAATCTTACGCGCATAATTTATGCGCATGTAACATAGTGTTATCCGTTGCAAAGTGTATTGCTAACGCTGAGGGTAATAGAACGGATTATAAACTGCGTCTAAAACAATCAGATTTCAGTATTTAACATGAAAGTATAATAATAATGGTTATGGTACCTTGCACACAACCATTGCACACTTAACACAAATAAATTTAAAGAGTCCTAAACATTACAGTTATCTCCTCACATTCCCCCTTAACAAAGATGTGTTATATTGTTACTCTCTAGAACGCCTTAGCTTTCTAATTTACTTTTGAATGAGTTAACTTAATTTTCCCTATATTTATTATACCATACCTGTAGATACAAGTATGCATCCATGTACGTGGTGACACTGATATTCAGAGCTGCAGTTACAGACATTGACACAGAATCTGCCATAATAGTCCGCAGTACAAGTAACAGAACAGTTGAAGCCCAACCACCCGTCAGGACATTCTTTTGAAAGGAATTGACATGATTATAGGGAAGCAAATAAAAAAAACTGCATTAAATATCTTAAGTTAACATAAATAAAACCAATTGCCAGAACAAAATGCGATTAAATTTATTTCTTCAATACCTAAACACGTCCCGTTGACTTCATAATTGTTTACACAGCATACCAATGGTTCCCTGTGGAAAATAACAATATTATCAAGATGATTCAAAAATGTAGCTGTAAGATTAAAACTGACGTTATTTTTATTTTATATTCATTTTTTTTGTAGGGGAGGTATTGCTTGTAAAGTGCAAAGGAAAATTTGAACAGCAAATTTGAACAACTGCAATTGACAAGCAAGTCACGTCGCTAAATAAGGGGACAACTTTTACCACATTTTCATTTCACCAATAACTTTGCTGATTTTGTGAAAAACAGACAGTGCGTCAACTTAACTTCGAAAAAAAATGTTAACCAAAGGATAAATCTGAAAACTACACTGTACCACCGGCGAAAAAAATATGAATAACATTATTAGTGTTATTATAGAGAACATTTTCAAAAGTGTTGAATCTTTTTAAATTGTGATGGTTTTATGATCATTATTAAATGCTTAAAACGTTCGTGAATTGGATAATTGGCAATGCCTGGTAATCAAAATTTGTACCCACCTGTTTAATAGTGTGTTTCAAGCAAGCATGTGCAATAAAATTCCTATGGGTAAAACTTGATTTTGATGTAGAGTGTATGGTATACATGAAAGTATAAAATGACAGCAATTCTTCCAATATTATTTAATTGCCTTGCATATACGTACTATTGCTCACTATATCTGTATTTATGCATATCATGTCACGATATCCAATCCTAACAACACAATAGTGCTTAAACATGAAACTATTCTCATTTAAAAGGGAGATAACTCTTCGAGCCATTGATTAAAAGATAATTTAATGTATCTTAAACTTAATATGGTATCAACATACAACTTTATCCTAAAAACCAATATACGGAAGTACAACAACGTCTGTAATGACTACTAAAAAATACAAAGACAGATTGAATTTCAAAATGACGGGAAGAGAATATACTTTGCTATATATTTAATGGCGGCGCATCATTAAAATATGTATATAAATTGAGGATCTGATATCATATTTGTTATAAAACAATTCTGGAAACACTGGAAATGAGGTAAAGTCCGGGTATGGGCTTGTCAAGGTAAGTAAAATGCATGTAACTCATATCAAAATAAAGTTTTCCTGTGTTCCATTGGATTTTTTTTTACACAAAACCAAAATCATACATTGAGTCTGTCTGCTAAAAATATAAGAAGAATTTTAGAAACTTGGTATATTTACTGGTATCAAAGGAGCCCTTCTTTAGCTCCATTAATCTGAGGAGCCATAAATATCAGGATGTTGGTAGCGACATCGGTTGCTCGTTACAACCATTAATTTATCATTTCTGTTATATTCCAATGAATATGAATACCCCTTAACATGTATAACTCTTCATACATGTACCAACATGGTAACCTGGTGAAGTAGATGTTCAAAAGAAACAATATATACATATACTAGTGATAATAACAGAGCATCATAATTCTGAAGCAGTTGACATACAAAGAGGCATTTACACATCCTTGTTCAGAAATGTTGTATTGTGGGTTTTCTTTATAAAATATAACGTTATTACATCATGTTCGCTTTACTAGGAAAATTGCATAATTATGTATTTTGCAAGACACACCTTCAAGAAAACTTAAAATTGTTGCTAAAAGGCAGTATTTATTACTCAGAAAGAACAATGATATTTAAAAGCATTCAAATATGGGGACATGTTCTTGATTTATATAACATTTAAACGCTTGTTACACAGCCTTTACTTATAAAAATTCAAATTTAGCCATATGTTTATAGTTTAGCAATGCAAGTGAAAATAGTATAACATCATGACCGCTATACAAGGAAAACTGCATTTGTATTTTGCCAGATACATCTTCTATAGAAATTTAATTTTTTGGTAAAGGTCATTGGCTTCATTTGAGTTGATGTCTGGTCATATTCTGTAAACTTCACAATCTAGGTAGGAATATCGTTCCTTACAGTTTTTAGATTTCTGGCTTACCTTTAAGATAATAGGTTTAAAACTTAAATATTTTCATCCAATTTGATGCTTTTAACCTTTACTGAGTCTCTGTGATAAATTAGATAGATTTTTAAAAATATTACCCTTTTAAACAAATGCTACATACAAACAAAAATTACCAAGATCAACTAGAGGAAACGATAAAAATGTTAAAAGGTTAAAAGTCGACGGAAATATCCAGTGTTGCAATAGGTTATAAATACGACTGACGTTCCCTAAATAGAGGCATTTACACCTCTGTTGTTCACAAATTCTGTCTGCTCAAAGCTTTGTTTTTGAAATTGGGAAAGGGAGCAGTAGCGACAAAGCGACATCTTGATAAGCAAAGAGAAAAAACAAAAAATGGAATGCAAATTAACTTGACCAAACCTCTAATTGATAATCTGACTTTTTGGTGGGCGGGGGTGCAATGCTGACTTATATATTTGAATATTTAAATTTGATCTATATATACGAATTTTCTATTGAATATTAACATGAAAATGGTGCAGGGCGAATCTTTGCAAATTTTGTCATTTGTGGGAGAAAATAAAAACATAAAAAAGAAAAATCGGGGAACTCAGCCCCCCTCCCCCTCCCCCATCCCCACCCTTGTTCCCTGTTTCTATGGGTCTTACTCATTGGCTATTAGCATGTGGTTACTTACATCTGTTTACTGGAGGACATTTTGTCTTTCTTTACGTTATTACATTTTATTTGAAGTGTGTATATTGTGTCATACAGCTCAAAGTTTCATATTTGTAACGTTTTGTGGATTAACTTAAGTACCTCCTCCATTGTTCTTGTCATCAGGTACGAAGGGGTTTCCGTGCTAGTTGAGTCACAGCCAAATAAGTGTAATTTTATTGACACTGCATCTTATATGGGATAATATTTATCTCAAAACTCACATATGAATTCCTTTTGATTTTCAAGAACTGAACAAAACTAATTATTTTTTACTATTTAGGAAGAGTAATAATAAATTACTAGTTCCACTGTGTACTTGTTTGCTTAAATTCCATTTCATGCTTCTTCTTTTTTCTTGTTCCAAGTTTTAAAAACGAAAAACAACATCAGGTGATCAAATATACAATTCCACAAGTTCCCCTACCACATTATGATAAGGTAATAAATACTTATTTATAAAACATTGACTGTAATAAAAACTTTCCAGTTCTGTTTCAAAGGGATTTGAATTCTCGCTAATTTGTCGACAGAACATTTCAATAAATGGTTCAATATCCAATGAATATGTAAGTAACAGCAGAAAATTACAGTCACCAATACCTGTTAAAATATATTTTATGGTTATATACATAGGAAACGTCCACTTTTGCCTGACATTTTGTAATTTTTTAAACCACACCGAGATGTATTATTACTGAAGTATTATATTATTGACACTAGACTGTAATTATTATTAAGGACTTACCCTTCTCCTGAACAAGCCATTCCAGTTGTTAATGCACAACGCAAAAATTGAAATATGAAAAAAGTATAAAGACCACGTGTTCTCGACTTCATTTTTCAGCACTCTGAGTGGAAGTGAAAGACCCTTGTCGATTCACAGCTGTATTGTATGGTGAAATGTTCGTGACACATATTAAATTCTAAAAATGTTTGAAATCTTTAAAACATTTTAAATAGGCGTCTATTTCAATTGTAAATTAAACATATTTGTTTACTTACTTATATACATAAGCGTCAAATCAGTCTTAATGTTTTGCTTAAAAGCGTCAAATCGGTATCAATGTATTGTTTCTCAGGACTATGTAAAAGAAGATGATGGATTCAGTACGTAGTACTTTAGAAGTTCTTTGAAGAATCCTTGAATTATAATTGCCAGACAAGATCTCAAATCCACAACTAATTCATAAAGATAAAACCATACCGCTTTCTACAACAATCAAAGATAAGAGATTAAAATGGATATACCACGTTCTCCAAAGAGTTATAATCACCCATTAGAGAAACGACTTAAAATGGACCACTGAAAGGAAAAGAGGTAGATCAAATAACACTATACTGTAGTTTGATAGAATTATAAACTTTGTTATTGCTGGAGAGGATCTTTGGTGGCAGCTGATTAGCGCAAATGGTTAAACGGTCACATTTGATAGGATTTTTATAACTTCTACTCCAGAATAGAATCCTTTGAATATGCCCGGTATCTGTCCTCATTTTTTTAAAATGAAACAATGAGCTCAGGGAAAAGGAAAGAGGGGGTCATGGAGCACAATTAAGGAACATTTGAATCTTCACTTTATATGCATATCAGTATACTTGCATAGTTAAATCCAAAAATGTAAAACTTGTAAAAAAGAATTTCTATCTTGTTTACCTTTATTTTCCAAAACTTAACTCACTATTCCTCCTGAGGCCAAACACTTGTTCTATAAATTATGATTTCAACGAACTTGGATCTACAATATTAGGTATTTAATTTGTATAGAAGCATAACGAGGATTTTTCGTTATATATTTTATTGTAGAACATTGCACACCTTCTAGGACTCGTTGTTGATTCGGCGGTCAATGAATCAACACTACATTGTAAATTAGAATGATTGAAGAGTAATATCGGATATATTTGTAATGTAATTCTTTAAAAACGATTTTTGATAATATTTCGTATAATGTATTCGTATATATGTAAATCTGTGCAATCACCTTTAACCCCATGCTAAGTCGTCGCAGTTTTAAAAATTTAGAAATTACACAACATCCGGATGCTTGCACAGTGGTGCATTGCAGTTCTTGTGAAGAAGATTTATCACTATATTTGTTGAACTTAGCACTACTGCTTGGGACAATATGTGTTAGGTTTGGGGAATGACTAGATGACATGTATTACATTATTTAAATAAGCATTATTTAAGAAAAATTACATTATAATATCACAAATAGCGAATTTTAGTTCTTTATATATCACTTACCATACTCGTGATGAAACATTTATCTAGCGTACAACAATATGCAATAAATCAAAGAATATCAAATTTACTCTCTCTTTATTTCTTTCTCGCTCATTCTCTCTCTCTCTTTCTCTCTCTCTCTCTCTCTCTCTCTCTCTCTCTCTCTCTCTCTCTCTCTCTCTCTCTCTCTCTCTCTCTCTCTCTCTTTTTATATAGTTTATAGGAAGAAGTTTATATGATCATTGATAAAAATGATGTGTAATATATTCCTGTTTGGGTGTTGATCAAGGAAGCACTTTTGATGTTTTGCCTTAATGTATTTTTGTTTTGTATGGTGTATCAGAGCAGCAACATTTAAAATGTAATACTGCTTCCGCAATTGCAATTTACGTGTAATTTTAAATTGACACAAAAATACACACTTTATATGTCAGATAATTGGAGGACAGGCTCACGAATTAAGCAGAGCGACTTAGGAGGGTTGGATGGCCGTGGTCATTTTTAGATACAGGATGAATCTCTGCATTTCAGTCAAATGGTGTGTTCCTACAAAACACGTGTCTAACTTATTTACTAATTACATAATATCAGTCAGTGTCTGTGCTACAATCAGACATTTAATCGGTGTTGTGAAGTTGTTGACATTTTCTTTTCATGTATGCCTGTATCTACAGCGAAGAAGATTAAAGTTGCTGTATTGTAATAGTTGCAACAACAGATAACTTAGTTTTAAGTGGTTATGCGCTATAGATTTAATGTTAGATATATCGAGTATATAAAACAATATTTTGATTGAACCCTACCTCCAAGAAGGTGCAAGATTCGAAGTAAAAGGACAGTGTCGTAATACATGTACTTGTATACAAAATACTAAACCTGTATACACGATATGTGATTTAACAGTCATTAATAACAACAGAACCTAAATCGTATTCATTAATAATGTGACACATGTGACATCACAGGATAAAGCTATACCGTTCAGTGAGAAGTCAGTCGTGTTTTAGTTTCTTCCTGTGAGCGATGTAGTTTTACTTACAAATGGTAATACTTAATGTGATATTTTAAGTGATAGGAAATTCTCAAATTCATTTAAGGAATAGCGATAAGTCGTGTGTCATTCATTTGGAGTGAGATTACATAATCACTAACAAAAAGGAAATACCGTCAATCAAATAACGTGAACTCACAATCGTGATTATAAACAGAGAATTTTTTTCACAATTTGTTTATTTTTTAACATTCAAAGATTAACGCTTTCTTCTTAGTGGCAAAAGTAATTTATTTCTGGCGATTAGACAAAATGTATGTCCATTGAGTTTGCCAACGGTCAATAACCGCTTGTGATTATACATGTTTCTAATGAAAAACTTTCCTGCAGGTCTATGGAACGCCAAATTAACATATGTTAAAAAAATTGCACCTATCTTCGAATAATTGTACCTATCTTCATCTCAATTGAAGATAGGCACAACTGAATTAAAGATAGGTGTAAATGATTATACCTTTATATTATCTTTAAATAATTAAACCTTGGTAAAGAAAAATAACACCTACATGTATCTTAAATGGAATTACATTTATCTTCAATTCAATTAAAGATAGGTTCAAATGAATCATATCTATCTTTAATTCAACTGAAGATAGGTAAAATTGATTTAAAGACAGGTACAATTGATTTGATGACAGGTGCAATTAGAGTATATTTCACAAAGGATTTGAAGGTAGGTACAAATCGATTACTTTAAGTATACCTAGGTTCAATTCGTTTAACATTAAGGGGAAACACAGAGCATGCTTAGTGTTAATAGCTTTAATGAGAACATTGAAATACATATTATGTATCATTGAGTTGATAATCACTCTATTAATTAAATTAATTAAAATGTTATTTTATGAGTTTTTTTCTTGAAAATACTTGAAAAACGTGACAGAATTTTATGGCCAAATAGTTTTTATCATCTCGATTCCTATTTTATTTCTATAACATGCACATATAAGGACAAACAACTGTATCAAGAGTTTGAGGAATGACTATGGATAATAGCTGGCTAATTTTTTAAAGGAAAAAAAAATAAATACTTTTTTACATTGAATATTTTCTTGTTTTAAGGAGCCAAACCAAGAGGAAATTTTATAGGGAGTAGTTGTTATTGTCAATATCTTAATAATTAAAGATAGGTTCAATTCAATTGCACATATTTTTAAATCAATTGATTTAAAGATTATTTGAAGATAAATTGTTTGAATATTATATATGGATACATTTGGCGTTCCATAAAGATTAAGCTCCCTGTGGATCTGGCCTTTACACTGATAACTACATGTATTATGGCTGCATGGCAGATATTCGTTTTATTTAAAAAGATATTTGAAACAAAATTACGTGTTGAAATTAAAAACATGTATGATATGTATGTAACATTTAAGATCAGTATTATATTTGTGAAATATCTATTTATTCAAATTGATACATTTAAAAATTGAACAAGCATGTAACAATATCTTAATAGCTATATATATATATATATATATATATATATATATATATATATATATATATATATATATATAGGAAAAGAAAGTTATCAAACAAGGCTTTTTTTTAATCTATTTTTTGTAAGTCATGGACATGATGGATTTATAATGTAACTTCCTCATTCACTATTACCCGTCACCATAAAATATCAATCAAAGGCTGAATATATTTGAAATCAAAATCTGAAATGATGAATATTTTAATAAGTAAAATTTGTCAAGTTGAAAGAAATTATATAATTAAACCTTTATGTAGCAGCACATTAATTCAAATTAAGGAAGATACGTACTAAATTCTTTTCATAAATGCTCTCAACGAAACAAAAAAGGTCAGATGTCTTTCTATGAGTCTTTATAAATCTTAGGAATTATTAAACACTCTTCTTGCTTCTTGACAATTTGAAACATTCTTATTTATACAGCATTATTTCTCAAAATTTCACCATTCGCCCAATACACTGAAACGAGGTGGAGGCAGATTGTCAACAGACATGGTGTTCTCAACATTGTCATCACACGCTTTGTCCTGTGATTCTAGAACAAAGTAGGCATTGTCTTCTTCAGTAAAATATGGAGAGTCGTTATTTTGAGACGTATTAAGCTTGCAGGCCGTGGTGTATTTTTCATCTATGTCTGCTTGTATATCAGACGTATCATAGGTTTTCACATTTGTTTTAAATGATGAAAATTTTCTTTTTGTTGGAGAAAAATGATTGGTGTTAAAGTCTGATTCTTCAACGTATGTACCGGATAGATAGTCCTGCTGTGGTGTCATGGCATGATTGCTTTGCATATCAATCGGATTATTTTTGATACTCACATTCCTCATCATGTTGGTGTCATTAATGTCCATGTAGGTTTGGCTATTCTGAATTGAGTTTCTTTGATTTTGCTCAGGAACAGAGTGTGTGAAGTGCTCGTTCAAATGATGTTCATCTAGAAATGGTAATTGATTTTAATATTAAAAATATTTTATAAATTCAGCCCGAAAATTTATTTTATTGATTTATATAAAAACACAAGCCTTTTTCTTGCAAGAGAAAATAATTTGAAACCTACAGGTATCATCAAACATCATTTTATCATAGGATTATTTTCAACATCTAGATCCGCAGAGCATTTTTCGTCAGATGTAAGGTTTCGAAGTTGTACCAAGGAGAAAGTTCTTTTTAAACCTTCAGAGTTATGACGCTTTATTTATTGAATATGATACAATGTATCCTGTATATGAATTATCCTCACTTCCTGTTCATTTCTGTTATTTTGGTCTATTTAAATACCTCAAATTGCTGTCCTTCAAAATCACGTGAGGTAAATATATTTCAAAAGTTCGAGTCGGCATGATATAAATTTTGAATTCCGGAAAATCTTTAATACGCATATTGCGATCTTATTATTGCAGTAAAAAAGATTCAAACTTTCAGTATATGCTCAACTTTTATTCTTTTATCGACGAAATAACTATGATGAGGAAATCAAGCTGTATTGTCTCTTTAGAATTAACAAACAAAACATAAAGAGGAGACAATTAATGAATATATATTTTGTGAAAAAAAAATTTGTATATGTGGCTTTGCCAATTTAAAACATGAAATTCTTTTAAATTGTTATAATCGATTTCACAATATCTTAGCATAGACACAACATGAAAACGGTGACCTTTCATTAAAAAGATCAAGTTCATTTATAATCATATATTTACATCCACTAAGTATAATTCCTTATATTTCTTTTGGAAATTTAGTGTATATTCATAGCTCTATAGGGACTGAAGGACTGAAATTTACACGCCTCTTTTATCGATTGGTCGAAACCTACAGCGACCTAAGAAAAATCACGGGCTGCACGAAATAATTATGCTGATGCCAGACTCAAATTCCCATAGAAAACGATTTGGCTGTTTCTTTTATCGAACGTACTGATGTACAATGTACATTAACAATAATTTATTTCATTTTGCTTACTTTTTACAATCAATTTATTAATTTGATAAAAGAAAAATGTAAATATAAACAATAAAATGCTTTCTTTGATGATTCATGCAGGTTATGAAGGTAGCGATCATTAAAGAAAATATTTACATAACCCGCTAACCCGGGTTATGTATTTTTTCTGCAATGTCCCACCTTCATATCCCGCCACCTTCATATTGTTTAGTTGATGTACAACCTCCGGGTATATTTCTTTCAAGTCAGGTGAGCGTAGAACTATGATATTTTCTTTATGCTCTTATTTGATAAATCTAATGCAGTGCACGCTAATGTATTTCAATATTTTGATTTTTTTTTAGTCTCTATTGTTCTAAAATACATGAAATGATCATTGCTTACCGTTATAGGTCGATAGTGTTGGTTCCCATGAGGATTTCTTTTCTGATTTTTGACTGAAGAAAAAGAGCATGTGACACTTTAGTAAACATAGACCTTCCATTATATTATATTTTAAAGGGCGTTTTAGGTGGAATAAGTTTATTCAATATAAGTCGGAATATGAAAAAGAGAAAATCAAATCTTTGAAATACATACTTAGTATACTACGCGTCATTAATAGAAGTACATGTACATTTTGTTTCCCTAAAAATCCCAATATTGCATGCGCATGTCACCTACAGAGAATATATTTTACTGTGTTTGAGAACTCAAGTGTAAATCATTCACATGTTGCGTTTGCAGAATAAACGGCCCATCAAAACTTTTCAAAGTATAATATATGGGTTATTTCCCATTATTTTACATGAGAAGTGGAACTATTTTACCACTCATTCCTTTTTCAGACCAGTTTCATCATTCAATGGCTAATACTTTTGTTTAAATGGTTTAAGTACAGCATCACGAATCTCATATATGCAAAATTATCACTAGTGGACACAGGATCCCTGACTTGTGAGATTATGTCCAGTTACGCTTATTCTTTCTCATTTTTGACGATACATATTTCAAGTGTGAGTGTTCAATCAAACAAATGGACAACTACATTTAAGTAAGGTCCTGACCATTGCTGAAGAGGAATGGACGATGTTATAGCCCATACCATAGCTTTCTAGCAACGCCGATGAGACATATGATTAGTACAGCGCCGCTGGCGGATCCAATTATAATCCATGTCATTGGTGTTAGTAGAAAAGCGTCATTGTCATAAGATGGATTCGTGGTATTATCTGAAAGAGGAAGGTATGTGTGAGTATTAAGCACACTTATATTGGTTACTGGTGTAAAATGATTATCAGTTGATGACAAGAAATTAAGTGAGGTGTAAGGTAATTGTCTATCGTAATATGAAATATTCTTTGGGTTATATCTTTCACAACCTATGATATTTAACACTTGAAAGTTATCATAAGTTTTAAACGATACTGTTATTGGCTTTTGTACAAATAATAATATTCCGTAACTTATCTTGGATTTTCCTGTGTGAACCCTCCGAGTAAAAAAGCACAAAATAAAAGGAAGGGGGCGCTACAATTTCTGATAACAAAATTGTTAATTTTTATATATTCTTAAAGGGGCATGGTCACGTTTTTGGTCAAATTTTATTTTTCTATATTTACTAGATGATATCCCGCGCAAGCTTTACACATTAATGGCACAATGCTAAACTGTTGAACCATATATTTTTTTTTTCATTTTCTTATACACTGTGTCTGATCTAAAAAAAAAAAACAATTTAATGGCCTGATATTTAGATGACGGATGAAAAATCTGGCCTGAATTGGATGATATACGTGGCCTTAATTCTTTTTGTTGCAGCTGAGTGGAAAATGATAACAATGATTTTTTTTTTAAACCAGTGAGTGGGTGTTTAGGAAGTCTCTAAATTTTGTTCTTGAGATCAAATTTCACAATAATTTTTATTATAACTGTCCCAAATGAGAATTTCAGATAAAGACTGTTTTGGGAAAAAAAAACAAATTTGGGGAAGGTATTCATCCCCCCCCCCCCCCATTTAATTTCCCTGTTTAATGCATACATCATTTATTCATATAGACATGCTTGATTATTTGCTTATTTTAAACCAAAGTTGTCAGATCTTAAGTATCTGCCCAATGGTTACCTCGCCCTAAACTTCCCGCCATGATGTAAATTAGTCAAACCGCGTACCTGAGCAACCCGTTCTAGAAAAAAAAACCTTTCCATTAAAACTAAAATCGCATCAATTTGTTCCATTTTATTTAATTTATTAACTTTTTTTATTAACCAAAGTATGACTATCAGCCCGCGATGCATGATGAACCCGTCCTACACTTTTCGCCATGACATTTATTAGTCAAACCGCGTTCTTGGTTACCTCCTTCTAGAACGTTCTATTCAATTCTCTCGCGAGAGGTCGCGCTTCGTTATCTTCTATCTATCATAACTAAAATCGCGCAATCAAGAAACGAATTGCCTTATTTCATTTATTCAACATTTGTCAAATCTTAACTTCTATGTATAATCCAAATCAGTTCCTTATAAATTTATTCATTGTTTACGTAATCATTCAATATTATTTCATTGCAAGCATATATTTTGATGTTAACTCACACTGACTTGGATCTGCTAAAACGTGTCCACCACCTTACTCTCATTTTTGCTATTTCGGGCTTGTTTATCGAAAATGAAAGTATGTTTTTAATTAATTCCACAACAATTACTTATCAGTTAAAATTCAAGTATAGCTTACGGACATCATCTCACACGTGCTGAAATACCGAAGGCATAAGCAGTTACTCAGACGCAGGCATTTTTTAGTTTATTTGCAAAAAGTCTTAATTTATAAGTATAGATTGTTTAAAATGCTTTTAGAAATGCATTTCTAATGCTCAAACAAAGTTTAAGTGTCAGTCCTGGAGATATAAGCAAGATACAGAGCTCACAATTCTTTGTCATGTAAACTAGGCTCATGCATTGTTTTTGTTAACATCGGTTCCAAATACAGATAAAAGTTATTTTTCAAGCTGATTTCTGTCTCTTCTATTTCTTTTTAAGCATAAATAAATAGTTTCTAGTGTTTATCACATCCATTTAGCTCTCAAACTGGAATGTTCACTTCAACATTCAAAACGTAAATAAAACATAATATAAGCGTTGTTTACATGACAAAGACTTGTGAGCTATGTATCTCGCTTAAAACACAACGACTGACACTCAAATTTTGGTTGACTATAAGATATGATAATTTTAACCAAAACGTAAACATGCCCCTTTAAAAGAATACGATTCATTACAATTTACCTATTACTGTTTCTTTACACTCATTCATTGACGGAAATGCATAACACATATTTTTATCAGTTTCAGATAGTGTATTTACTTTACATTTTTTTAAATATAAGTCGATGTCTTCATTTGATATAAGTTTTGAACTATATAGGTTTTCATGGTAGTCACACATTGCACCAAGAATATCGTCATCTTCGGTGAGATGATTATTTTCGCTTAAAACTTTGTGGATAACATTTTGTGTTTGGTGCTTCTTTTCTAAATTAAGAAAATATTTAGTATTTTTTTCACCATCACTAACCTATTTTGCTCTCGAACGAATTTGTGCTCCTTGTGCTTTTTTATCATATAGATTGTTTAGCTGATTTTCTAATTCACGTTTTCTGTTCATATCCATTGTTATATTGTTAGAATTCTCAATTTCGGAGATTTCTTGTTCAATTTTGAATATTTATTGTTTATATGTTTTTTGGCGTTTGATAGAAAAACCTATAGAAAAAATCTTTAATTGATATTTTTAGATACTCTCATTTATCAATAGAAGAAACTTCGTCTTTACTTATATCTGTGATTATTTTATTGACTTGACGTTTATATTTATTACATTGTAAAAGTGACGTATTTAATTTCCAGTACCCCTTTCCCCGTTCATTATCATATACAGATAAATGAAATTTTATTACTCTATGGTCAGACATTCTGGTCCCGTTATCATGAGTACCGGGAATTCTACAAATATTTATTTGTTTTATTTTTATCAACAAAGATGTGCTTATAAAGATATAATCTATACGGCTTTTTGGAATGTTGTTTGCACCACACCAGGTGTAACCATTACTATTTACATATTTATTTTTCCATAAGTCATTTAAATGTAAACTAACAATAATGTCGCTCAATATTTTTGAACTTTTGTCAGTATTTTCCCTATAAGTCATGTTACGTGTTTATAACTAAACTCTTGGCATGGAGAGAATAAGTAAGACAGTTATGCGCAAACAATTTTGAGATCTTGTGAAATCAGCATGGTTTGTATTTTTTCAAAATGCAACACGATGTCCAAGAAGAAATTATAATTCAATTAAAGAGAGAAAACAGTGTTTTCTTAACTCCACGAATATTTTGCGATGTAGTTGTGAGACATTTATATTATATATGAGGAAATAAAATGTAATTTACAAATAATTGTGCAATTCGTTATAGCTCATAATTTGCTTTCTGTAATAATTATACCTGAAGAACTATGGATTTTCTTGTTCATGTAAACTATTCTATGCTTTTGAATTAGTATATACAATGTATGTACATCTGTACATGTAGAGATATGTAATTCCATACACTGTAAATAAGAATTGACTGTCATGCTCTTATATCTGGTTCTTCTTTAATGTAGTGATTTTTTTAATGTTAAAACGTTTTGTATGTTATTAAAAGACAATCCAGAATGAAAACAAATAATAGAAAATTGATAAATAATGCCAATGTACGGTATTGTACATGTAGTTATGTAATCATCCTAATCGACTACATATGTTTATTTTTATTTTTTTTGTGTTATGATACCATAAAAGAATCTTGATTGTTCAAGAAGCTGAATCAATAGTTATAATGACTAACACGTATTTTGTTTTTTATAAGGAACTTATTGTTTTATAACTAAAAGTTTTAAGCTCTCATTTCAATTTAAGATATACTTCTTATTTCTTAAAATGCTACGCAAGTACATGAAACCATTGTAATATCACAAAAAACATTCCCAGCTATTTCTCAAAGTTGATGTATTTCATGCTCCAATATTTCACACACACACATATATATATATATATATGTGTGTGTGTGTGTGTGTGTGTGTGTGTGTGTGTGTGTGTGTGTGTTCATTGTTGTTATCATAGTTAATACACTGGTGGTAGAAAATCAAGTGTAAAAATAAAGTAAAAATCAAAATTCAAGTTCATAGAAAGAGACCAAATAAAGCATTTTGCATATCATTTGACATAAAACTCATATAGACAAAGAAACAGGCAGAGAGACTACACGACCGATAGAGCACAAATGGTCTGTCTTTAAAAAAAGTTTTTATTTACGATTTCGAAGACTTTTGAAACTTACTTGTTGATAAACCGGTAACTGTCCAGTCACCTATATCCATTGTAACTAATCATAATATCAAAAATGTATCACAATGCCTGATATTATTGGACACAAAATGTAATTGAAATGCACTCAATAGTATTCACTGATTTTATCTAAAATATTATCTATTGAATAGAAATATACCTTTGCAACCATGTACGTGATGACAGGAAGTGTTGCAACCAGAAGGACACCTCTTCCCACAAAATTGACCATACATGTATTTTGGACATTTTTCAGTGCAGTTCTTCGCAAACCAGCCATCAGGACACGCTAATGATACAAACATGAATCAGACATAAACTTTAAGAAAGCATTGAAATGAATCATTATTATTGTTAAAAAGACTTGTAAAACAAATTGATATATATATAATTTAGAATTAAAAGTAAACGATAATGCTGAAATATTTCCTTGATGTAGATATGAAGAATAATTTTTTATCAGGAAACAAATTTAACATTAATGTAATACTTACGAACACATACTCCATTTACCGGATAATAGTTTGGACAACATTCTTTATCACTGAAAACAAGAAACTTTTATCAAAATATTTATTATTCTCTTTATATCTGTAATAGCCCAGCAGTAACAATCACAACGCTGTCTGATTTTGAAACATCGTTGAAAAATAAATATGAAATGACTTTGAAATACGTTTCATTTTGTTATTTAAATCGATGTCGAACTAGAATATCAATGTTTAATTACCGTTGAACCACGTATCGTATATCTACATATTATAAACATATTATAAACGCCACGTAAAGAACGTATTATGATTGCTGGGAGATTTCAACGATGGATTTTAGCATTACAAATCAGGATAAACGCCAGCAGTGTGCAAACTATTAATCTCTTAATGTCAACATAAATACAATACCGTCATTTTCGGCAATACATACTTTTCTTGACGAGGACAAGTATTCTGTGTTTCACATAGAACTACCATGAAACATAAAGTACAAAAGATCCTCAGAACCATGCCTCCTAAGTGTGACATTTAGTTTCCACAATACGCTGTCCCATCTCATGAAAAGAATTCCCTTGATTTGACTTCCTGTTCAAAACCAGGAAAGTAAAAAAAAATATGGCTTTGAATGGCACGTCTATACATATTTTATTTATGTATTAACTATACAACGAGTAAACCACTTCTGATGTGCATCTATCATAAACACAAGCATTTTTAGAAGTGGATAAATGACTTGAATGACCTAGCTATTGGCTGAATAATATTTCAAATAATCTAACATATGGCACTGTATGTCAAACATTTTTTACCTGTGCTTTACTTAATTACATTAAAATGACTCTTAGAAATAAAATAGTACTGTATATTGAATTACATTAAATCAAGTAATTGTGAAAGTAAGTTTGATTGTCATTGAATATTTGTCGAATGTCCATGCCTGTATAAATAAATGAAAGTAAATATATTAAGTAAGAAAATGATTTCCCGACAGAATATAAAATCATTTGCATATCATCACCATATGCATGTATATTTCAACAAGCAGGTGTATATCGATTTATTTATTTTTTGATTTTTTTTTTTTTTGGGGGGGGGTCTTTTTTTGCATGCTCATTTCCTGTTTGTAATGTATCATAAAGTCATCAGTCAGTATGTGTATATAGTGAAAATCTTGTGTTATTGCCTGGGCCATGTTTGAAATGTCTGTGAGACAGCTATGGTTTTCGGTCGTTGGAATTGCTACAATTCCGGAAGGTTTCGTCCTGAAGAAGAATTTTTTTTCTGTTTCTATCTTCTAATGCCACAGAATACTCCTTAAAATTTTATTCGCACTTAAACACGGTTGCTGTTGCCTCTGACCAATCATATCTTTACATGAGGATTTTTTTATAATCAATATCAACATTTAATTTGCTCATAACTCATTTACAGTGTAATAATAGGCAATGCAAAAGGAGCAGCGGTGTCAGCTTGCTAGGCAACCCATTTTGTGAATGTTAATGCCTTCTTCCATAAACATTCAATAGCAAAAGTTACTGGAAATTTTGCATAGGTATGGCTTGTTTAAGAAAAGAAAAATGAAAGATTCTAGTGTCAATACTTTATTGATTAAATAAAGATCTCTTTAGTCACAATGGCATTAACATATCCGAAAATACTTTTATGTCGTTTTCGTAAATTATGCCTGTTGTACTCAATCAGTATGTGTATTGGTTAACGTCAGTTATGTTAACAATCATTTAAATATAGCGTTATGATCTACACGATCTGTGTAAGGAAGTACGATTTGTTATGGAAGTGATCTAAATTTAGAAGACGTGAACAACAGTGTCAGGAGTTAAATATGCGATCCATTGACACTTTGAATCAACAGTCTACAATGTCATTACAAGCTAAGGATATAAATATCTGGTGACACAGAGAAGTAAATTCACTAATTAATAAATATAGATGTTTTTTGGGGGGGTTTTTTTTTTGGGGGGGGGGGGGTTGAAACATAGCACTACGCATAAAAATATAATTTCCTTGATGCAAAATTGTTTGTATTTTGTATAAGTACAGTGCACAGGACGGAAAATGCTATTTTTAACCTATGACTAATAACAGCTGTTTGAACAAGCTCATTATAATATCGCTGCTTTCATTCTCTACAGCTCAAAGTTCAGATATTAAAGAAGCTCTAAACGCCAGTCTAAATATGTGTTTTTAAAATATCACAAAGTGTATAAAATGTGCTAATAGTTATCCAATGATAATAATAAATTTGGGAGTAGTTTTTTATTTGGTCGTATCTCAAATCAATAAATTTCTTCTCGATTTTCTTAAAAAATGATTTAATGAAAAAGTTTGGTGTTACCTGGTTTCGATCCCGGCATCTTTTACTTGGTGGGTGATGTTCATTTTCACTAAGCTAATCATTCTATTTTTTCGTCATGTTTAATTTTCTTTTAAACTCAAATAGCAATTTTGATGACTCAGGAATTTAAACAATAGTAATGATCTATTTTTTTTATCGTAGTAATTTGGTTCTAGGGGTATTTAAACTCACGACTTGAGCTAATTTGTCATTCGACAAGTTAACTGCAACCGATTAATCTCAAACGTTGCATTCAAGTTAAGTTTTCGTAATGCATTTTATATTTCTTTTAAAGAAATAACGTTTTATGGATGTTTTATTTTGGAGAAAACTGGGTACAAAGTGGACATGACTAAATAAAGATGTCATTTACCATGCAACCCGGGCTGCATGAGACAAATATGTTAATGAACTGGTTTTATGTTAACAAAACGTCAATTAATTCGGCTAATGTTGTCGCTTCTATCAATCTCTGTGGGAGTTTTATTCTTAAGATCATTCTAACATTTAATTTCTTTTTCCAGATTTCCAACTACACTTATTTACTATTAAATTCCCCCTCCAAATGGCATTTCTTGGTCTTGGCACATTGGCAGTGAGTAGAATTGGTATAAATTAACGGTTTATCCTTCCGTGTCTTCATTCTTAGTCTTCTCCCTCTTTCTTTTAATTTGTTTTTCCTTCTTCCCTTCTTCCCTCTTTCCTCTACAATAATCGCTTGCCTTTTATTTCATCTATTTCCGACAACAAAATGGTTATGACCAGTTATTTAGTGTCGTGAATACTGTAAACCAACTTTTATTCGTGTTCATGAATACATCGTGAGGTTCGCGTCATTTCCGTAAATATTTCTCGCTAAAGACCACTATTTGCCAGATAGTTGTAATAAAAAAAAAACAGGTGTGGATAAGACAGTCGCGAAAATTGGTCGCCACGCACTACTTCATATCAGGTTAATCGCGAAATAAAGTCGTCGCGATTTATAGTTGGTTTACAGTACTCAAAATTGTATAACATCATGGCCCGTCTGTGTTCAATGAAAACCTCTCCCTATTCACCAAATGAATATAAAATATCATGAAAGATTATAGGGAAACAAAACTCAAAACTGAATTGCTTTTCCTTTATTTGTTACAAAAGAAAAATTATTCGACATTTAAGGCTCAGATATATATGTTATTCACATCATCAAACAATTATTACGAGCAAAAAGTAGACCTTTCAACTCTAAATAGATGTATACAACATGTTTTTTCACCAACATAAGCAAAACTACGGAGTATTAGTATTGTTGAGATGTAATATCGTGAGAGTAAAAATTAAGTATACACACAAAGACAAACACACACGCAACCCCCCCCCCCCCCCCCATTCACACACAAACTATAACACACAAACCCTAACATATTGAGTCTCATTTTCCCTAATAAAAAATAGAAATACAGACGTTATTTGAAAAAATAATAGTTAACACTACTTAATGGAAATAATATTAATTTTTTGCCATTTAGTTCAAATGAAATATAAATAAATAATAAAATCAATTTTTTTTAAATATACAAAATAACAACAAGTTTTAGTTATTCTCTGATGATGTATTAAAAGTATACAGTTAAAAAATCCGTTTGTTCGGTAGATTCAGAAGAAAAGGCAAAGTAATCATCTTTATAAGAAAACATTTTCCTGCGTTCTAAAAATTATCTTTATCTATTTCTGGTTTTTTTTTAATGAATTCATTCAAGTAGGATATGATTATTAAAACACATTAACATGTAATACACTAACTTATATTTACATCTACCGAGTATGATTCCCTCTATTTCTTACGGAAACTTATAGTTAATTCATAGCTCTATAGAAACAGCCAGAGTGAAATCTACACGCTCCATTTATCGATTAATCGAAACCTTCAACGACTGAAACTGACAAGAAACTGACAGGACTGAAATCTACATGCCTTGTTTGTCGATTGGTAGAAACCTACAGCGACCTTAAAATATCACGGACTGCACGCAATAATCATGATGATATCAGACTCAAATTCCCATAGGAGACGATTTGGCTGTTTCTTTTAGCTACCGTACTGATGTACATTAACAGTAATTGAGTGAATTTTACTTACTTTTTACATTCAATTTATTAATTTGTTAAAAGAATGATAAAAATATAAACAATAAAATGCTTTCTTTGACGATTCCTGTGGGTTATGAAGGTAGCGATCATTGCAGAAACAAAATGACCTAGCCCTTTGAATCCCCAAAGAAAGCACTTATTGTCTGAATGTATACAATTTTCTGAAAAATCAGTCACCATAATTTACAGCAAAGAGTTATATTCTCTAATCTGTTTGAAAAGTTCATGGATTGTAAGCACATAACCAATGCGAGGTCTTCGAACAACAATTGTCCCAAACCATGAAGATGTCTCTGTAGACTCCTATCCATCCACAGTCAGCATTCAAACAGAAAACACCTGGACGATCAATGTCGACGCCATTAAAGTCGACCCCAAACAGTCCCCAGTGTAAATAATTGAAGAGTACCCCGTTATCCCAAATCCAAATGGTTTCAAACGGTCTGTCTGAAAGACCAACCAATGCGGGTAGTGAATCTGTAAAGGATATATTTTGTCTACGTATTTCTATTTCTGATATATAACAGTACTTAAAAACTATTTCTTAGACGATTCAGTGATCACACACACGTCAATCTTTGATATAGCTTTCATCAGAGTGAGACTATTTTGTTATTTCGGCTGCAACATTTAAAATCTGTTGCCAAACAATCCGATGAACATGGAAATCATAGCAACTAAACAAAATTAATGATGAAGAAGACCGAGTAAAACTCACTTGTGCCTCGATAATATTTCTCGACAAATATCTTCTTCTGCATGGTGTCGATGATTAGCAGATCAGATTGTAGAGCATTACAACGGTCCTTGGCGTTATCACTAGTGATCATGCTACTGCTGTTGTATTGTCTGAAGCATAGGTTGTCATCTCTGTTCCATACATCTTCTTTGTTTCGACATCTGGCACTGCCTTTATAAAAAAGGGAATATAGGTTTCAGAAAACCACATTGCTTTCCTTGGCACCAATGATCAGAAATAGTTTACATCTTTCTTATTATTACACTACAAAAGCCATCGAAATTTTTATTTTAATTCATAAACCGCTTGGATATTTAGTGAAAATCCTAAAAATATATATAGATCATGACCAATCAAGGTTTCTTTCTCCACCTTTGATTTTTTATGGCTCAATCCATGTAATTATGGTTTTAAGATCAATATGTAAACAATTAAAGTGAACAAATATATTGATATGTTGCAAAACAATTTCATTCTGTAGGAGCTAAAACAGGTACACTGGCAGGGCCATTATAGCGACGTCTTTTCCCCATCAAATTCTTTACTGATTTCGAGATATAAAAACAATCTTTTCAGAAATTAATCACAGTCATTGTTCATGTTTTTTAACAACTTAAAGCCATTTGAACTTTCAAGTATGTAAATCATAGCATTTTGATTCAATTTTTTAGCATGAAAAATACCGTTAAGCAAAAAAGTAAAACGTCTATAGTTATTAAAATAGTGGTTCAAACCCACTCATAATAGGTACATATATCACTCATAATATATTTCATCGAAACCTGTAAAGAAATAATTACCATGCCAAGTAAAAAATGTTGAAATATGGTGTATGTATGTGATTGCCTGTGTATTGTTATATCAGTTTTTCATTCAATTCCACCATTCCAACTAAAACAGGTCTTTAAATATAAATGTCAGTTCACGTTACATATCTTAAAATATGTTTAAACACAAATTTATATAAAAAATAATGGACCCTCCTCCAAGCATCCTTTAGGATGTAAAGGATGAGGGTCATTCTATGTAATGAGCCTGAGGCTCAAAAAGGGTATCATATAGCATTTCCCTTTTCCATTTTGCCAGCGAAGCGAACCTCATTTCAAAGAGTCTAGAATATCCATATGACGTATGTATTACATGGGTATTCATCGTATATAAACCCTTGCTCCACGTGCCGAACCATTTTTAAAAGAATGTTTGTGACAACCTTACAACATGTAGTGTGGGCTACTAAATTCATAATAGGACACATATTAAGGGCAGGTATATGATACCCTTTTTTTACCTCAGGCTCATTACATAGAATGAGCCTCATCCTTTACATCCTAAAGGATGCTTCGAGGAGGGTCCATTCTATTACATATCGCCTTTCTGCTCTGCGAAGGGTATAATATAGCACATTTAAAGTGTTATCACGAACGAAACAAAATCACATATAATTTGATGGGTAAGAAAGGTTTTTATTAAACTCGTAAGAAATTTTATTAATAATAGAAAGCCATATTTTTTTTTATGACACAAACAAAGCTGGGGATTTTCGATGATCATTTGTCCTCCCCAAATATTCTTTCAATGTAGAATACATCACACCAAGGCTTTTATCAGAATATTTGAACAATGTTACTTTGTGTACAGGGGTACCTGGTTTACAAGTTTATAAAAACGTTCGAAACAGTAAGAATAATTTTGATTCAGAATCAATGAGTCGTCAATAATAACAACATCTAATTCCATTTTCTCTAAAAGCAGTATAAATAGATTTAAGAACCTTGGTAAATATTCTTGGACATGAGGATAATCCAAAAGAAGTACTAAAATCTATAGAAATTTCCTTTCCACTCAAATGTCAAATACTTTTTAAAATATGGATGTATGCGTATACTAAATATGCATCTTTCAAATCAACAGAAGTCAAAAAATCATTTTTTTTCTCACTAATTCTAAACCATAAGACAAATTTTCCTGCTTGAAATGATGATATTCAATATATCCATTCAAATTCCGAAGATTGATTATTGGTCGTAAACTTTTGGTACTATAAAATGTTAGAAAAATATGTGCCTTTTAAATCATAAACCCTTTCAATAGCCTATTTATCTAAAAGAGTTTCTACCTCTCTCGAAATCAAATCTGATACTTCCTTGTTAAATTTTATTTGATTTGGCATTACCGTTTGTAAAGGAATTTCCATAAATTTAATTTTGTATCCCTGATGAATAATATCTAAAATCCATTAATCATCTGCGAATTTTTTCCAATACTGAAAATTTAATTTTCTTACCTTTACTTGTAATACTTTTTCGTTGTGTTAAAGTACTGTATTTGGCCTCACCCCCTCTGGGTGCTGTTTGTGGTCATAAATCTTGACCTGCTCCTGCTTCTGTAATTTACATTGTTGTATCTTTGCTGTGGGCCGTTGAAATTGGAATTTGCCTATTTTTTTAGTATGACAAATTGCTTTTATTTTTTGATTCCAAGAATCCTGGTTTTATACCAATGGGTGTTTGTTTATATCTCCTATTTCTTTTAATTTAGGCATGCAATTGTCCCCAAAAAGTTGATCAGTAACTGGTATTTCGGCTGTTGCTATTTTCTTATACCTCGGATTAAGACATGTTTTGACTTCATTGCGGCGTTTCATTGACAGATGGTAAAAACCACTACCTATCATACTAATAGCATCATCCAGCATCCTTTTAGACTTGAATGACTCTGTGTCTTTTTTATTTATTAGAGATTCCGCCATTTGAACAAGTGGTATTAAACCAGTTGCAAAAGACTTGAGAATTATCTGCAAATTTAAATCAGTTGCATAGGCATTTCTCCCCATAACGTCCCATATTTCTTTATTTACTCGAGGAACTTTAAGATTACAATTCTCTAGACGTAAATATTGTTTTTTCTAATTCTGCCATGCAGTCTTTTTTCGATTTGACATATGTTGCTGCATTTACAGCTTTTCCCAAGTTCTCATTAACTTTAGGTCCTGTTTTTTTCTGCTGAATTCAATTGTGGGATATCCCACAAATCTGTGTTTTATTTAGATCATTATCAACAGTAATTTGAATAATTTCATTACCAAAAACATCTTTGAAGTCTCCTTGGGATTTTCACCTATAATTGAAGGTAAAGAAACTTGATTGTCTGGATAACTGAGATCAAAATCAAAATCATTCGCATCATCATACATTTCATTACTTTGATCATATTCTGGAATTGAAACAAATTGTTTGACAGGTTTATGATTTTTATGACACAAATCGCCCTGTGTTATAGTGGACGACGGAACTTGCTTGCTATTTCCCAAAGCATGTTCATTGTCGTAATTACGAGAACTGCGTGCCGTATTTTCGGCCATTTGATTTGTCAGCATTGAAATTGATTCGACAATTTATCGATACCTAACTGAGTTTTCAATTCATTGAAATTGATGTCATGTACTATCTGAGGCGTTGATTCCGTGCATTGATTTTTTGGTTTCATAGTTTTAGCACGTGTTTTGTCTTGAAAACCCCTGACCGGTTTCTTTTTATCTGCGTTACAAACGGTTGAACTCCTTGTGGTAATTTTATTATCAAATAATTCTTCGATATCTGAATACTTCTCACTCTCGCTGTCCCCAAGAGACAACATGTCCGCATTTTCGTGATTTTCTGACCCCATATCGTCAAACAAAATTGACCTTGTCAAACTAAACTTACCTTCTTAATACCAAAAAGCACTAGCCTATACCGCTATCAATCAAAATAAAGCTGTATTACAGCTCAAATAGAAATAACTTGAACAAAGTTCTAAATCAAAATATATATATTTCAACACCGCACCTGTATTACAGGTAGATCTGTGTTACGGGGAGACTCTACGAGTCACTCGCTCAAAGAAAAAGAATGGTTCGGCACGTGGATCAAGGTTTATATACGATGAAAACCCAGGTAATAAATACGTCATATGGATATTTTTAGACTCTTTGAAATGAGGTTCGCTTCGCTGGCTCGAAGGAAAATGCTATATGATACACTTTGTAGAGCCGGAAGGCGATATGTAATAGAATGGCAAAAACACCACTCACATTACACTATCATTTAAGCCGATAACAGTAAAATATTCCAAAATATATAAATAAAATATTCAAATGACGTCATGCGACAATCAAAATCAGTTTTATTTACTAAAAGGCCATCGACATTTTAATTTCATTTCATAAACGGGTCGGGTGTTTTTTGAAAATCTTAAAAATATATATTGTAGAATGAGTTTCTAAATAGCAGGGATTAATTTTCGTGGTTGGTCAATTCTTTTAAAATGAAGCTTTCTTAAAACCAAGATTGCATACTACAGTTCCTAATTTTAACTTAACCTTAAAAACTAGATTCGATTGATTTTTTTAAACTGTTCTATCCACAACTTTCTTATACCTGTTATATTCTGTTGAAATATTTTTCGCAAGTAAAACCCTTTTAAAGTCCCAAAATTTTATTGGATGAATCGATAAAGAATTTTTTTTTTAAATATGATTTCACAAAAAATAGTCCAATATCGGGTTTAATTTATTTCTTATGAATTGTTTTGACATAAAAATACTTATCAAAGTTTAGGATCTCAGAAATACTTTATTTTTTGCGGAACATTGGCTTAGGAAAATATCACATGTTTTTGCTTTTCAGAATTGCTGTAGATTCATGAGTTTATTTAACATTTTTAAAACAATAATATTAAGAAGGTATTTTTTCAACTAATGTGAACTAATGATAAGATACTTAGGTTTCAGAATATGTTTTTAGAATATGATTTGCCTATAAAATTACATTTTTGTTAGCTTTTTTAAGCGCTCATTCTTTAAATAGATTTGTGTGAAAAATCACTAAAATAAGATTTTCGCTTTTATTAAATGGTCAATAGCTTTTCTGTCATTTTATATCTCTATGTAAAGTCTTCATAATAAATGATGTCTAAATAACTGCAGATAACTACATATATTTTTATCATCCTTTACGTTGAGAAAAAAAGGTAGTGACCTTGACCTGACCTTGATGCGAAAACAAGAAGGTCAAATTTGATTAAACTGATAAAATCATTTGGTTATATGATCTGTTTGACTGTGTAAAAATTCCATGCATTTCTTGATATAAGAAGTATGCCTGATACCGAGAAGACACCTTCCTTAAACAGTTCAAAAATCTATGTAGATATTGCATATATGGTCGAACTGTTAAATTCGAAAATGGGACATTACACACGAACATGTACAAGGTATGAGGACATTGATACAACGTATATTTGGTATGCAAAAATAAACAAATTAAAAAACAATATTAATATGCACCAGGAGAAAAAAAATTAAAATTAGATAACAACAAAGAACAAAAGAAAATAATATTCATCATTTACAGATTTGATCAAATTACAGACAAAGTACAGATTACAGACTGATCAATTCTCTCCAAAAGTAAAGAACGGTTTTAGGGTGGAGCAAGTCTATGGAATGTATTTTGTTTGAAATTTTAAAAAAAAATTAGAAATACTATTTTTCTTTTTCTCTCTCTCAAAAATTCTCTGATGTTTATTGATAATTGTCAAAAAACACTCAGTTGACAATGATCCGGGTTAGTATAGTTCCTGATGCGCTCGCCCCAACGGTCGCACCATTAAACATATTAGTCACACCAAAAGGGACATGAACTAAACATAATACGACAGATTTGATTTTTTTTTCTTTCATGCTACCTCGTTTTCCCCTCAATTTCACAAATAATAGGCTCAAATTTTTAATGTATTATGTCATTTCAATAACAGTTATGTTGTATCTATTTCTAATTATAGGTAAAATTTACGTGATGAAGTTCTGACATTTAGTCAACTGAATAATGTTAACGATCTCAGATCCTCAGCAATGTTCGATAACTATAAATTATCCGGAATTTTATTATCCGCACCATAAATATGCCCTATATATATATAGACAAATTTAATTAGTCTTGAACTTTTAATATTACACTAAGCCATTCAACGAACTGCTTGGCTTAGTGGCTCCAAGGATACCTACTACCTAGAGGTAAAGGGGTTCGAGCCACCGTTGCACCGATACAAACTTTTTTTTCTAATTTGATCTCGACTTGTATTCGTTATTTATTCCATTATATTCACCATGGCCAAAATTGCAATAACTTTGTAAAATGCATGGATACCATCAAAACATTTCTTTTATTTCATTTCATTTATAAAGTTTGAAGGATAAATAACATTCTTAGGATGTAAAAAATATTTTGAAGCTGAGGATCGGAGAACCTTAAATAAAAGGTCTTGACAGGTGACTGAATGACAGAGCTCTGTCATGCAGCCTTTGTAAATTATCTTTCAGTCACATTTTAGTTGCCTGAGAGGCCATCCTGTAATTGGCTACGCCTCCATACTGTAGCCTTCTCTCTCTCTCTCCTCTCTCTCTCTCTCTCTCTATTTCTTTCTTTATCTCTCTCTTTCTCTCTCTCTCTTCGGTTCTTGGTAGTTGAGAAAATATGAAAATGTGAGAAGTTAACAACTGAGGTTCGGGAAAGTTGAAAACTATTCAAACGAATAAAATACATAAAAAGGGCTTTGTGAAGTGTTTTATGTAGAATTTGGTCATGAATTGATTGTTCTTTAATTTATTCCGTTTTCTAATGTAATGAAAATTAATTACGCATGTTTGTGTTAATAACTAACAGTTTTGGCGAAACAAACGCCTGTTATCAAAAACAATTAAATAAAACTCACCATAAAATCTTAATAGTTTTGCAAAACCAAGCATATGTAATAATACCTGTACAGAAATATGTACCTACCATCATTTAACAAAATGTGAGCGCGGAATCCAGTAAAAACTTTAGTTGGGGTTTCATTCCAAACCAAAAAGTCGTAGAGTAAACATTGCATGCCAACATTATCATAGAAAAACATTTGACACTTTTTTCTTTGGATACACAAGTTGGCACAATATACTACTGAAATACGTCTAGTTACTGACATGGTTCCAGATGCTGGGAGTTTATTCTTTAACGTGGTAGACTCGATATACTCAAAGGTATTTATCTGGTTATAATTACCTAAGGAAAAAGAAGAGGAAAACACAGTATTTACACTCAAGTTAATAAGTTACTTTTGGTTGATTTTTGTTGTTTAGGAGTGGGGACTCGTTTTTGTTGAATTTACAAAATTAAATAAACTTACCATGCGAAATAGTGAGCATTTCATAAAGCCAGTACGCAACAACCATCCAAGAATTCATTTTGCTTCTTGTGCAGAACAAATTTCGAATTTTTATCATAAATAGTAAAGTCACGATGAATTATATATAGGTAACCTACCATTTTCAAGATTGCATATTGTGTCCAAACTGATTAAGTGTAAATATAATTATATGGAAAACAAGAGACACTAAACCAATGATTGTTTTCTTTCATTATGATGATAGTGGAATTATTTCTTGCAAATGGGATGTTTTGATGTTTCTGTAATAATATGGATTCAATACAAGATTTATTTCTAAAACCTGACTATAAGGTAATCTCAAATTTTGAGATAAACTAATTTCAGTTCAGCTGGCGTATGAATATTTGATTACCGAAAACAATACATTGACATCACAGCGTATATGTTTTGTTAATTAAAATGCATAACCGTAGTTAGAACTTGCACAATATGTTAACCTAAACAAAGGTTATGTTTCTTGGGCACGTATAATTGTTTTTCCAAGGGGTTGATGCCTAGCCTAAATTTAAATTCTTGAGGATAAAATGAAAATAAATTTTGCCAAACTACGGATTTTAATTCGTACTGGTGTTGGTTCCATTTCAAAGATTTAGATTTTTTATGTACTGTCTAAAATATATAGGGAAACAATAAATTGCATTTCTTTAAATCAATGTACCCCTTATATGCTATAAAATCTCTGTACCATCTTTATTAGAATTTAACAGATGAAAACAAAACTTGTCATCAATGTTAATTCCAGCAACAATTCTTTTGTAACTATAATTTTTTAGATGTTGTATGTATTAATTTTGAGATATTGTTTGAATTCATTACAGGTTTCCATTTTAATTCTGATTTAAATCAGCTGTTATGATACGATACCGCTCTCGTTCGAGAGCCGTCTCGGTAGCGTATCAGAGCAGCTGATTTTAATCAGATTGTTCCATATCATATATTCATACATGTACTTTATTTTTACATGTATGTGGTTTTTCGATTTCAACTCTAAGTTGCTATGTTTTAAAGTGTTGCCAAAAGAACCTGAATTTATTACAATTAAAATAGTTTTAATTAATTTATTTAGGTTATTAATCTATTAGTGATTATCAAAACAATGTAAATAGCAAAACATAGTTACCTTTTTTCACTGGAACGTACTTTAAAAAAATACGCTTCTATTACACAAAAATTAACATCACAAACTACATATATATCCCACAAAAAGAAGAACTTATGGAATTTCTTATTTATTGTTAAAATTCCAATATCCGTCAAACTATTTATAAGCAACAATCTACAAGAATTATTTGCATTATACTACCGTTCGTAAGATCGAAATGGCGAATAGTATTTGTGGTAAGTTAATTAACTTTACCCCTGTGTTCTTCAACAGTACGGACACATATATACATATATATTCTTGATGTTGTTGATAAAAGGTCAGTTATGTGATTTTAAGATTTTACTCGTTTAATGATATTTTTTATGTTTCTCAAAATCTCAAAGTTAAAAAATGTTAAGGATTTTTTACAAATGTTTAAAATGTATTGATTAAAATAATGACATGTAAATCTTAAAAGAGAATCATTTGTTTTCAGCAACATCAAGCATATCACAGACTGCAGGTACTTAAACAATGTTTGGTGTTGACACAAACAAAAGCTTTTTATTGGTAAAACAGACGAATGACCGATAACGAAATAAAACAAGTCACGTCAAATTTGTTTGACGCAACCTATCAAAAGTCCTTGTTTTATTAAAGTGGTTCTAATCAAATTGCCTTTCTATGGTCGATGTTCTGATAACCAGTCGTACTTTTATATTTAACTTCAAATCATTATGAACAAGTACACTTCTGTGCATTCTTTTGTCGTTTTGAAAGTTTATGTAATTAACACAGGCACCCTAAATTTACTTAAAATCAAATAACTTTATCTTATATAAAGTTTATCTCGACGAAACAAAGATGAAGGCTACTCATAAAACAATTGGTATTATTTTTACAGAACGTAAAGTTTACGTGAATAAAGAATTACGGTATGGCCAGGATTTCACGAAATGAAAACAACGAGCCTAAAAAACAAATGGGAATCGATTTAAAAAATAAAATCGACCAAGAATTTCTAACAAAGGTTTTGGGAATATATTCATTGTCAATATCACAAAAATACAAAGTCATATATACTTAACTGGATTTAGCTATCCTAAACAATAGGAAGTTGTGTTTCATCTTTTTGAAAAGGAAAACCCAGCACAATTATTATTAACATTTACCTGTTTATGTACTTCACAACAAAGTAGTATTTGGTAAAAGGAATGTTAAGAAACCAATTTTTCAAATCCAAAAAAATCTGGACATAACTACAGTTAAAAATAGAATTAAAACGTTTTTGTGAACGGAAGGACTTAGTTTCAAGTAAGTCAGAATTTATTATTTCTATACACAACGTTTCCGCTGAAGAGTCAAACAGAAACAACCAGACCTAGCTTGTACATTTATTCACAAATCAACAAAGCACTATTTCTTCTCTGTTGATCAAAGGGAATACAATAGCAAGTTCTATGATATTTTCCAATTATTTTTGCCTTAAAGCCAGGCGGCACCTGCTGGAAAAGGCACTACATAACACGCAATAGTTTGTCCCATGTCGGTTCCTTGTACTGAAAACATCACCGGGTGGTGAGGAAGTTAATGAAACAATGCGATGCGGATGTTTAATTTATTCCCACCTGTCAGTGATACAAGTACAACTGTTCTTCCTGTTTAAAAGGGCCAGTGCCAATTATAATGTTTTGTGCTCACCACTTTCCTTGTTAATTTTCTTATTTTCTTCTGAAGCATATCAAATGAAAATTGCTCCTGTCCAATTAATTTGAAGAATGGACAGAAAGTATTTTTAAGTATCTCTTGACCAATGTTAAAGTTTTAGAATATTTTGATAAACTGATAGCGTATGCATGACTATGTTATGTTTTTGGCGAAATGCCGAATACATGTATGTACAACAATTGTCAAATAAGTATTGATTAATGTACAAAAAAAAACTTTCAAAGTGCTGTAAAGTCTAATAAGAAAACATTCTATTGAAAAAAAATTCTTCTCTAAGGTAGCTTTAGTAACTGCAGTACAACATTTTCTATTGGAACATTCAGTATTACTGAGTTCGCTTGTCAGTTCTGATTCAAAACTGATATTTAATTATTTTTTTTTCACTGCAATTCTTATATTCTATTCTTATATATTTAGAAATTTGTGACTTCACAAAATATAGTTGTTGGTAAATAGTGCATGTCGTTAGTCTATCAGAGCAGATATATGCTGATCTGTGGTAGAAATGACATGTGGTGATAACGAACAGTGTTCAAATTCAAAAGTCCAAAGGAAATTACAAAACAGGAGCAGAGAAAACACGGATCTCTTAAAAACACAATAGAGGTAGGATCAGGTGCCATGAAGGAGTGAGCATCCTCTGCCGACCGGTCACACCCGCGGTGTGCTCTCTGTCGTAATCGGGAAAAAAACGGAATAGTCCGTAGACAATTAGGTGATTAATTATGGTCTAACAATTACTATGAAAAATGTCAGTCAGCATGGGACCCAGTAGAAGATTGTATTTGCTCACAAGGTCGTTGTATCGACCATAGAACTTACGAAAAGATGACTTCAAACGAGACTGTTGATAGTCCTGTTTCATCAACTTGTTTGTCAGTAGCTTGCCTCGCCTTAGAAACTGTTCATACGAAGAGCATGCCCTTGCGTATCGAATTAACTGAGAGACAAAACACCATATGCAGGCGATGAAGGTATATTGCTACATAAGTAAGGAAAGTTTACTATAAAAAAATTGAAGTCATCACGTTTATCATTAAGTTTTGTTGTTAAGTTACCATCAATCTCCATATCCAGTAAAATATCCAAATAGGAAACAGATGACGCAGACTCTGTGGATCATTTATTTCAAGTTCACTGGGATATATCGAATCGACGTAAGTATGGAAGTAACAATTGTTAATTGAAAATACGTCGTCGATATACCTGAATGTTGAGTCGAAGGCCACAGCGAGTGATTTATTTTTTTCACGTACAAGTTTTTGAATAAATTCTGCTTCATATGAATACAAAAATAGGTCTGCTAACAATAGGGCACTATTGGTATCCATGGGAATTCCAACAGATTGTTGGAAGTCCTGATTTCCAAAAACTACATAGATGTTGTGTATCAATGATGTCAAAAAGATGGGACTTTAATTTATCGTGGGGGATGGTTGTATAAAGTGTAGAAAAGTCGTAAGTTTTGATGCTATTGATTTTGTTAAAATTTGAGGATTTCAGGTTTTCTAAAAGTTCCTTGGAATTCTTCAGTATCCACATCTGATTTACATCGCTTCTTGAATATACTGTTGCATAGTACTATGGAGTTTCTCATTTGCTGCTGTTAATATTTTGGTAAGGAGTACAGAAAGAGGCTTGGTAGAACATTTACTGGAATGGCGAACTTACGAATTGTATCTTGAAGACTCGTTCATCAAGACGGTGATACATGGACTCCAAGACGAATTGGGTCCATTAACTATATCGGTCTAGAAGTAATATTGAAACAGTGGTCATTGACGACACGAGAGATAGTCTTCGATCGGTTCATTTTATTTGAATCACGTTTGCTGAAATTTAATAATCGTCCAAATCAGAGCATACGTTTGAGATTTATGTTGATGCAAGTTCGATTGCCTTTGCCATACTGGCAATTTTGTAAAGTGCCAACGTGAAGATGTACAATACATGTAGTTTCACTATTCCATACACGATGCGACTATTTGAATACGTTGTTTTTAAACTTCAGTTTTTTTGTGATCTGGATAATCAGCCTTCGTACTATCACAATGCCAATATTTTTGATCTCAAAAATAACAAACTAACACGATGGCATTTTAATTCTTTCACTAAAATCTTGCATTTACATGGTAATCAAATAAGCACAATGAATTTTTTTTATCTGATTTCAGTGCATCTTATAGTCATTTGCTATACTTAGATTTTTCTGATATTTACTTGTTGCAAAAACAAAAATGATATTCTTGATCTTTCTCATCTTTTATATCTGAAACGTTGGCTACTCTCTCCACTAAAACTTCTGACTTCTTTGTACTGTGTAATGATTGACAGAATTTTCATCATCTGTTTCCTTTTCTCAGAATAGCCAGACTTGTTTCCATTTTGGCGTGGTTTCTTTTTCTTCTTCTGGCTGTGACGTCATTGTTTGAAAACGATAACTTTGATTGCCACTTTTCTACTTCTGAAATATGTATCTCATTACTGTTGTCCGTTTTCCGCAAACCCGATTGGTAATATTCTATATGTATAGTTACATTTGTTGGAACAAATTTTGTATTTTCATAAGTATTTTACTGGGACAGTTTTGTCAGTTTTGCAAACTTTATCAAGTCGCACCACAAAACACAGAATAGCAGAGATATCAATCTTGCAAAGGCCCTTATCGCAGTCGCTATAACACATATGTTATGATGTTATTCCAATTGGAATGGTCGCTAAGGAATTATAACAATACATTGAGAGACATTATTTTCTTATTGAGGGGATACATATACAGTATGTACAATACGATATAACCATATATAAGTTTATAAATCATTTTAAACAAGGATGAACTTCACCATCCATAACCAATATAAAAAATAAGCGAAGACCCTTATAATTAGAATGTCATCGGGGGAAAAAACCATAATTCTTCCTTCAATTATCTCAAAAAGTGTTTTGAGTTTCATAAGCAGTAGACTTCCTCGGATGTATTTAAAACCGTGTTGGTCCTTATTCAGGTTTCCTGACATTTATGGGTATTGAGTAACGTCTAAGGTATAATTGAACGAGCGTTGTTGTTCTTCCAATCAACTCGGCGCTGAACCCAATGATATAAAATTGCTCCGCCATGCTGCGACAAATGCGACAACATGTTAACAACTATATACAATCATAGGTTCGTTACAGTGAACCACATATATAGTATACGGGAAAAATAATTTAATCTAGTGAAATTAAAGCAATGTTAAGTTATTGATGACAACTCAAACAACTTATTTCCAGCATATTCATTGAAAAAAAACCTAAGTCTTTATGTTTGGTTCTCAAACTTTAGAATTGAAAAAAGTGTATGCTTGTATAATATCTCTTTAAGATAATGTTAATCTCTTCAGATATATTGAAAAAAAATGATAAAAGTTAGTTGAGAAAATTTAAAATTATTGGTCAAAAAATAAAAATTAAGACTGTTTGTGACTATATTTATTTTATTCATTGGCTATTTCTGAAATAGAAATGAGTTTGTCTTAGATGAATTCTGGTTTAAACAATATGGCAATGTTTTTAAATAGCATTACAGAGTTGAGAAAATCAGCTTTCACTGCACATCACAGATTTTCCATACGTCTAATGATAAGAATCTACTTGTTTCCAGATTAAAGATCAAGACAGGTTTCAATGCATGATATGTATTTTATTAAATTCATTAAGAAAATAACTTGAATTATTATTTGAACCATTGTATTGAAATGTCTCATTATTAGATGTATAAATAACCAAATAATATTTTCCTTTTCAGTAAAAATATTCATATACACATGAATAAGTAAATAATATAAAAAATATATTTGTTTTAAATCGAACAGACATGATACATTCACGAACGTGTAGTAATCACCAAATTTTTATATCACAATCAAGCGTTTGATTGCAGAGATAATTTTTACCTCATTTTTCATATATATATATATATATATATATATATATATATATATATATATATATACATAAATATATATATATACTTTTTTTGCAAAACATTTATAGACACACGTCAAATCAATTTATAATTTGTAATAATTTCACATTAAAGAAAATCTTGGTATAAACAATTTCAACGGATCTTTTGATAAACATTTAGTGGTCACCGGCATGAAAACTACGTCTTGGACCTATATTTATTATCAAAGTGAAAGATTACAATAGTAGGACTACAATATACAATTGGAAGTTTTACCATCATCATAGGAGAATTTTTGCACCCTTTAATAAACGTAATCCTTACGTGTGGTTAACTTCCTGTACTGTCTCTGTGGGTAATTGGAACTTTATGTTTCTGTTCATCTACTCACATCATCTGAACTCAGTACAGATCGAAACATCTACATGTTGTCAGAATAAAAAAAACACTAAGGAATTATAGCTAATGATTCGAGTGTTCTAAACTTATCGTGCAATAAAAAATCTAACAGTATAACCGTTAAAACAAACACACCTATCACGGAGTCACATTTACAGTAATGTGAATATCATTCTTTTTATAGTCTGAAAATATATTATTAACTTAACAAATTACATTCATAACTTATCAAAATTTGGTTTTAGAATGTGTTAATGTAATACACAGTTTGAAAAAAAAACATTACCTGAAAAGTCTCTTTATCTTCATGATATACAACAATTGTAATCTCTTTCAATGTAGTTGAACTATTCTGATGTAGGAAATCTCTACAACATTTTAACATTGTCTTTGCAACAAGAGCAGGGGGATAACCTTGTCTTCCTGTCCCTAGAGCTGGAAATGCCATGGAACTCATCCAATTCTTGTCAGCCATTTGCAGGCAGTTTTCAACAAATTCAGTGAACTTCTACAAGGTTGACAAAAATAACTAATCTAAGTTACATGTAAATATAAATTAGATAAAAGTCGTAGATAACTGGTAGATATATGTTTACAAAATTAATTTAATTATTACTGGTAACTGTGTATCTACAGTTGCGTAAATGGAGTAAATATGTATCATATTTTGTTTGTGTACGTTTTTGTTTTGCAATTCTTAATGTTTTAAGTAGCAAAATATACTGGACAAAACGTGTGGGATGTGAAAGAGTTTGTAACAAAAGCGAAACAGTAATATTGCCCTCCCGGAAGCAGTTATATTTTACAGGAAACAGTAATATTGCCTCCCGAAACTGTTATATCACCCTCGCCTGCAATTATTCTGCATATTAATTACGTCGGGTTCGAAATTCAACGAGTCGGTTATTAAGAAACGTAAACGTAAACAGTTCCTCGAAAATCAAAATGTCAGGACAACGTCTGCGATTCATTTTAAATTCCGGTGTTCTTAAATTGATTAATTAATTAGAAAACTTTGATAAATACAATTAGAGTAATCAAGTCAAGCGAGAGTGTGCTGAAAAAAACAAACGTCAACTAACGTCAACTAGACCTTTAATTACCGGGAAAAAGAAAACAGTTTTCCGAAATTCAGTCCAGCCAGCCCCAATGATTCATTTCAACAAGAGCAGCGTTGCACATTATCATTATTTAATTTATTGAAACTAACAAGCACCGATCGACTTTCAAAACATTTTACATTGATTTGTAAAATATGAACATTTTCAATAAAATACATTTGTTAATGAAAAATACGGTTAAAAATGCTATATAACATATATTACATGTCTTCTCGGGCGACAATACCAGAATATTTGGCTTTCCTGTCACCTCGGGGCAAATATTCTGGTATGTTGCCATCGAAGTCATGTAATATATGTATAATGTCAACTCTTGTTTTGGACCTACAACATTATGCAACGGACCCCCCCCCCCCCCCCCCCCCCCCCCCATGCACTACACAGACAAAAGTTGCTCGCATGAATCTCATATGAAATTCGCATGAGAAAGAGACGAAAAGTAACACGCAATGAAAATCATGCGAGCCACTTTTCCCTGTGTACCTATGCCACTATACTCACACTGAGTGCATCTCCTTGGTAGCGATCCCACTTCTTAATAGCTCCATGATACACTTGCCTACAAAGGAGATTACCTCCCTTGGTCATGGCTACTTCTCCCGGTTGAACACCATGTTTGTACTTCATTGTACACTCTTCTTGCAGAGACTCACCCCCTGCTCTGAGCAAACTCTTGGATGTACCACCAAGAGCAAGGTTTAATGCTTTGTTTGTGGAGCTCACAATTACATCAACCTGTTGATGAAATAACTTGTCAGAGTGCATTACAGCAATGTTTTAAGTGCGATTTTTTATGCACAGCAAAAATATTGTGGTATACAATATACTGCTTTTGGTCTGCCTCTTTGTCAGTCTTTCTACTTGTTGGGAGGCTAATCTCATGCTTAGAGGCCAGGAGTAAAATTTGCTTATTTATGATTTTGTCATTATTCCTGACATAATGTGTAACAAACATTTTATTTTTCATGGCATTTGATTGTTTAAACATAACGTTAATGATAAAGACAAGTATCAGGGGGGAATTTTTCTCCCTAAAGTGAATTGTTTAGTAATACCAAATAGTGCTATTTCTCCAGCACATTACAAAAAACATAATATTACCCTCATTTTCGCCAGATTGCCACTGATAACCTTGATCTCACAGTTTAAATAATCAGACTTAGACCTGCTGCTTCTTCTTGGCATATCTTCATTTGAATCAGAGTGTGCATACTGAACTGGTGATTGTTTTACTAATAAAAGTAAATCATGCCATATAATCTTAATATGCATACTGTTCCATTTGAATTATAATTTTATATCATGTATATAAATGTCAAAAATATAGTTGCGTTAAATTCAATTTTGTAAAGAAATAATTTGTAGTAAAAATTAGTGTAATTGTTAAGAAAATCATAAAACAGCGAACCATGCTCAAAGCCATTGAATTCCTTCACTTTCGGTCCGAATAGTTTCTTAAGACATTTGACAAACTCCTTGACAATGGTATCATCCACATCACAAAAGTAGATTTCTTTGATTGAGGAAAACATAGTATTGCTGTATAATTCGATAGCACGCAAAATGGCCCCCACTGATTCTGTCGCAGGATATCCGTAAAATCCAGCACTTAATGCAGGGATAGCTATTGAAGAATACTTATATTTGTCTGTCAATTCCAAGCATCTAAATATGGCCTCTTTTAGCAAATACTCCTCATCACGACTTCCACCACTCCATCTTGGCCCCACAGCATGAATCAGCATTTTACAGGGGAGTTCACCTGGTTGAGCAGGTACTACTTTACCATCTGGAATAGTGCCATATGACATGATGTATCTCCTACTTTCTTCTTGAATAGATTTTCCTCCTAATAAAAATGAGTTAACTCTTTATTTGTGCATTCGTGACAGATTTACCCAGGTCACACAAATACACATACAAAAAATGGAAATTTTTATTTCACAAAAATACATGTCCAAAAGAAATTGAAATGATTTAGTCACATAAACCAATTATGACAAATGTAGATAATTAATTTTTTCTTACCTGCTCTAGATATTGCCAAGGCTAAACCTCCACAATGATCTAAGTCTCCATTTGCAGCATTAACAATAACGTCAACTTTCAATTTTGTAACATCACCTTTCATCACATTACATTTCTTATCATAACACTGCAACTCACATTCGGCAATTTTTATAGGTAAAGAATGCGATGTTCTTCCAATGTCTTTAAATGACCCAACTTCTTTAATTTCTTTAATATGCTGCAATCCTTCTTTATTTGAAGTGATACGTGACTCTTCTCTTTCGGCTTTCATCATAGCCTCTCGCCCTATTCTTGAATTATAGAACACGTCATCTCCAGGTTCCGTTTTGCTGAAACTATGTTC
This sequence comes from Magallana nippona, assembly GCA_033439105.1. Lineage (NCBI taxonomy): Eukaryota > Metazoa > Mollusca > Bivalvia > Ostreida > Ostreidae > Magallana > Magallana nippona. The sequence goes on along the minus strand of CM065920.1, from coordinate 24,897,444 downwards.
ACGAAGCGTTGTAATGAATCTCATCAACTTTTCATAAGCCATTTTTACTTCTTCATCATTGCCTGCAATTTCTATGGAACAGTTTGATTGATTTTGTTTTATTTTTAATTCTTTTGAAGTACTTGCATTTATGATTTGTGAAATTTTATTTTGTCCGAAATATTTCACTTGCCTGAACTGTTGCTTAGACAAATTCACAACTTTGCAATCAAAGCGGCATTTCTCAGAACAGATTTTCAAAACGTGTTCTATCTGCTTGTATACATTCTCAAAAATATCTCTAGTAGCAGTAACACAAATTTTAGAGCTTGAAGAAGAAATAGAAATGTTCAGCTTCTCATCATATTTGTTTTTTAGTTCCTTTACACAAGATTGCCAGTCATGCATAGTCAAAACTTTAACAAGATTTTTCATTTGAATTCTTTTCTCTGGAAGAAACTCCTTGAAGATTTCCACGGCTTCATCAGCCATTTTCGAATTTGATGATGTCATTTCAATTTTGTCCTCTGTCACATTCCAAACTGCCTTGTTGCGTTTAGCTTTCATTTCTGCAATAAAACGCTCTTTTACTTCCTTCATGATTTTATAACGTCCTTTCGAAATGTTCAAAGACTTTGACTTTGTATTCATCAAATACTCATGCATCTTGATCAGAGCCTCATTGACTTTTGCAGGCTTTCCAGTCAAATTCACCTCTTTTTTGATGATTTCAACTTGAAAATCAAGATCTGGAAACTTATTCACTAATTTCTTCCCAAAATTAGTTTTCCGTAGTATCTGGCATTTATGAAAATTTAAGGGTATGTTTTTCATTATTCTCTGTGATTGATTTCTAATTTTTGACTCCTCTGTTTTAATTAGATCTAGAATTGTCCGGGTAAGGGCTTCAGAATTTTCCTCATAGCCAGTTACTATAACTCTGTGCTTTTTCTTTTCAAAATCGACGGTCACTTTGACTTGATCATCGATATTAACTGTTTTAAACCTAGCCAGAAATAATGGCCATGCCTCAGGTAAAATAGAATGCAGTTGATATACAAATTGTTTCATATGTCGATTCATCTCAGCCTCTGCTTCTTCTTTCCAGCTTCTTAGAATTTCTTTTGCATTTACCACATCTTTGGTAACTGTACACTGTAACCTGACAATAAAGTCTGAATTTGATTTTGGCCATTTTATCCTGACAAACTTTGTTTGTAAAGCCTCATTAATCTGGTTATATGCCGGCGAACAGTTTTGAACAAACTTGATGACATATACATTGCTTTCATATGACACACATGGCATGCCTTCCCAATTCGTAGGTTTTTCTGACAAACTAAGACAGGGATAAAACATCTCTGCTTGTACTTCTATTTCATTGATTGTAAACTTTCCTTTTGCTGCTGCATATCTTGCAACTGGAAAATAATTTTACTTTTATTTAATCCACAATTATTGCTTAAATTGTGCCAATTATATGTGGAGTACAACTTGTTTTCAGGGAGCGCAGACGTAAAGAATCTTGGTCATAAGGAAGTGATATCTCTTTATCGTTCCTTATATCTCAGGATTACAAACATTTATTTTTATCTAATTTGAAATCTAGTTAATTCGTTAGAAACGTTTACATGACATAGTACACAACTGTAAAGTTTCTTTCATTCGTACTTAGTCATTAAAACCTTGTGTTCTCTCATTGATTTTCTTGGTTTTTCTTGATAATCGTGTCTGAAAAGTGTTTACGTGTTCATGACTGTGGTGTTTTGATTTGTTCTCGTGACACGTGAGTGTCTTGTTGCTTCTTATGTGTCACTTTGTTACTGAGAACTCATCTGTAAATTTTTATATAAATACTTCTGCATATACTTTTCCTATTACGTTTCACATAACGAACTTCAAATATTGATGTTTTCCTGCGAGCTATCTAATTTATTTTGTGCAATGAATATTTACAAATTCCTTATGAAGTCCTTGGGAAACTCTCTATAAGAGGTCATATTTTCTTTCTCTTAACTTATTCGAACTAGATAACTAAATAGTTTGAGTGAATTTATTTTAGCGGGCCGACTTCATTATAGTTTATACATGCATTATGATATAAAATGCAAATATGAAAACCTTCATTACTTGGGATTTTGTTCATTTGTTATAATGGAATATCATGCGACTTAAATTAAAACTTTTCTGGTAAGCATAGGCCAGAAACTCATTAAAAGACACAACGTAAACTACAATTCCTCAATACTTTACTAAACATTTATTTTTCGTCACTATCATGATTATAGTATTAACAATTATCCTAAAAGTACGGAAGAATGTTTTACACTCAGCGGAAACTCAAATCTGAAGCTGAATCATGTATTCTATATCGGGAAAGAGAAGGTTTATTAAGACAAAGTCTTGTAAGAAGACTTTCAGAATAAATATGCTAATGCAATGCTAATAGTTTCGTATTGTTGTCAATACATATGGCAATGAATAAAAACTACAAAATAACTTAATAAATACACCAAATTAGCACATAGCACATGGATAAAGATTTAGTCGGTTCATATACATGCATTATAATTATCTTTGATTTATTATTCTTGCGAAAATTCAATTTGAAATGAACAAATAGATGAATACATATGACTCCCTTTTTTACTTTGAATGTATAATTCTGTCACCCGTTCTGCATCTTAAAGTTTTTTATACTTACTTAATAATTTCATAACAACATTACCTGATGAATTTTCAAAGTAGACAATACAGTAACCACTTTCTGGATGGTAATCCACCTTTTCTACATCACCACCTCCACTCTTCCTCTTGTTACAGAAAAAAAATTCTACTTGGTCACGGCTAATGTTCTTGTTAATTCCCTTGACATAAATAGTTTGACATTTCTCCACCATCTGTACAAATAAAGTGTTGCCTTCAAGAGTTGTTTTCTCGCATTTTTTAGACATTTTTGTGAAATCTAAAAAAAGAAAAGTACATTCATTACCAAATTTAATCTAAATATGCTTTTTTAAAATTTCAAAATTTTATAAATATCTATTTATTCGCATTGATTTCATTGTTTTGCTGATATTGCTTATTTTACTTTGAAATAACAAAATATATCCATACACTCTTTCGAATTTTAATGAGATTAGATTTCATCTTCTTGTAATGTTTATGTACAACTTCATGTACTTCTGGTAACCCTCATACTTTCCAAGCATAAACATGTACTGGATTCTAGTTTTAAAATGTAGATAGAATGAAAATTATATGTGAATTCCGTTTCATATTTTGATGTTTAAATGAACATGCAACACAAAACTGGTCTAGTGTTTCTACTTTTTTTTTAGTGTTTCTTGATTTGTGATGCATTCAGATGCAATGTCCTTATTGTAAATAATTGATATTATTTTTTGTTAACAGGGTGTCTGGTCTTTCTCAGATTAGTTTTTTTTATTGAGGGGAAGGGGATGATGGTTAGCATCGCAATGGTAATCCATTAAAATCAAGATGAATCGTAAACGACTTTTTAATTGACTTTGATAAAATGTATTGGTTGCAAGATATTTTAATTAAATTTATCATTTTAATATAATAAAGATGTTTTCTCTAATTCCCTGTACCTGGTTTATCAGCAAACACCAATATGGCTGCATCTCTTTGTACCCCTCTCACCAGATATATTATTTCCACACCAGCTGCAGGCTCAATAAAATTCATCAGCGTGTCTTGTGTTGTTTTAAGTTTAAATCCTGTCACTAGAACTTTGTCCAATTCCCACAGACTTGGATCATTGCGGTCATACTTCAGAACATCCATGGACATTTTATGTATTGTATGATCTTGTTGGAGGCAATTCATGGCATCTTTAAAGATAAAATGTAGAGAAACAAAGATAAAACAGTATTTTATCCTTCTGTAATCTGGTACATAATCAAATTCAAGTAGTTACCTGATATTTAGTTCAGTTTGTAAATTTAGGTTATGAATGTAAGCTCATGATGTAAAGAATATGAGTTTTACAGTTCCAAAGAATTCGATCATTCAAACTTCTTTAGAATTCCTTATAAAAGTATCTTTAAAAATATCAAATTTTATTAGTACTCTGTTTGCAACTTTTATTAATCAATTAGATACACCGGCTGGATAATTAAACAAAATCTAATACTTTTTATAACTTTTTTCCAACTAAACAGCTTAGCTTTAAAAACACAAAGTTTTAACTTTTTTACCAACATGCTAGTGAATTAAAGGCGTTTCAAATTACTGTGAATATTTGGCATTTCTAAATACTATCAATGTCATTAAGGTTCTCCGAAATATTTTTTTCATCATAAAAATGTGATTCATCCTTCAAACTTAATAAATTAAATGAAATAAAAAGAAATTTATTCATGGTGTCTATGCGTTTTACAAAGTTATTGCAAATTTGCCCACAATGAATAATGGAATAAATATAAATGTACAATTTGATATCAAAATATAAAAAAGATATATCGGTACACCAGTAGATCAAACCCCTTCACCTAAATGTAGCTACTGTAGAACTCCGTGGACCCACTTAGCCAAGCATTTCGTTGAAATTTAATGTAATATTGACACTAGACGATCAATTACATTTATCTATGTAAAAGGCATACTTATAAAACGAATTAAAAAAATTCCGGATGATTTAGAGTTATCGGACACTATTAAGGATCTGAGATCGTTAAACCAGTTATTTTGTGAAGTTTATGTGAAGTTTGATTTGTTGAGCAACATATATGGACTAGTTGGATATGATCATGCTCGTTGACTTAAATATTGTTTATGGGAAATAATAATTCCTTTTGTAATATATATTGAATATGTGAAAACTATATCAATTTCAAAATTAAAAAGCGTTTTGAAAGCACCCTTGTCAGCTTTGCATTTTTACCTGACACAATAGATCTTTCAATTTCCATATTCCCCCTTAATTTTGATTCAGAGTCAAGACCTTCTGATTTTGAAAGAAAGGAATCATCAACACAGACTTGTGCTTCATTAACTGATTCAATGTCTGCATACTCCACATCGTTGTCTACAGCATGACCGATGGAAAGGGTTGAAATTGGTGGAATATAGAACCTTGGAACGTATATGTCTTGATCATCTTCTTTTTGCAGTTTTTTCACTTTCTCGCTATTATCTAAAATAAAATCCGAGAAAACATTCAGCATAAAGAATGTAATGTATGATAATGATAATACAACACGATATGATGCTTGAAATGGCATTGCCTTAAAGAAAATATATTTTAAATAGGTTTGGGTTTTAAAAGAAGAAATTAATTCTTGTTGATTATTAAAAAATAGTTTGTCTATTCATCGTTCCATTGGATGATTTTGACGTCCCGGAAGTCACATTTTCCATTACGTTCCACATAATATGTTTGGTTCTATATCAACTGAGCGCTCTCCTCCAGATGTTGCGTTGCTTTCATTAAGATGTTTAAAAACCACATTTAAATGCATCTGAACGACATTTTATCATTAACGTCTTAATTGAGAGAACAGATTTATCTTTTCCCTTACCCCCGATTTCTTCTGTTGCAAATGCTGGGCCTTCTGGCCTTGAAAAACACGACTCTCCATCGCATACTTGGGCTCTGTTTATCGATATGTTGCTAGTGCATAGATTTGAATTAGAGACTACCATGGTGTTCTGATAACTGCGCAGAGATGGGACAGTTGGGTGTAAAAGCTTTGGGACGTGCTTGTTCTGGTATTCCTCACGTTCTAGTTCTTCCATTTTCTAATAAGTGTCTAAAATAAATTACGTAAACATGGTAAAGATGTGGCCTTCATTCATTAACTTTTGACTGATATAATTTTTTTAAAATGTATACATTATGAAAAGAGGAATAAAAAAGGAATAAAGGAATTTTTCGACAACACAATTTCCATACAACCAGTCACATATACTGATACATCATTTCTGCTTGTGTACGAAAACCCTTAAAGACCCTGGAAACAACTTGATAAGAGAGCTGCTTTTTTCATTTTTCTTTTGAAATGTTTAACTTCGGTATCAAAAAATTCAAATGATTAAACGATAGATTTTGTTTATAAATACGCATCAAACAAGCATGGAAACAACCCATTTTAACAAATACATGTATAAATCAAAGTCTTGTTTAAAATCAATCTTACAATTAAATCGACTAATATTTAATTTTTTCTGACGATAAAAAATAGCCAAAAATGAAGTATATTATGCATTAAAAGCAAAAAATTAATTTTCATATCAAATCGTGATCATGTACCTTTTAGGTAAAAAATCTACATATGCGTCTTATTTATTATAAAATGTTTGTATGTTGCTCCATAACGTCGTCAAAATTTTCCAGGATTTAATGACAAACGCATCCTTAATCTTACAAATTCTATATCTAAGGTAGTTATACCGCATTGTTAAACCAACATGTAAAAGTAAAAGAAAAAAAAACAAAGTAAAAATGCTTTTGGGTGCATTCTTAGTTTTGATATCTTATATGAATAAAAGTATACATATGTCTCTTTTAAACCGACATCCAGGTCTAAATAAAAATATTTTCTAAATTCTATTGTAGTAAACAACACCATGGCCACTAACAACAACGTAATGCACGATGTAAGGATTATTTATTATATATAGTTAAATCAAAGCTTAACAAAGCAGTTTTTAAAGTTTAACTTATGCGTGCAGTCATACGCAAATGTCATTTAACTCGATTGCTTTGATATCTGTTTTTTTTTTTCAGTTTAGAACTCTAATGACAATAAATTTTATTATGAAATAATACCTAGTGGATGTAAGTATTATAATGTGATAAAATGTAAAATTATCTGCTGAAAACTAGTTTCTAGTATGCAAAGCCAATAAACTTACCTTCTGAATATGCCTAGAAATTGTCTAATTTAATTTCACGGGGTTCAAAACATCGTTTTGATAAAGAGTATTGTACTCTCGTTTTCATCTTCCATTGAACACTGGGAATCAATATATAATTGTCATAAGCATTACGATAACAAAATGTCCGACACTTTTTCACCTTCTTTCGGCTTACCTGGAATTTAAATTTCTGCTTTCGATTTGATTTTTCAGAAGCGGATCAAGTTTCTTATTTGAAGGATCAGGCAAAGATTATGGTAGGGATGGGACCTGTGCAAATAGACTTGCAACAATCACTTTTTTCAAAGGTAACCATGGGACTCATATTATTCAAACTTCAAGTATCGACTGGACCTACAGTTTTTCATTATAACTTATCAAAGACAAAACTTTGTTCACAGAGATGTCAGGATATAAAAAATTAAATAAGAAAAACTATACATGTGAGTTTTATGAATTTTTTGGCGATAATAGCCAGGGCTGCTTGATATTAAAGCAAATACAGAAACCGAGGTGAACCCTGGGACCAGCTTTTCACGCGCATAAAATTATACCCTATCCATTAATACTTAAACATATTGTATAAACAATTTATTAAATGTCATGTGAGCACCACTGGTAAGCTGAAATATTCGCTGGCAAGCTCAGCATTTGTCCCTCAAAGTTCAACCCAACCGTAACGGAACGGGTTGACTCTTATGACGGCAGCTTCATCCTGAATAAAATTAAACCGCAGAGCCAGAAAGACCGAACTATCAAATTATATACGATCCATATAACATAAAATAAAAACCAATAGGACAAACCAAAATATAAAGGGGAGGGGGGTGGGTCAAATATAATGCGGCGACTGATGGGATGATCTGCAGGGAGTCTGTGATATCATAAATTCAAGCTAATACCCCAAAGTCCAAGTCCGGGCCAGTTAATATGCTTAAAGTTCTCCAAAAATTTTTAATTTCAGTGGAGATTTATAGCTTTGATAAACCGATTTAAATTTTATGAGTTAAATCCAATTAAATTACTGATAAGATATGCGATGTGTTCAAATACTTTTTTTATTTCAAAATGTGAACATAATGATTAATATAAAGGAAAGTTGAAATGTATGAAAACATTAAAACATCCATTCCCATTTCTTTTGAGGTTTGAAAAAATATTGTCATTCATTTACAAATTAGTTTCTATAACACTTATCCATATGGTTACTTAAAGTTAAACATTGTTTTCCTGATATTTTAAAGGTTCCTTGTTATTTTTCTTATTAGATCACTATCAAGGACAGGCGAGACGTTCCTCGGTGTCAGATAATTTTCCTTGATAGATAATTCCTTCATCACCTGCATATAGTATTTTTGTCTCTCAGTTAAGTCAATACGCAAGGGCATGCTCTTCGTATGAACAGTTTCTAAGGCGAGGCAAGCTACTGATAAACAAGTTGATAAAACAGGACTATCAACAGTCTCGTTTGAAGTCAGCTTTTCGTAAGTTCTATGGTCGATACAACGACCTTGTGAGAAAATACAATCTTCCACTGGGTCGCTTGCTGACTAACGTTTTTCATACTTGTTGTTAGACATCTAATTGTCTACGGACTTTTCCGTTTTTCCCGATTACGACAAAGAGCACACGGCGGGTGTGACCGGTGTCGTATAATTAAAGGTCCGCCCCGTAAAATGGTCCGGGGCGGACCTTTAATGTTAACCTTTAATGGTCAGCAGATGATGCTCACTCCTCCATGGCACCCTCTATTTTCTTAGAGGTCCGTGTTTGCTCTGCTCCTGTTTTGTAATTTTCATTTGGACTTTTGAATTTGAACGCTGTCCATTATCGCCACAAGTCATTTTTATTTGCATTTAAACCCATCTATGCCAAAAATTCAAAGTACATTACAAGACTATTTTTGGAGTTAGAATATTATAAATTACCTTATTGTAGAACGCAAAATGCTATATTGGATGCTTATAAATAAAGTCTTCGTATATTTTCGATCGAAACTATATTTTCGAAACAGATAACCATACAACATAAAAATTTAATTTTGGAATTTCGTAGTGAAAATTTTCACATTGCAGAGATAGGGAAAATACAAAACAATGACAGATAGGTCGCGTCTGACCTTAACAAGAAACCTTATTAAACACTACAGACAATGACTTACCCAAAAAAACATCTTACTATGTAGAAATATATACACAATATACCTCCTTCTTTCGCCTTTCATAAAAAAAGGTTTTTGAATTGTTTATACCTAATTCTATAAAATTCTTGGCAATCTTTTTAGTCCAATCTCACATTCATTTCAAAATATGTATCATTAAAACTGAACACTTCTTGTAAAAGGCATTGTCTCCCATATTTCTCATTCATTGTAGATATCCATACAACCCCTACATGAGCCGAAAACCTCTTTACAGTTCAAAGTATTTCGTTGTATAGGTCTCACCTTTGTGGATGTACATCTAACATCGCCCTGTTACTCAGTCGCGATGAAATTATCAAATTTTCCGTTGTTTTTAACACTCAGAAGGAAAGTAACATCAAATATACAGGTGAATGCACCATTTACAAACAGAAGATGCACATAAAACAAGAAATAAATACACAAGATCTAAGCCAATGGGAATGCTATACGTCGGTCCCGAGTTTCAAGTGTGCAATCAGGTGTAACGAAATCGAAGGGTTTATATTCTTATGTGTCGAGTAATGAGTAGGGTTCAGCTTTAAAGGGACCTAGCATTGTTTTGAAATCAAACATTTTTTTTTATTTTCATGTTTAAAATGATTTAGTTGTGCATGTTGAATGACTGACCAAAAGGCCAATGTTAGATGTCAAGTTACAAGCAAGATACAGGGATAACAAAGTACCTATATGTAAACAAAGCTCAAGTCTTATATTTGTTTACAAATAATTTAACGTACAGAATATTCCATTTGCTTTGACAAGATTAACTGAATCAATACGTTCATGAATAATAATATCAACGAACAGAACCAACCATTGATCGAAAATGATACCAATATGTACACAATAACAATACTTTTGTTTGTAACTAGGTATTTGATTTTCAAAATTTGACAAAACAATAATAATATCCAAATATACCATTCTTGATATTCAAAATGGGGAAAAATTGACAATTAAGAGCTCAAATTGAGTCTAGGTCCTTTAAGCACTAAAAATGGCATGTTTTGGTTTGTTACATTTTTAAGAGGGTTGGGTGGTTGTGGTTATATTTAGACTATATGAATCTCTTTTAGAAGAAGAGTTCTGTATAGGGATTTAAGAGAATGATTAAATTAAAATTTGATAAAACATATGAAACATTGGTTACTTTGTTGACCATCTAACCTCCCTAATGACATTTTTACGTATTAACAAGCATATTTTCTTTAAACAGATAGAGTAAGCCAACACATTTTTAGCTAATATAGTAACTAGTAGCTAGTATAGTAACTCCAAAATATGTCTATATCAGTGTGATGCATGAAACGTACACATTTAAGATAAAATGTAAAAATACTGGATGACTTGGGGTAAACTGAATTAATTTCACAGCAAATACTATTTTTTACATGTCCTCACCAAATTTGATGCATAAATGAATTAAAGTAAAACATGTGTTAAGAAAAATGTTTTATATCAGAGGTAATTGTTATCTTTATGTCAAATGTCTTACATAGGATACTAAAGGAGATAATTTGTAGACGGGCCGCGATAGTTTTTACTAAGTGACTGCATCTAAAATGTTTGACTTTTTAAGATAAAGCAAAACAATTTCAACTCAAAATTCACGTTTAAATTTAGTCTAGATGTAGAAGTATATAATTATCTTTTTATGAATATGAGTTGAACAAGGGATTGTTTAAGGATGAAGTTTATTCATAAGCAAAAACATTCCACTGATGGGAATGTAAATTAATTCATCTTTTGTTTATCATAGAACTAAACATTTGTTACAGCGCTGAATTTTGATCATGAAGAAATGAATATGAAAAATTTCGACTAATTTGATACAAGTCTATTTTTGTTACACATGTAGCATGATTTCTTTAAAAAGTGTTGTGTTAATATCAATATATTTCATAGTTATTCAGAGTGTTGAGAACAATTATAATCACGACATTTTTCAACAATTCCATTTTGACAACCCACACCAAGGTAAACATTATCCTTAATGTTCTTTCAGATACCGGGTAATTGATATTATTTTGTAATTCAAATTAATTATTTTAAAACCATCTAATTACAGTGTATGTGCACACTACAGTTATAAAACATTTATCTATACTGCTAAAATAACGACGGCATCCTAACATCCAGACATGTCTTATTAGAACTTTGTAAAGTGTTTCTTGTTAAACTTTGGCATAAGCCCTTTTAAATTGGAAATTATTTTTAATTTCAGTCCCGTTTTGTGATGGAAATCAAATGCATGTGCTTGTGTAAATATCTGGCAGTTTTTGCAACAGAAAAAAAAGAATTTCAAAAACAATTAAATATTACTAATCATTTTAACATTTTAGCTTTTCACAAAACAAGCATATGCAATTATACTTGTAGAGAGATAAACCTATATATCTACCTTCGGTTTACAACATAAGACCTCAGCATCCTTTAGAAGATTTAATTTTGGTCTAATTCCAAACCCATTAATTGTACAGTAAACATTCCATACCAGCATTATTATCGAATAGAAACCACTTGACACTGTTCGGGAGGCTAAAAGTGTATTATTTAAAGTTGTAAACTTGATATACTCAAAGTTGTTTATCTGGTTACATGTTGATAAAAAAAGGGAAAATACAGTATTCACACCCAGGTTTCTTCTTAAGAAATAGGGAATTATTTTTTGAATATTATTGGGTGATTTTACCACGCCCAACCGTATTTGATTAATACGGCCATGTGTGATCAAATCCAGGGCTTTATTATAGATTCGATCACTCCCGATCGTATTTGATCCCTTACTACTTATGTTTCATTTTCAGCAATTGTATTAAATTAAATATTAAGATTGTCACTAATTAAATGTATTTGACCATACGTTGCAAAATCGATTCGTAGCGTTATCACAGATAAAGACATTGAAAAATGTAAACATTATGGAAGAGATACTTTTAAGTTAAACTTCAGTCGATTTTTATTTTTTTAGGGGATGGGTTTTATTAAGTTTGCCGTGATAAATAGTGGTCATTCTATCAAGCCAATACGCAATAACGGTCCAAGAATTTATTTTGCTTCTTATGCTGATGGTAAACGGACAATGAATTATATATAGGCAAACTACCATGTTTATGATTGCACATTAACTGTGTCCAAATTTTGTTAAGTGAAAACATAATTATATGAAAAACAAGAGAGATAAAAGCAATGATCATTTTCTATCATGATAATGAAAATCTTATTCAAGTCCTTCAAATTAGATGTTTGGAGGGATCTGTTAAATATTTGATGGATTGAGTAAACATTACTATAATGTTATTGCAAACTTTTGGGGTAAAATAATATCAGTTGAGCTGACGTATGAATATATGATTAAGGGATTACAATATTTTCAGAATGTACCGCCATTGCTCCAACTTATAATATATGCTAAAGAAATATTATAATTCTTTTATTGTTTTCTTTAAATGGGGTAATGCATGAGATGCAACCGAAAAATAAACTGTTGCAAAACTCATATTTTTCCGTGCTTGAGTTGGCTCTCAACCATTTGAGATACACTTTATTTTTTTATTGTACTGATTATACAAAAAATGGTAATTAGGAATTTTGCTTTAAAAATTGCGTTTCTTAAAATTGCTTAAAGAAAATAGTCGATCCTAATCCTATGTGTTATGCGGTCATGATATCTTAATTAATATTTTGCTTCAAGCATTTGAAATCGTTTAAATGTTATTGCAATTGTTTGAATGAATTTATTTTGCTTATCAATCTATTAAAGCAGTATCAAAAAATATAAATATCAAAATATATTTTCTTTTTTATTACCCAAACGTACGTGAAAAACATGTTTTTAATACAAATTTTATATCGCAAACAATAAACCTGTATAAGGGAACACTTATTGATTTGTTTAATCTAATGTCTCATAACTTTCCAACCCTTTAAAAGCCTTAATCAACAAAATTAATTGACATTATATAAACGTTCATGAAATTGTAATGGCGATAAGTATTTATGGTTACTTTATGAACTTTTTCCCTGTGCTGTTAAACTGTATGGCCACAGATAGTCTTGAAGATGTTGATTACAAGGGCCATTTTGGTGAGTTTCAAATTAACACGTTTACTGTTACCTGAAAAATTTGTTGCTTGTTTTGCTTCAAAACGTATTGTTCAGAAGTTGAAAAAAATTACTGTTAACATGCTGTTATTAATTTTTTTTTTCAGTGAGTTCAAGTGTATAACTTGAGGACTGTAGAAACTAATTTAATTTAGTTTGATGTTTTAAACAGTGACTATAGTTTGTCCGAAATTGATGCAAACAATAATGTACAATTAGTACTTTCTTGTTATTGCCAAGGCTTTTCTAACATTTGTTTCCGAAAATAACTGTGAAGTAGGTATCTTATTATTGAGTTTGTTGGACGTTAATCGTTACGGTATTAAATAAACTAATCTGAATAGTTGTTATTTGAATCCAAACTAAAATACGTTTCCTTTTATTTTCGGTGATTCTTGTGATCAATAAAAACATTTTCAAAATGTTTGCACGTTGGGACCCTTTTCTGATTCCAAATAGTATTTTTCTAAATATGTTGAAGAAGTAAAATGAATTTAATTTAAGATGGAAGGAATATGATTACACAAATAGAAAAATGCTATCATAAGTGGCTATTACTGAATGTGGAAGTGGTTATCACTGCATATAAAATCTAGCTCCTTCTTACCCGCCTAAACCACCGAAGAGAACAGTTAATTTCTGAAATGACCGAGTGACTGATAATAACTGACAGGTAACGTCAGGTTAATGATCTTGTTAAAATAGTTCTTGTCAAGTTGAATAAAATGAATGGAAAGAATTGTAAATCCTTAGTACTTACTACGAAGTTCAATAATGTGAAAACATTTTTTTTCTTTTTGTCTTGGCAGATTTTCTAATATTAAGCCATGTTTGATCTTTATTTCATTTAAAGGAATTACGAACATTTACTAATGAAAATCTCGACAAAATTTGACAAAAGGGAGCGATAGAAAAGCTGGTGTTATTTTTATTGTACATATCATCTCCGTAAATCAGTTTTCTGATTTGGTCAGGTTTTAAGAGTTGCAAAAGAAAGGCAAGGAATGAAGTTGTAAAAGATTCAAAGAATGAAATGGACAAGGGACTTCTTACAGAAATCATAAAAATATATCTATGTCAACCTTACAATAACGCAAAATGATATGCACTTAGTATAATTGAAATCATACGCGACTGGAAAGTTTTATAAAACAAGGAGGTGAAATATTGTAGAAAAAAAATAAAATCGAACAAAATAATCACACTGATTAGATACAAGCTGTTAAAAGTAAATATATTTTATAACATAGTAAACTAAGTATTACGTAACAGTCAGGTTTTGAAAAGAAGAAAAAACTAGTTATCAAACCCAAACGGGCCTGAACATAATCAATGTGTCATGAAAGAAAGAAATATTGAGAATATTTTTGACTGAAAGGAATTTGTTCTTATGAAGTCGAAATTTAGTATTTGTTTACATGAATTTTTCGATGGAGGATCACCAAGAAACAACCAGGAAAAAAACTGGTATATTTATTCCTGAACAAATCATGCAATGTTTCTGTTCTATTGCTCAAAGTCAGTACAAAAGAAATAAAATATTTGCCAACAATGTTCGCGTTAAAGCCAAGAACCACCTGCGGGAAAAAGACACCAAATAAAACACAAGAACGTGTTCCATATCGCTTCCTTGTTCTTAAAACATAACCTGGAACTTAATGCAATAATACGATACGGATATTAAAGATATTCCCACCTGTCCGTGACATAAGTACAATAAAAAAATTCCTGTTAAAAAGAGGCAGTGCCAATAATACTGTTTTCTGTTCACTTTCCTTCTTATTTGATTATTTTCTTCTGAAGAATATCTAATAAAAATTGAAATTGACATATGGTGATGACGAACAGTGTTCAAATTCAAAAGTCCAAAGGAAAATTACAAAACAGGAGCAGAGCAAACACGGACCTCTTTACAAAAAAAAACGAGGGAGGCTCAGGTGCTATTGAGGAGTAAGCATCCTCTGCTGAAACAATTATTTGCGTATGCTGACTATTTTATGTTTTTGGCGAAATGCGAATAGAATACATGTATGCAGAACCATTATCCAATAAAAGTATAAAATAAATGTACGAAACTGTCAGTACTTTGGTGTCTTAAAATAACAACTAACTTAAAAATTTCTTTCTCAAAGGTAAATTTACTAACTCCAGGACAGCATTTGCAAAAATTTGATTTTTTTTTTCATTGCGATTCTTATATTCTATTCTTATTTAGAAATGTGTGACTTCACGAAAGATAGCTGTGGGTGGACAGGCCATGCGTCAGTAGTCTATCAGAGCAGATATAAGCTGATCTGTGGTAGAAATGGCGAGCTTACTAATTGTATCTTGAAGAATCGTTTCCAAGACGGTGAAGCATGGACTCCAAGACAAATTGGGTCCATCAACTATATCGGTAAAACATTATTATGTATGTGACAGCATTTTTTTTAATGATAAACGATGAAATATTGCTACTTGGACCTTTAACAATGTTATCAATTAACCGATATCAATATATTTAATCAAATCAAAGGCTACTTACTTCGATCAACACTTAGTGTATAATCGTTTAAACAATAATAGTACAAAACAATCAATTATTATACCAATTTATAACATTGTTTTAAATTCCTACAGATGTGGGATTTTCTGAGCGCCTTAGTAGAATGGTTCGTGAGTATGAAGACATATACGTTCTGGCAACGACGTCATTGCCTCGTTCTGAGATACACCAGGTCAGTGATATTGTAAGTGTGAGAATTCCGCTCGCTTTGCACCATCGCTGTCTCCACTACAGCCATCTTGTACTAGGGGAAGCTACGCTGGTGGTCGCTTACATTACGGACTATTTTGAACCCTACGATCTACGCCATATACTCAAAGCATACTCATCGTCACCGGCGGTTAAATTCAGCAGATCTTCAGCCATTTTACCATTGGGTGTCGAATTCAAGGTTCATCATGTTTTTAAGAGTACATTTTTATAAAGATGTTATTTAGTATAACAATCATTTACTTACTGCATCAGAAATGTAAAACTCCAATATTTATCATTGCCAATAAAGAATTTTTGAAAGAGTTCTATTTTGTCTAATCTTCAAGATCGTGTTTCGAGCATTGTTTGACGAATTTACGACTGGGCTAACGTTTGTCTACAACATTTCTATCAGTGACGGAATATGCGGTAAGCACTTTATTTTACATGAACCTTTATTTGACAAAATATGTTTTTAAAGGAAATGAAAATGGAATGGTTGGTATTAATACTATATTTGTACTAGCAATGTGGAAACAAGAACTATAAATGTGAGAATGTAAGCTAAAATAGATCATTAGTATTTTGCTTAGTAATATGCAGCTTCGGATTTTATTTGAAGAAACATTCAGTCATAAGCGACTAAAATGGACAAAAAACATGTGGTAAATAAGAACCCTTTAACATAAAAACCATCACAGGCATGTAGCATCGAAATTTTTTTCTCGCAACTAACATTTTACTTACATGTGAAAAATGTAATTTAGGAAGGGTAGCCCCCCCCCCCCCCCCCCCCGACTTTTTGTGTCTAGATAAAAAATTATAGGTACGTTAACAAAATTTACCTAAAAAAGGAAGTACCCACTACCCCACCCCCCACCACACACACACACACACACACACACACACACACACACACACACACATGGATTAGGATTTGGAAGATTTTGGGGGAAAGTATTTTGGTATTGTGTTTTTTTTACTCGTCAAGATTTCAGATAAGTTGCTTTTGCTCCCTACCTCCCCCCTCCCCCACCCTTCCCCACTTTAAAAAACGATGCTTCTTACCTGAATCAATAAGAAACATATTCATTTTGAGAATATGCAATTAAGATGGGCGCTAGTTGCCGCAGAAATTAATGACGGAACGTGCAGTGAAAGGCTTATGCTGATTATTAATTGACGAAATATTTGGTAAAGATGTTGAATGCTTTAAGAAAAACAATGACCATTGTTAATTTCTCTTCACAAAGACATGTTACTACTTTAATAAAACTCACAGTTTGAAGACCCGTTGTTTTTTAATAACAAATTGATAACAATAATGAATTTGAATAACTGCATGTACACTCAATAGATTTTCTTTCTTACGTAGCATGAGATTAAGTTTGATCTGGATTTTAGATGAATGTGCACATGACATGTTTCGCTGTGATAAAAATCGAGACGAGTGTATCCCGGTTACCAAACTCTGCGACTTTGAATATGACTGTTTGGGTGGAGAGGATGAACAGTTTTGTGGTAAACACGGTTGTGATAAACATTGAAATGCTATATACTTTATATAACATAATTTTTGTTAATTATCTTGTAATATTTTACACTTTATTTAAAATTTCAGATTTCACAGCTCAAGCAACCATTTGCAGTCAAAACAGAAGTTCCACAAATTCATCTTCCCATAACACGAACGAAGATATGAATGAAAATAATGCCAAGGCAGGAACAGTGTATGTCCCTCGTTTGAATCTCTGTGATGATGGGAAATATTGCGCATTGAACTCGTCAAACAAATGTTCTATCGTCTGCCCTGCTCTTTGCTCTTGTTTTGGGCTTTCTTTTAACTGTTCCTCTCACGATGCTCCGACTTATGCCACTTCAATAATCCTGCACGATTATCAAACGTCGCATGTCACGTTTGACAACAGTTTTTCAAATCTTAAACATCTTAAGGTGCACAACTGTAGAATGATGAGATTAACTATAAACCAAGCGGTGATGATAGAAACTCTAGAAATCAGGCAAAGTAATATTGAAACGGTGGTTATTGACGACACAAAAGATTATCTTCGATCGGTTCGTTTTATTCAAAGCACGTTTGCTGAAATTAAATTATCGTCCAAATCAGAGCATTCGTTTGAAATTTACGTTAATGCAAGTTCGATTGCCTTCGCAATACCGGCAATTGTGTACAGTGTCAACGTGAAAATGTACAATACTTTTTCTTTCCCATACACGATCCAACTATTTGAATGCGTTGTTCTAAACTTCAGTTTTTGTGATCTTGATAAACAGCCATCGTACTATCACAACGCAATTACTTTGGATCTCAGTTATAACAAGCTAACAAGTTGGCATTTTAATTCTTTCACTAAAATCTTGCATTTACAGGGTAATCAAATAAGCACGATGAATTTTTCATCTGATTTCAGCGCATCCGATAGTCAATTGCAATACTTAGATCTTTCTGATAATAACATTTGTTGCATTGACAAAAATGATCTTGTTGATATTCCTTATCTTTTATATCTGAAACTTCGGAATAACAGGTTACACTTTATACATGAAAAGGCATTTTCTGTTCTGTTAAAACTGGTATATATTGACCTATCAAACAACAAACTTGAGGACTTGAGTCGCAACCATTTTCTTCATCTAACAAATCTCAAATATCTTTACCTTCATAATAACAATTTAAAAGTAGTAGAAGGCATGTTCGATGGTCTCATAAATATAGAGTATCTCCAGGTTGATTCTTACACATTTTGTTGTGCTCAACCAAAAACTGTCAGCAAGATTCAATGTTCCGCTCCAGTAAACGAAATCTCTTCTTGTCAAAATTTGATTGACACCCCTATTCTCAGCATTATCATCTGGTACACTGCATTTTTAGCGGTGTTTGGTAATGTAATAGGGCCGTTCTACAGATTTTTGGTGTTGAAACCAAAAGTAGTAACGTCTTTTGCTATTTATTCTTTGAACTTGGGACTCGCAGATTTTCTGATGGGAGTGTATTTGTACACCATAGCTGGAGCCAATCTAACCTTCAGTGGTCGCTACGGAATTGAGGACGAATCGTGGAGACACAGTGCTACCTGTACTTTTGCAGGTGTTTTGGCTACTCTCTCTAGTGAGGCTTCTGCCCTTTTTGTACTCTGTATAACGGTTGACCGAATTTTCATCATCCGTTTCCCTTTCTCGGAATTCAAAACCAACACCTGTATAGCAAGACTTGTTTCGATCTTAGTGTGGTTCGTTTCTCTTCTTCTAGCTTTGACACCGTTATTTGGAAACGATTACTTCGATGGTTACTATTCTAGTTCTGGAATATGTATCTCATTACCGTTGTCCGTTCTCCGCAAACCCGGTTGGGAATATTCTATGATTATATTTGTTGGAGCCAACTTTGTATTTTTCATTGGTATTCTACTGGGGCAGTTTGTCATATTTGCTGATGTTGTTCGAATGGGGAAAGAAGTTAACTCGCACCACAAAACACAGAATAGCAGAGAAATCAATCTTGCAAAGACCCTTATCGCAGTCGCTGTAACAGACATGTTCTGTTGGATTCCAATAGGAGTGATCGGTAACTAATATAATAATACATACTTTATTTAGTTGGGGAAGAAATACAAGACAAAAAGTTGATAAATCATTTCAAACAAGGATTCATGTCACCATCTAAAACCGATGAGAAATATGCGATACCAATTAATTCGTATGCCATCGAAAAAAATATATATATAATTCTGCCTTCCATTATTTCTATAGATATCTTGTATTTCACAAACAATGGATTTCTTCGAATGTACTAAACAAAATATTTTGGTCCTTATTCAGGTTTCCTGGCATTTATTGGCATTGACGTCACGTCTAAAGTATATGCCTGGGTGATAGTCGTTGTCCTTCCCATTAACTCAGCGCTGAATCCCGTCATCTACACCTTCTCCGCCATGTTGCGACGAAGACGACGAAATGTAACTATTTACAAATACATGTTCTAGTTTTCTTAGATTATACATATGTCATTTTCCATTGAATAATTTTGTAATGTAACATATACTAGTAAAGATTTTTAGCACTGTATCTATCTGACTGCATGAATCTTTTGCAGAGCTTATCCAATAGACTCAACTATTCCCATACAAAAGAGGAGAAAAGATCAGAGGAGATTAATAGGGTATGATAATTTTCATTTGCAATGCGTTATTAAATTGACATTTCATATTTTTATAAACACAAAACACGCATATTACTTAGTAATTTTTAACAAAAGGGAATCCAATAATCGTTTTGAAAATATTTTTATCATATTTTTTGTCTATTTTTTTATCCAGTCGTCTCTTCCTGCCACCAGACAGCAGTCAGTTCAGTCAATTGAAACCGTGGTAAAATAAATCCATGGAGAAGCTATGTTGTTTGTATATATTGATCGGTTATATCAGAAAACAAATTTTAAAATTGAATAAGATTTTTATCATTATACTTGTATCATTTGTTTTCAAATGTCCAGAAATTATTACACTATTTCATTAACCATAAACAGAAAAATATATCGTGTTAAAAATATATCTCTTTTTTAAGTGACTTTTTATTATGTAAATGTTAATGTATACGATGTTCCTAGTCTTTGATTTTATATGGTTTTTATCTGAACATTATCGGCGACTTTTAATCTCATGAACAGTAATATTGTTAAACAGAAATAAATGGAAAATTTTCTAAACCTTCCATCATAAAATGCCCATCACATTGATTTAAATAGAATTTATTAACAATTTTTTGAAGGGGCGAGTTCAAGAAAAGCCTAGATAAGTATATACTTCAGCACAAACATAGCACATTCGTATTTTTTGTATTCCTTTTTTATTCACTTCCAACAGGCGCACAAATAAAGACCCAATTACATTTTAATGAAAATTCTATTACATACATACATTTCAGAAAAACGGTGTATCAAATATTCGATTATTAGAAAATAAAATTTTGAAATGAACATCACAAAAAGATCTTTGATAGTACATATATTGAGAAACAAGAAATTTACAGTTTTCGAATTTATTCTAATTGCAATAAAAGAAATTAATTTAGACTTATCAAAAGAATGCTTTGATAGATCAAATAATATTTGAAGGCTTTTAGGTATAATTTTTCAGTATTTTGAATATAAAAGATCAATATTGGTTTTCAAACAGAGGAATTCAAAAATAAATGTATGATAGGATAATTTAAAAATAATGAAAATACTAATAAAACTGAATTAAGATAATTACTGCAGGTTTTCTCTTTAAAAGAGAAAAACATGTAAAAAATATCCTATTGATTTACAACATATTACATTTTATAAAAATGATAGTTAATAATAGTTTGTGTCTATAATTTTTGTCATATAATAAATTTCTAAAAACGATATCGATTTGTTCTGGTTCTTTTCTCTCGTTGAAATAATTGATTAAAAATTTGATTAGAAAGCATCAAAGACTTAGAGGATTTGCAAAACAAGAAATTCAATACACATCATAGTTTTCCAATGAATCTATCACAAGTAATTAATATCTAATTGCTTCCAGGTTGAAGTTTCTAAAAAGTATTTCAATTGAATTTCCTCACAATCATTAACAAATTCACCTACCGTGTTCTCATTTGAACCAAATACAATCATTAAAATGTCATAATAAATAATCAAATTATATCTACATTAACAATTGACACGGAATCAAAATTTCATATTAAATAAAACAAATTAGCCAAGGCACCATACAAGTCCAATCAATATACATTCACGAGTACGTAGAAATTATGTTATACCAAAGTCATGTATTTTAAATAGTACAGATGATTTTTAAACAAACAGCACTATTTCAAATTCTGAAGCTGTATAAGAGAAGAGATATCATAACAGGTAAGCAGGGGAAATATATTCAAGATAAAATATCGACATGAGAGTGCATACATTATTTAAATATTTCCGTGCAATATTGACCATTTCTCTATCATCTGAATAAGATATGATATGCTGGGTAGGCCTGACTGTCATTAAATATCACAAACATCACAGGGTTGGAGGGGTTGTCCGACGCGGAGTCGTATGTCACGTGACCGCCAGCCCCTGGTTTCAGCGGCAAGACAAACATACCTCCACTACCCTGACAAACATCTCCGGTGGCTACTTGGACTGAGAACATGTGCTTATGTCCTCTGGAATCTGCCCTGCAATAACCGAGTGAATACGACGCATTCACAGCAAAATACATGCCAGCTCCACAAGACGTCCCTAAAAAAGAAAAATGAGTAATTCAATATCTGTGTTCGTATAATGAGCGAGTTTGGTTATGAAAGCAACTATGCCAGGAATAAATCTCCTAAAAAAATTTAATATCTTGTTTTTAACTATCAAATATATGTCATCTACAAAGAAATTAATATGCTAATGTGAAACATGCAAGCTGAGTATGATTTGAAACTATAACCATCAATAGAGATGGTTTAAAAATTGACTTGTTCAGTTTTTTCAGTACATACAGGTTAATAAACTACCTTTTAAATATTTTAGGAAACAATGATTTTAGCTAGCTCGAAAGTATATTGCATACTTAAATTAATTAATTCCAATGCATTTATCTAAGAAATGATTAATTTTTATCAAAAGGGTATACCTCCCAAAAATAGGCACATCTATACTTTTGTCTTTAACAATGGTAATATTCACATCTACACATTGTGTCCTAATTATAAAAATACAAAGTTCCATGAAATTCTATTCAGATGGGTTTAAGAGGAGTTGCACTGAAAAAGTCTTTTCTTATTTATTCAATACTGGTCAGACTTTTAACTTTTAAATGACTTTTTTATTAGAATGGACCAAACTCCACCCCTACAAAAGTAATGGATTCAAAGTTTCCTTGTAATAATTATGCACATCAGCACAATTATGTCCTAAATAACTATAAAGTTTCATGAAATAATTTTTTGGGGAATTTATGTCCTTTATTTAATACTGGTCAGACTTCTAAGTTTAAAGGGACATAAATTCGATCCAGAAAAATCATGGAAATGGTATTTCCGGATAATATGCACATCTATACATTGTGTCCTTTACATGCTTTAAATGCTTTCTTTGATGATTCATGCGGGTTATGAAGGTAGCGATCATCAAAGAAACCATTTTATTGTTTAATTACTGTCAAAACGTTACACCATAAGGAACAGTCCATTTTCCTTATATGTGAAAGTTACCATGGTAATGATAAATATAGATACTTGGAAGTTTGAACTTAGCTCGTGGAAGTCTGTGCTCTCGGTGTAGCTTTAGTAGAATCACTTAGTCAAGAAAAAAGTCACGCAAATTTAACATCAAAAGTTCAAAAAGACATCAATGATCGATGTAAAAAAATCATTATAGCTCTTCAGATAATTCTTAAAAGTAGATGGGGGAATAAGATATCGCAAATGCCCATTTGGTTTAGTCGTATAATACATTTTCAATTTAATTTTTTTTTTCCACTTAAATATATTTGATAATGTTATAAGACAAGTTTACAAAAGGACAATTTCTAACTATTATATTCAGTTTTGAATATTTTAACAAATGATAAGAAAAAAAAATAGTCCCTAAAGTTTTGGTGGTATCAAACCTACAAGGTAAAAACCCTAGCTCTATAAGGTTACCTTATGTCTGGTGCTCTAACCACTGAGCCATTTCAGTCACAACAAAGTGCGGTGTTTAAATGCTATGTGCGACTTTGGCCACGAGTTTACGGACTTCTATTATTTTTCTAATATGTTCAATTGTTGGGATACAAAATGACATTTTTAAAGTACTGGGTCATCTCTCCACGTTTTTGTTGATTGTAATCGGTTTGATTTCCATTAAACCTTATTTAGACTATGACAACAATATGGAGCTCTGACCCACTCTATAAAAGAAAACGCATTGAAGTTCTAAAAATGACACTTTTTGGAGGTTTTAACACGCATACGCTAGTTTAAATCAATATATTCCAAGTATTTAACATATTTAAGGTTTACAAATCGATTTTATGTTAAATATACATTGTTTTTAATAATTTTAAAAAGAAATTATCAGATTTGTTAATATTTTAATTTTGCAGTATCTTATCTTTTCTCATATAGGCATTTCACACGCCTTATTCACCCATTTTCTTTGATCAGCTAAACAATGCATGCATTAAAAATAGTTAATGAAACGTTTGTAAATACGTTCACAGTTCGTTTCAATGGGTCGCGAAAATGTCTAATTTCTTAAGAAATAGAGGGAAGCACCATTTAATAAATGTATTTTCTTTTAATTCAATCTTGTTTTGAAAAATAAAAACAAAATGCGACATTTAATGGAAAATATGAATAGTATATGTACTTGTCTTCATTGCTTAAATATCAGTAAATAATTGAACCATTTTATTAATTCATAAAAGACCTCGTTTGTATGCTATTCATATTGTCAAAACAAGTTTAAGTGCATTCAATTTTATTTTTTTTTTCTACTTCCCCGTACGTTCTGTTTTCCGAGAATCGACCCCCCCCCCCCACGTTACCGTTATTTCTCTGAACAGAAAATGTCCCGATTATTTATTTTTCCTAGGATTTGTGAAGATTTGATTATTGCATCTACAAGGTTGATCATTTGTTCGACTGTTTTAATTGTATAGTTGTATTTAAGTTGTATATTTTACAAATTATGCATATTTTGACATTCGATTACAGTGAATTTGAGATCTGCGAAATAGTTTCGACGTGTTTGAAGACTACTATATGCATAGAGCACTCGGACCGATGACCAAACCAAAGTCTTCCGTGCAGTATATATATTGTTGAAATACTTGTTATAAATAGCTACAAAAGGCGCGACCTAAATTACTCCCGTTTCCGAAGCGGAGAAAATCGACATCCCCATACGTTGGAATCGACTCCCCCTTACTTTTTGTCGACTCCCCCGCGTTAGGGGTTGTATACGGTGTATCTTCTTATTCATTTTAAGCATAAATAAAGAGTTCCTTGCGTTTTATTCATTCATTTTAGGTCTAAAACTAGAATTTTTGCTTCAATTTGCAACATTCAAAATGTAAAGAAAAGCTTTGTTTACACAGCAAAGAATTGTTATCTATGTAACTTGCTTATATCTCAACGAATGGCACTCAAATTTTGGTTGCTTATTAAAAATGCCTTACTGAAGCATTGTAAACATTAAAATCGGAAAAATAATTTTTGACCAAAATTGTGACCATGTCCCTTTGAAGCCTACGAAGATTCTTGAAATTCTGTAGAGTGATTTATGAGAATTTGCACTCACAAACTGTTCTGTCCTTTTTTCAATAAATGGCCAAATTAAAATTTCAAGTTCAAAAGAACCAAAATTCGAAGTTAAAAATTATAAATCTTAATTATACATACAGCACAAATTACCGTGTTTGCCACAGTAACTTCTGTTGAATCCATTGTTTATAATCTTATCCACCGTTTCGGGGTATGTTCCATGCCACAGCCATTGCTCGGGGTCCTTTTTATTCCTGATGCTAATTTCTTTCCTTTTGGCAGCATATTGTTGATACAGGGATGGATTCTGAACTCTTCTTATCTAATTTACAGTACTCCGCATCAGAATGATATCAAATAAGGATTAAAATAAAATTCAAAAGCAATGTTTTCCCCATAGTGTACCAGAGTGTCCTATATATATTTTCAAATAAATGTACTGTTATAAAAATTCATGATTAAGTTAAATTGTTCATTCTTGTACATCTAGCCATCTCTAATCTTGAATAAGAGATGAATTTAGAAATTGATTAATGGAAAAATGGAAAAACTGTTAATGGATTTAGATGCAAAATTGATAATCCAAAGTGTATCCTTCCTTAACTAACACATATGATCTTGCATAAAGTTTTTATTTTTCAAGTCATAAAAAAAATTAAATTCTACACAATAATCTAATGGTTTGAAAACCACTTTGACCATGAGAATTCACATTTCAGTTCAGTACAGTACATATCAAATGTTCATGTTAAATTCAACACAGATTGCTAGTATCAAGAAAAATGCATTCCCTGTAAGGTGATTTTGTTGATTAATATTCATTTCCTTCTCATTCATAGGACATTCACTTAGCATGCTGATTTTATATGTTGTGAAAGCCCAGGAGGTCAAATTAAGTGTTGAAAAAAAATATTACAATATATAAAGTCATTATTACGATATTACAACTTTTGAAATAGTCATTTCACCATTAATATTTATATGTCAATTCAAGATAATTACAATTTATTTATTGATAATAACTTAATCTTTCTAATTCCAGTTAGTATAGTAACATTTCAGATAAAAATGACAACATTTAAAAGTAATACAAAATTCCTTTTTATATCATAATATTTACTTTTATCTCTTTATGATGTTTTATCTTGCAGTAAGGAATGTGATGATGTTTTCATCTTGTCCTTATAATTTTAAATCTCTAATGATTTCTTTAAATAATATCTTCAACTTTAATTAGACCTCAATTAAGACTGAGAATTCCTAATCTGTAAATGAAACCAAACCTCTACAATTTCTTTCACCTCATAAGAGGCAGACATCTGTGTCTTTAGCTTCCGAACTATTTTCTACGTAATAAATTAGTTTAAATTTTTCAAAACTAATATTTGATTAAGTGTGCATGCACGCTGCAAAAATACTGGTATAAATTCATATTGGATGATTTAACATAGAGATATTTAGTAATGGAAAAGCATTTTGACTTAATTTAAATTGTACTTCAAGTAAAGAATGCACATTGGTTCAAAAGTAATCAAATATTAAAGCTATACATGCCGTATTCAATAAATGTTTCTAAAGAAAGAAATTTTTATGTTTTTTTTATCAAGCTACATAAGTTATAAACTTTCTGCAAATTATTCAATTCAATTCAAATGCATTTAAATGTATTAATGAATATAATTTCCCATCAATTTTATACAATCCGATCTGTACTGTAAACGCCCAGTTTGAAATATTCATTATCTTGTGATGTCACAAGCTTTTTCAGTAAATAAAGAAGTCGATATGGAAGCATTGTGGTAGTGGGCTAACAGATTCGGAGACAAAAGAAAGAAAACAACAGTCGAGGGCCCCTCAATTTTTATATTGATGTTCTATTCTATTTATTATCATGATATAATTTATTCTTTCGTAAGGAAAGTAATGAATGAATAATTTTTTTGCCAATGTCAGAAAAGTGTTTTCGTCCTACAAATGTATTTAATTTAGCAAATAAACTTGCTGTCATACCTCTTCCCCAACGCTGTTTCTCTTGATAACGTTTCCCGCGTAATTGTGCAAATGTACATACATAAATCGTTTATGAATATGCAGAAGAATTTATCCAGTTCTCCATACATTAAATAACCTTATTTCTCAATAATTACAAATGAATAACCTGTCGCATTTGCCACAATGTTTTCTTTTAAGCAGCTTATCATACTGAGAAACTGTGGGTCTGGTTTTCAACATAGCAAAAAAGGCGTTATGAATGGCATTATAACTTTAAAATACTATGAAAATGGATCAGTTGTGATGTGATGTGTCTTAGATACCGTATATGTTATGAGTTCATTTTAATCAACTTTATATAAGGCTGTTTGAGAACCATAAAATACTACATTGAAAGATGGCATTATTTTGCCTAAAGGATATTTTACTGCAGGTGCTATACCCTCAAAAGAAGCTTGTATAAAATGTTTAACTTTCAAAATCTTTTTAAATTTTACTAATACTTCTGACCAATAAGGATTATTTTGACCTCACTGACACCAGTGTGTACTGATTTTCTTTAAATAAGGAATAGAGCATTTATCCCCAGAGTTTTAAATTGCTACTAAAAACCAAAAGTATCAGACAAAAAAGTGAAGGCATGGTATAGTTTGGTAGTAAATAAGATAAACTGAATTTACATTTAATAAATGCCAATTGTAGTTCATGTGTCAAATTAAACACTAAACTTTATATGGTGTCATATCATTAGAAGAGACACTCATTTCTATGTTAATATCAGCATGCCTGGAAGTTGAGCGTAAGAATTTGTGTTGTGACCACAATTTACAGTTGAGATAATGTCTTTTTTGTATATACCTCTATTTATATGTACACTACAGATACTCTGTAGGCACAGAAAGGTGTGCCTAGATGTACCCTTTTTAGTAAAGATGTGTTTTATATTGGTGAGATTTGGGCTTTTTGCAAGTCTCCCACAACATATGGGAGAGTTAGCAAGTATGTAAATGTAACCTTAAACAACAGGCAAATTGTTTATACTGCTCATCTGTGTAAAAACAATTCAAGACTTTCCTTATATAATCGTTAGTTATATATGTACTTTTCATCCCTCCTTGGACAACCCCTGCCCCCTGGTGTTTGGGTCAATTTTCTTGTAAAAAGGATTTTAAAAAACAATATAATGGTCAACTGCATAATGCATAATTGTGCTGCAATAATATATATGCCTTACATGATTTATTACACTACGCATAGCCATTCAATGAATATTCATGTATCTCTTACCTCTGATATGGAAACAGAACCACCACTGGTGGCATTGAACCGAGCTAGTACATCCTTGTATTCTCTGTCATGTGGTGACAGCTTGATTTCCACCAGTGTCTGGTCACTCTTCATGTGGGCCCATTTGACAGGCAAACCAACAGAAATACCACCTAAACATAATAGCATAATTTACATACCAGAAATTAAATACCCATCCATTTTACTGTCAAATCTTTCTCATTGACTACACAACTATCATTATCTGAGGAATATCTTTCAATAAACATGGCATGATCATCACATTTAAATATACATGTGTCCTAACATGGGAATGCCTACCTGCCTTGTCCATTCTTCTTATCTTGTATTTCTTCCTATAGTTACTTTTCTCATATTCTTCCATTTTTCCAAAGTCAATAACATATTCTGTGCCTGTTCTATCTCTGACAACACAACTACCGGTATTTTTCTGTTCCTTGTAAGCCGTTTCTATCTCCAGGTTGATTTCATCTCTAAAAGTCATCCATTTGTCAGGTGAAGCTTCATACTGCCATTTGACATACATTTGGATTGCCCTCGCTTTTTCCTTGTATTTCACTTCATGCAGGTATTTAGGAATATCCACAGTGGCCTCATTGACTTCATTTGAAGGTCCCTTTAAAAGAATTTTACTTCCTGTGAAAATGCAATAAGTTCCTTTTGCAATCCTTTTCGTTGCATCTGTCTGCAAAACAAATTCTCACTCACTCATCATTATCACAGTGTGTGCTTACTGTTTATTTACAATTAAATTGAAAAATATGGTAAATGTTCACACTTTTCAAAATTCAATTCAAACGTACCCTTCTGTAAACTTGATCCTATGAAACCATAGCAATGGAGGGTATTATAATAGATCATTGTTTGGACTAAATATATACATGTACAATGTTAGTAATCCCATTGTGAATACTCAGACCTTCATATATCAAACATTTTAATATTTATTATAAGATCAATTTTTAGCCATTCTAAATGGACATTCTTAAAAAATGTTTACAACAGAGGCCTTATTATTGAAAGCCTATTGCATTGTAAGAAATAATCAGATCTACTAATCAACTTAATCTTACCTGTCTATCATTCCATTTTTGCTCTGGTGCATCAATGTCTGAACACTTGTACATCTCATTCAGACTCTTTTTAGCTTTTCTGATGTTTTCATCTGTGTTGGACAGAATCAGGAGTGTGACATTTTCCTCCACTGGTTGTAGCATCCAACCCAT
Source organism: Magallana nippona (assembly GCA_033439105.1). Classification (NCBI taxonomy): domain Eukaryota; kingdom Metazoa; phylum Mollusca; class Bivalvia; order Ostreida; family Ostreidae; genus Magallana; species Magallana nippona. The sequence continues at coordinate 24,867,755 of CM065920.1, read as the reverse complement.
GCTACCACGATTACCACTATGATGTCGCTGGTATTGAGTTCGTTCTCTGCTGGTATCATCAACATCGTCATATATTGCATCTACCAGAAGTACATGGTGTATTGATTAAATAATCAAATTTTACCATGGGCATTCATAATTTAAATTTTTAATATAATTTCACAAGTTGCTCAAGTTAAAACACTTCTTTTTCAAAATTGTTACTTATTACTTAAATTATCACATTTCAGCACAGATCCTCCTCATGATCTTTTTGTTTTCTAACCTTTTGACCATCCCTGAATTGTGTTTGCAATTTTTCCCAGATTTCTTTTACCACTTATATGAACATTTTAAATAAATTCGGATAGCTTTTTTTTTGTTCTTCACTTCTTTATATCAGTACACGAGTACGCTGTACACAGTCAATAATGTTTATCCAGTACTTTTGTGACAATCCAATTTTTGCCCTTTTTCCGATCGCTGTCACATCACAAAAAATATTAAATACAATATTTTGTTTGGTAATGTAAGTTATAATAAACTTTTTAAAGTGACTTGCACAAACTTGAAAGTAAACCGTCCAACGTAGCTATAGCTTGGCCATTCCTTTCCAGTGAGCCCGTCTAAAAATAGGCTCACAAGTCTTGCAGTCACCTGAGTAACATAAGTAGTTGGATCTATCAGTGAGTTTCATGGTTGCATTTTAAGCTTCCTTTTGGAGTCTTAACCCTAATCGGAGAATAGCCTTAGCGCACCTTTGTGATTGAGGTTGCTCTTTTAAATCCTCTTCAATTATTAAAGTATTGTGAAGGCAACGGAATTTTTTAATGTATTCACTATAGGATACTGTGTAAAATTAGTTCCAAAATCACAATTTCAAAGAGGATATATAAATAAGAACAATGTATCTATTTTATCCCCCTTGACTGCGAAAGAACAGAAGAAATATTACAAGATGCCCTTGGGCCACATCGCTCACCTGAGCAACAATGGTTTTATATGGGCGTTTAAAGGATATTGTGCCATATGGCCATAAAGTTAATCTTTGACATATATACCATTATGGAATACCATTTTTACCGAAAATAAAAATATCATTTGCAAGATATATAACTAAATTTTGGGTAGGGTTCACTGTTAAATTCCAATTGCCTTTATTTAGCCCCCCCCCCTCCCACCCCACTTTATAAAGCGATCAAAATATATGATAGCATATATGTACATTTTCTCCATCAACTACTTACTAGTAGTTATTGTTATTTTATTCAAAAATTTCCTGTATGTGAAAGAAGAAAATTGTACTCAATGCGCTCAATTCCTCAAATTAAAACATTCAAATATTAAATTGGTCTTCCCCATTATAAACGATTGTTGTTTACCTGACATAACTTGTGTGACGTTTTATAATTCACTTGATCGATGAATACACTCGACTGAAAATGTTGTCACGGATTTGATTCCCGGTCCAGCCATTATGTTAAAAAGCTATTCTAATTGTGTATTGACAGGCATATCACTCTAATGTACTGTAGTAGTTGGGGCTATATCGACCGTGGATATCTGCCTGGATGAGTGGATGGCTGAGTGGTAGAGCTCCTGACTGCAGTTGCATGGGTCCCGGTTTGATTCCCGATGTTTTAAATGTATTTATATGCTCATTCCTCTTTTCCTATTACATTGCTTCGAAAACAAACCCCTGGAAATAACAGGTGAACACCTGCCAAAGGAAAGAATCACAGGTGATCTCCGAGGGCAAAGATCATTTAAAAAGGGAGGAATGTAGTAATTGGGGCTATATCATTGACCGTTGATATCGGCCTGGAAGGCTCAGTGGTAGAGCTCCTGACTGGAGTTGCAGGGGTCCCGGATTTGATTCCCGGTCCAGCCATATGTTTTCAATGTATTGTAACCGGGAACAGAGGATTGTGGGACTGTAAAGGAACTCTATATTTTCGTAAGTTCAAATTTTACCAATTGATTAAGTTTCCAAGAATTCTTACATAAAAATAAAGCCCAAAATTCTACTGTTTAAAGGTTATACCTAGGTTCTGTATTGATTTCCAGATTATGTTCAACATCTTGTTATATAGATTAAAAGACTTGAAAAGTTTCAATAATTTATTATAACAAAAGTAAATGTGATTTTAAAACAATTGATAACAAATAACAAGTATAATTTTCCAAAAATATAACAGGAGGAGTGTTAATATTCAATACTCTCAAAAAAAATTACTAGAAATATGAAAATATTTTGCAAAAATTTAACAATAGAAATAAGTTATGAAGGAGGGATGAAATAATGTATTTATTGCACTAGGGGGTGGCGATACTTTTAAGAGAAGGATAAAGGTCAATAATGGGCACAGGAATTACCAGGTATAAAAATAGTAATACTGAAATATACGACAGACAATATTGAATCAGACTAGCTAAATGTAATGGATATCTAATTCAACCCTGAACCAATCAGTGACTCTACTGAAGCTACATTATAGGTTACTAAATTTATTCTACCAAATAACTATATATCTGATATGCTCATTTCCTCCTTTCCTATAACAGTACTAAGGCCCAACCATTATTTTCATCTTTAATAATAAAAAAAAAAACTAATGGCTACAAAGTTGATTTTCCGCTTCAATATTTTCTCAAAAACAACAATAATGCATTTATCCTCATAATAATAATGTATCAGAACTATTAAAACTGTTCAAAAGATGTCGTTTTTGTTTACTCGTGTTTGAAAAACTATCAAAATTGGCGTGGATTTCATATAATTCATTGCATAAGAAGGGGCCCCAGAAAGTATATGAAGTTTTAGCATAACATCCTTTTAATTTTTTCTGTACAAGCATTTAAGGTTTTGGATGTACAATTAAGCATGAGAGCTCGGGATTTTCCGGGATGAGCTCGGTAGATCACTGGTATTAAGCCGATATGGGTACCATTTGGTACGCATATCATAAAATGGCGACAAGCTCTGTAGGTTCGGAAGTTTACACTGCTATATTTATTTATTAAGGTCGTATTTAGCGGGTAAAACATAAATGTTTGAAGAGCTACTGAGTGTTCACATGTAGCAACTTATAAAATAAACCAAAACCGCATATTAATTGAATTTTCCTCCAATAATGAAAATCCAGATGATATGCGTACCTACGACATATTTTATTTTCTGGATATACGTACCATAATTTGATGACATGGGTACCAGCTACTTTCCTATTATATATTGTGTGTTCTTATTTTCATTGAACTGTGCGGTTTTGTTGAAACGTTGAATGTATTTGTATTATTAATGTATATTGTTTTATTATCGATATCCCCAATGCAGAGTGTCAGTACGTTGAAAACTTAGGCATATACTTCATAGTAGCGGGAAATAAATACCAGTATTCATATTGTCAATATATCATACAAAATTAATGTCATTGTTGAAAAAATCGGTTTTGATATACGCTTAATACTGAACCTCGATTCTGGCAACACTTCTTTTTCGGAGAATTTAGAAACAATAATGGATGAATCCCATGGAAGTAGATAAAAGCATTCAAATACATATAGTTGTAAAGAAATAATCCCATATTTAATGTCAGTTGTTTTAAAATGATAAATACACTGAGAATTAAATGGTTCCTGCTTTATTATTACAACAGAATTCATCATTAAACGGTAATATTTTTGGAATATAGTCATCAATTTGTTTATTGTTTCATTCGTTATTTTTTCTAATTTTGTAACATATTTTTATTAACAAACTCATTTTTCAAATTTGAGTACTATTTTGGGAAAGAATTTGAAGGACTCTGCATATCTGTATCGTTCGAACTTGAATATTGAAAATAGAATTAAAGTGAAATTTTGGTAATCCGACGATTAAATAGCATGTAATTTGAATCACACAGATTTCTCACTGGGTTGTTTTTTTTTTTAAGAAATACAGTGTAATGTATTTCAATTTCCTTTTTAATATTATTTTACATGAAATTAATTGGGAATTTTTTTGGTCAAAGCAGCTTGTAGATTTAAGGATCTCTGATCACTAGCACCCCAAAACAAAAACAAAGAGGTATGAAAATATTTCTTTACACTGTACGGTTTCCGTTTAAGAGGGCTCGAAGATTGTCGCCAATTTTTAGACTGTATTTATTTCTTTTAAAAGGACAGCTCTATATAAGAATATAGGAAAATGCCAAATTTAACGGTAAAATATATACTTTTTTTTTACTAAATAATAGTTTATAGCTAAGGGGATCATATCGTAAAATATAAGGAAGATTAGATGGCTAATTTGTTGATCACCCAGCCTCCTTAAATTACATTTATATTCCACAATTACTTTTGATTATGTTTATTCTGATTTCCAATGCATGTTGTCTACTACCTTGTCTACAATACATACGATGTAGGTATTTTACGTGTAAAAATATCTCTGTAAATATATTTTTTAAAGATGATGGCAAGGTATTTGAAGTTTGTGGAAAGTTGTATGGTTCGAAGCGAGGTTTACAAAAACATAAAATGTCGTAGCACACAAAGGAATTTATTAACATCTACCGATTAATTTCTCCTCTTTGTCTCAAGATAAAAAACCCGATTGTGATTCATAGCCCTGAAGAAACTGACAGGACGAAAATTTTCAAGCCCTGTTTATCGATTGGTCGAAACCTAAATCGACTTAAGGAAAATCTCGGACTGCACGAAAACATCAGGATGATGTCAGAATCAATTACAGTCGAAGTCTTTTATATACTATATATAGTAACGTACTGATGTACATTAACAATAAATAAGTAAATTTTACTTACTTTTTACGATCAATTTATTAATTTGTTAAAAGAAAGATGTAAATATAAACAATAAAATGCTTTCTTTGATTATCCATGCGGGTTATGAAGGTAGCAATCATTGCAGAAAAAATTTAAATAATATTTATAACAATAATATTTATTTTTTTTCCCCTGCAATTTCGCCACCTTCATGTCCCGCATGGATCATCAAAGAAAACATTTTATTGTTTAAATAAATTCAAGCATTTTGTTGTTTAAATAAATTCAAGACCAGATTTAAGTCACACTTGAGCTACATTTAAATATAAGCTATTTTAATATTGTCACAGGATTAATTATTTTATTTAATTATTCGTCATAATTGCGTTCATTTATTTCAACATTTCATGTTTTCATTTTCCATTGTTCATTTGTTTCCATTCGAGCTGTTTCATTCATTCATACATTCATTCATAGTATGATAGTAGTACGAGAGGTCACGTGGTTACGTTTGGCGGGTGGATCGGTGAATGAATGGATGTGTTACACTGGTTTTTCGGGTTTGAGTGAGTGAGTGCGCATGTCAGTTTATATAATCTAAATTTTAGCACGAACTTTTAGAATTAATATCATGACGCCACCCAAGACAGACGGTTGATGTGTGCTTCTTAGCTTTGTCAACTCGACTAACTAATTATTTAGTAGTCATATATCGCTGTTATACTTGGTGAGTTATTTTGATTAAATATATGTAATTTAAATTCTATCTAACTAAATATAAAGTTTAATGAGTGAATGTGTAGAGAATGAGAGTGCTTTATAAAATTATAATTGTATATGATTATAGATCACCATGTGGAAACCATTTATAAAATAATCAGAAGACGAGAATAAATTCAGTATTAATAATTCCACAAAAAGGCCTTGCAGTTCTGGTTCCCAATGTAGCTCCGAAGATATATATATATATATATATATATATATATATATATATATATATATATATATATATATATATATATATATATATATATATATATATAAAAGCTACCCCTTTACAATTTTTTTTTTATTGATGAAGAAATAGAAGCATTGGGTATCCTCACTCACACACGCATGCACGCACGCACACCCACCCACGTACATCTTACCGATGGTACGCATATCCAGAAATTCTTATTTGTTTTATGGTATATATGTTTATGTAGATACGAATATCATTGGGATTTTAATTTATGGAGGAAATATCAATTTATATGCGGTTTTGGTTTATTTTATAAGTTGCTACATGTGAACACTCAGTAGCCCTCCAAACATTTATGTTTTACCCGCTGAAATACGACCTGAATAAATAAATATAGCACTGTAAACTTCCGAACCTACAGAGCTTGTCGCCATTTTAAGATATGCGTAACAAATGGTACGCATATCGGCTTAATACCAGTGTAGATTACGGAGATTGAAATAAATTTTCAAAATGTGGAACCATTTTTGATTAAACATAATAAACAGTTAAGAATAAACATTTGATGCATAAAGTGAAGCAAGATTTTTTTTCTTAATTTTAAAACAAAATATTTCAACTTTTTACTCTTACGCTGATTATGACGTTGTAGAAGCTTTAGGTCATTTGCCGTTGTATGACGTTATTTCTTTTTCCCGCGGCGCTCTTGCGATAACGTAAAGAAAAAAACCCTCTAATTTGTAGAGTGAAGTTTGCAGTGCCTAAGTCACGTATTCCGTCGAAAAATAGGTCGGTTTAATAATTGATTTCGTAGATTTTGTGACTGTGCATAAATTGAATTTGGGGTAATCCGGTAATTGTATGACCCTATTTAATTTTTTTAATTTTTTGTATACCTAATTTCATTATACATACAGAATGTTTCGGACCCAAAATTTGTATAACGGCGTATTTACCACTAACTATTTTTAATAAGTACCATGAATACGGGTTTCCTAGTTAAATTGCTTGTACACGTTTATTGTAATCATTGTGTTTAAACATCTACTTGTTATTTTCCGTTAATGAAGTTTACAAGAGTCAAAAAATAAAATTTCCAATCACTGATTGTATTTTTTCATCGGGATTCCAAACAATTTTCTTCCCTTTCATTTCATATTATGTGCATGAACATTATATTATTAACTCTTTTTTTAATTGCTGGATTTTCTATCATTCAACTTATACTATTAAATACTGATTCCGACTGCTTTAAAGTCAATTTGTTTCAGTTGGCTGTTGACATAAAAGAGGCGCGTTACCATCCAATGAAATCAAATACTCAAAATTTGATTGACAGGTTCACCCATACTTATCCATACCTATCAAATGAGTATATATGATATATACGTTACCAGGCATTATTTTTTGGTCAATTGTACATCTGATACCTTAATGTTTAGCGAGACCTTTATAATGATCAACCAAAGTTTCAGCATCAATCGTAAACTTATAAGCAAGATACAGAGCTCACAATTCTGCTAGATTTGAGTCATGTTTTTGTTTACATGAGTTTATAATTTCAACTTCCGGTTTTTAAACAAGTAAAACAGGAAAATGCACTAAAACAGAGAAAGAGCACAATTTATTTTTCAAAATAAATCATTTATATACATAAATATTTCTATCAGTGAAAATTATCTCTGTTTAGACTGAAAATGCTGAGCATCTTAACAAAACACATTGCATTAATCAACCATAACGCAGAGATCATCAAGATCTCATGGTCATACCGAATTTTAGTATGTTGATATTGCATCAGATTTTCAATTTGGCTCATTTTGAGCAAGGAAACAATCAGCTATCTGATTTACCAAAGTCTATGTTTGATTTGATACGTAAAAATTCTAAAATACAGGCGATAGTTCCCCAAGTTAAAAAACATAACAATGTTAGCTTTTTTAAAGCTAAGAAAGTCAGCCAGTGGAATATAAATTTTAGGTTACAAGAGACTACACAATCTATAAAAATAGTTTCCAGGTCAATAATAATATGCAGATGTACATTTATTTGTATGACTGTATGTGAGGAGACGTGAAGCGGTGTACACGTTGATAAACAAGTTGATGAAACATGACTATCAACAGTCTCGTTTGAAGTCATCTTTTCGTAAGTTCTATGGTTAATACAACGACCTTGTCAGCAAATACAATCTTCCACTGGGTCGCATGCTGACTGACGTTTTTTCATTCTAATTGTTAGACCATAATTAATCAACTAATTGTCTATGGACTTTTTCCGTTTTTTCCCGATTACGAGAAAGAGAACAAGGCGGTCAGCAAAGGATTCTCACTCTTCCTAGACACCTGATCCTACGTCTATCTTTTAAGAGGTCTGTGTTTCCATAAGGATTATTTATGCTACATTACGTTGAAATTTGACTCAGTAGTTCTTGAGAAGAAACTTTTTAAAAATGTACTCCCCTTTTTTTACAGTTTCGAGGTTTTCTCCAATTTGAATGAAAACTGGCCTTTCATTTCTGCAATTTATATTCACCTTTCCATAGGGATGCTTTATGCCAAATTTGGTTGAAATGGGCCAAGTGGTTTTAGAGAAGAAGTTGAAAATGTGAAAAGTTTACAGATGGACGGACAGACGGACAGACCGACGACAGACAAAATGTGATCAGAAAAGCTCACATGAGCTTTTAGATCAGGTGAGCTAATAAGAGGACTACATTTGATATGGTCAAATATATGTCCCTCATTTTAACCAATTTTTAAATAGTATCGTATTAAAATTAAATCTTCATAAAACTTTAAACAGAGGATGTCTATCACATTAATATTGTTCCAGTCATCATTGTCCAATAACTGTTCATCTATCACGTCACTAAAATGATCTAATCCCCGCAATTTTGCAAATAAAATGAAAATACTGTCATTTTTCCTTAACATTTTCCCTTTGGAAGTAAATAGCGCAGGTCTGCTCAACTACGATTTTTACATATGATTTGCTTATATAATTATACACATCATAGTTAAAAATGGTACTTAAGCCAGAATACCCTCGATGTTTCCCAGTCAAAAAACCGTGGGAAAACACCCTTTTTTCTCCAAAACACTTATTAATTAAAAAAAGAGACTATCTTCATAACGTCATTTCTACATTATGACGTCACTTGGGTGATAACGTTTTACATTCTTATTTTCAATATGTGTTCAACTATCTTTAACCTTATTTTTAAAGCTCTCTATAGAACTTTGGGGGCAAGAAATGCATAAAACCCCATTTAGTCCTTTCATCTATTGTCACTATGTGGCCACTTTGGCCATACCCAAGGGCCTGAACCACTGACCCAAAGCCATGAATTTCACAATTTAGGTAAAGGGCTTCATGGTCATCTAATAACCACGCATTCGGACCCTGTTGCTCCATATTTATTCATTCTATGTGCTAAGATCCTTGTAATACTGATTAAACAAAACAATGACATAAAGGGTATATGTATAAATAACACAGAACACAAAATATCACAATATGCAGATGACACTTCACTAGTCCTTGATGGTTCACCTAAATCTCTTTTTGCAGCTTTAGATACTATAGATTTCTATTCTAGTTTTTGTGGTTTGAAGATAAATACTTGTAAGACAAAAATAATTTGGATTGGTTCCAAAAAAATTTTTGATTAAGTTTATCATCATACAAGATGGAAGTTGGATTGGAGATCAACAACTTTTAATCTATTAGGTATTCAGTTTTCAGTTGATCTTAACGAAATTATAGATATTAATTTTGGGCTTCAAATCCCAAAAATTATTGCACTTATTGAACATTGGAAACGAAGAATTCTTACTCCTATTGGCAGAATTACTGTTATTAAAAGTTTGCTTATCCCAAAATTAAACCACTTGTTCATTTCACTGCCTACTCCAAAAAGGAAGACAATTTTATACCTATATAAATGTATCTTTGAATTTTTGTGGAAATCTAAGGTAGATAAAGTTAAGAGATCAGTTATAACACAAGACTATCTTTCAGGGGGTATGAAAATGATTGATATAAACAACTGTATTACATCCCTTAAATGTCCATGGATAAAAAGGTTAACAAAATCATATAAACCATGGATGGATATTTTTTTACCATCAATGGACATGATTTTTTACAGAAATTATATGATTTTGGAGACACTTTTGTATTGGAATGCCTAAATAAAGAAAACAATGCCTTTTGGAAAGATGTTCTCTATTCTTGGTCATGTTATATAAAAGCTATTAATAATCATCCAACCATCATTAAAGACAACATTTTAAATGTTCCAGTATGGTATAATTCCAATATAAAAGTAGCCAACAAAACAGTTTTTTATAAACCCTGGTATAAAAATGGGGTAAAGGCAGTGAAAGATTTTCTTGATGAGGATTGTAATCTTTTAGTTTTTGATGTATTTAAACGCATACATAACCTCAATGATATATGTATTATGCAATATAACAGCATTACAACATCGATTTTGAAATGTTTGAAATTATTATCTATTGATAGGACTTCTGTTAAAAGAATTCCTAATCCATGTATGCCAGTTTTTTGCAACCTGTTTTAATATCAGAAAAATGTACTAAAAACATTTACAACTATTTGAACGAGAAAGAGGTTGTCCCAACTGCTATAAATAAATGGAGGACAGAACTAACTCCATATGGGGTTGATGATATTTCAGTAAATGGTGTTTTTAAGATTTGTTTTAAAACAACCAACGATTCTTCTGTTCAATGGTTACAGTTTAGAATTTTACTCAGAATTCTTCCAGTTCGATATTATCTTAAGAAAATTAATATTAAGTCTTTTGACAGCTGTGGGTTTTGTAAGGAAAATGTAGAAACCATAGTCCATGGGTTTTTTTCTTGTGATATAATACATACTCCGTGGAGTGAATTGAGTCTTCATATTTACAGAAAGACTTTTGAAAGAATTGGATTTAATGTATCAAATATCATATTCGGTGAACTTCCATTGACATGTCATAACAAAGTTATTAATTTTATTATTCTATCTATGAAACAATACTTATTTTCTTGTCTGATTTTTTTCTTCTTCAAGCAAGTAACCACTGCTTAGCATTATAAAAGTGCTTGTACATAGATTTTGTTATTTAAATATGCAGGCGAGTGTGTGAGTTGGTGTGTATGTGCGTGGTTTTATGGGTGTAATTGTGCGTATGCTTGTATTTCATAAATAAATAAATTATATAAAAAAAAACTGCAACTCACATTCAGCAATTTTTATAGGTAAACTATAGGGTGTTCTTCTATAGCCACTCTCCCTATTCTCTTTAATGTGCCATAATCCTTCTTTATTTGAAATGATGCAGGATGTTTCTTTCCCAGCTTTTTTCATGGCTTCTCGGCCTTTACTTGAGTTGAAGAACACTTTAGCTTCAGGTTTATTTAAGCTGCAAGACTCTTCACGGAGGCGTTTAATAAATCTCATCAAATTATCATAGGCTTTTTTTACATCTTCATCATTGCCTGTAATTTCTATTGAACAGTCTGATTGATTTTGTTTTATTTCTAACTCTTTTGAGGTACTTGCATTTGCGATTTGCCCAATTTTATTTTGTCCAAAATATTTTATGTAGCTGAATTGTTGCTGAGACAAATTCACAACTTTGCGATCAATGCAGCATTTCTTAGAACAGCTTTTCAAAACGTGTTCTATCTGCTTGTATACATTTTCAAAAATATCTCTAGTAGCAGTAACACAAACTTCAGAGCTTGAAGAAGAAACGTTCAGCTTCTCATCATGTTTGTCTCTTAGATCCTTTACACAAGCTTGCCAGTCATGCATAGTCAAAACTTTTACAAGGTTTTTCATTTGAATTCTTTTCTCTGGAATAAACTCCTGGAAGATCTCCAAAGCTTCATCAACCATTCTCGAGTTTGATGATGTCATTTCAATTTTGTCTTCTGTCACATTCCAAACTGCCTTGTTGCCTTTAGCTTTCATTTCTGCAATAAAACTTTCTTTCACTTCTTTCTCCATAAATATTTCATAACGTCCTTTCGAAATGTTCAAAGATTTTGACTTTGTTTTCATCAAATACTCATGCATACTGATCAAAGCCTCATTAACTTCTGTAGGCTTTCCAGTCAAAGTCACCTCTTTTTTGTTGATTTCAACCTGAAAATCAAGATCTGGAAAATCACTCATCAATTTCATCCCTATATGAGTTTTCCAAAGTTTCTGGCACTTATGAAAGTCCAATGGTATGTTTTTTATGATTTTCTCTGTTTGAATTTGAATTTTGGATTCCTCTGTTTTGATAAGATCTAGAATTATCCGGGTAAGGGCTTCGGAATTTTCCTCATAACCAGCTACTATAACTGCGTGATTTTTCATTTCCAAAATGATAGCCACTCTATCTGGGTGATCGGTATTCAATTTTTTCAACTGGGCCAGAAATGTTGGCCATGCCTCTGGTAATATAGAATGTTTTTGACATACATATCTTTTCATATGTGTATCCATCTCAGCCAGAGCTTCTTCTCTCCAACGTTTCAGAATTTTTTTTGCATTCTTTACATCTTTGGTAACTGTACATTGTAACCTGACAATAAAATCTGAACGCAATATTGGCCATTCTATCTTGACAAACTTCTTCTGTAAAGCCTTTTCAATGTGGCTACATTCTGCAACACAGTTTTTGACAAACTTAATGAGATATATATTACTCTCATAGGAGACGTATGGCATGTCATCCCAATTCATTGCTTCTTCAGGCAAACCCAGACATGGAAAGTACGTCTGTGCTTGTATTTCTCTACCAGAAATTGTAAACTTTCCTTTTTCTGCAACATTGCTTGCGTCTGAAAGAAAGAATTATTCACTTTTTTCATAGTGTATGCTAATATTGTGCCTTATTTATGCATAGTAAAACTTGCTCATAAGGATCTCAGTTATAAAAACATAATCTAAGTCATACATTTTGTAAGTTACAAGTTACATCTTTTCATCATCCCCTATTTATATAACACTCTCATAAAAGGACATGTCATGAAGCGTCTAGGTTAAAAGAAGTAAAACTTCATGACTTAAATCTTCCTTATTAACTTGTTTTACTGAAAAAATATTTTTATCATTATGTTAGCACTATCAGCAAGTTTTATGCGTGTACAAAAGAATGTTTAACACTGAATACAAAACAAACTCAAACATTAGTGGCTAAGAATGTATTAAAAATTGAAGATTAAAACTGGATTTTGAAGAAGATAGTTAAATATGATATGACTTGATATTTAGATTTTTATAATCAGCTAGTCAATGATAATAGTCTCATATGGCCGTCAACTCGTCAAAGCTCAATTTTTATAAACCTCGTATTTCAATTGTTTATAATTCAAATTATTTCTTATTTGATCAGTACTTTTTTCACACATCGAGCAATTAATTTTACTGATACCAAATGATTGGTACATATCAAGCCCAAGCCTCAATGGCTCAGTGGCCATGCTTTTGTGACCATAATTCTTTCGATCTTACTAATAATTGGCAATGCTTAATAATTGACCAATCTTTGTCGCATATTGGTTGGATGTGTAATAAAATCTGTTTAAAGCTTTTAAGCATCATGTACAAACTTGATATGATTCCTCTATTTTCCTACCCTCTGTTCCAAAAGACCCGTCAACTTGAAAATGACAAAATCTTATTAAGGAATTCTACTAGGGATTTTAAAACTTCTCACTTCAGTCAACTGTTTTGGATACTGGTAAGTTTGCCAGAGGGAATAATTTTAGAATCACCATTATCAAAATAAGCTTTGGAGAATATTGCTCTTCTTTTGAATTAAATAAGATAATTTTGAACAATTGATAAATAACATTACTAACGCAAAAGAAATGTAGAAATACAGGTAGAATCAAAGAGAGTTTAATTTCTTATGTGAAACAGTATGTTGTTAAAGCGGCATGATAACGATTTTAGTCAAAACTTATTTTTCATTTTTAATGTTTACAGTGCTTCAGATTGGAACTATTTATTTATGTTCAAAACGAATTACCAGATGGAAAAAATTGAAAAAGAGCCTTTACCGGTAAATTGATCTAATGTAAACAAAAACAGGGCACGAGTCTTGTTTACATAACAAAGACTTGTGCGCTATGTAACTTGCTTATAACTCATAAGTGACACACAAATTGTGGGTGGTTAATAGAAATACATTACCAAAGCATTAAACAATAAATGAACAAATCGTAATCGTGACCATGCCCCTTTAACTTTTTACCTCGCCATCACATTGTCCCTCGCTTTGTTCGTCACCACATCTAATGGTACTCGGAAAAAGTTTACCAACTTCATTCATTCGTGATATTAGAATGAAAATATACGTCACAATAAACCAAGATGCAAAAGGTCATAGTATCATTACCTGATGGATTTTCAAAGTAGACAATACAGTAGCCATCTTCTGGATGGTAATCCACCTTCTCTATATCTCCACCTCCACTTCTCCTCTTGTTGCAGAAAAAATTCTCTACTAAGTCATAGCTTATGCCTTTGTCAATTCCTTTGACATAGATAGTTTGACATTTTTTCACCATCTGTACAAATAAGGTGTTGCCTTCAAGTGTTTTCTCCTTGCACCTTTTAGAGATTTTTGCAAAGTCTAAACAAAAAAGGGAAAAATCAAACAAACAAGTAACAAATGATTCCATTGATAACTGATTTTGCATTCTCATCTAAATTTTTTAAAAGATTTTTATTTCTGCATTCATCTAGGTTTCACATTGATATTACGTCCATAGAAAGCATCACCAACTCCAAAGGTGTATCAACTTTAATTCCCTCTCTAAGTATTAATACTTGCAATGCTGGTAGGTTGGTAACCCTCACACTTGCACAAGAATTGTTGAAATTTAACTAGCTAGAGGAAACAAATTCAGTTCCCGACTTGAATCTCTTTTAATGTTTTTCTATTTTTGTCATATAACACACTAAAGGTATAAATTAAGATAAAATTGTTTTGTTTATTTAATTAGTTTTTGATGCATACCTTGATTGAAATGAATTTTTATAAACAAAGTACAGCTATATGCCTTTCGGTGGTTCACCTTGGATTTGGGGGGCATTTTTTGAGGTGTTGCAGGTATTGAGGCTGGATCGTGTTGAGAAGGATGGTATTATGGGATACTTTAATTCGTTTACCATAGGTTTTCGTTACTTAGTTGACCGCTATACTTTATTATAAACAAGTGAACAAATAATTTCTACAAATAGAATGTTGCCATTTTACTCTTTGAAGTACTTTTTGTAAATTATTTAAATTGTTTGGGTTTTTAGTTTTTTTGTTTTTTGGGGGGTTTTTTTTGGGGGGGGGGGTGGCAAACACATTGCTTCGAACTTTATTCTGACATACTAATTTAATAACGGTCTAAATCTAATATACAATTATTTCTACTTTTTCAATTGCTTTAGATGTAATGCCTCGCTTGTAAGTTAGTTTAATAAATACGGGTCTGGCTCTTTTTGGGGTTTTTTTTTTTTGGCAAACACCATTATGGCACTAATTATAACTATATTCTTCCTTAAAACAATAAGGGTAAAAATCAAAACCAATATAAAATTGTTTCCCTTTTTCAAATGGTTTTGATGCAATGCCCCTTGGTTGTAACTTTTTAAGAGGAATCGATAGTCTTGTCCATTTTTGATCTCCTTTAAAAGAAGAGCTCTACATACAAATATAGAAAATACCCAAATTTAAAAGGTTAATTTAATGGATGTTTTCTTTACTAAATAATAGTTTATAGCTAAATTTATCATTCTAGTTAGATCTGATGGTTAATTTGTTGACCATCAAACCTCCTTAACATGCATAGCTCTTGTTATTCCCTGTACCTGGTTTTTCTGCAAACACCACCATGGCTGCATCTTCCTGTACCCCTCTCACCAGTTTTATCAGATCCACACCTGCCGCAGGTTCCAGAAAATTCATCAATGTGTCTTCTATTGTTACGGGGTTTAATCCTGTAACTAGAGCCTTATCCATTTCCCAGAGACTTTGATCATTTTTGTCATACTTCTGAGCATCTAAGGGTATTTTACATAATATATGAACTTGTTGAAGGCAATTCGTGGCATCTGTAAAGACAAAATGTAGAGAAACAAAGATATAACTATATTTAAAACTAAGCTGGTACTTAATCCAACTCAAAAAGTTCCTTGACATTCGGTTAAGCTTGTGACTTTAGATAATAGGTGCACAAAAGATTGTGATTTTTCTAATTCTAAAAATCAAATCATTCAAAATTCTATAGAATTTGTTATAAATGTATCTACAAATATATCAAACTTTAAAAGTATGAAGTGGTACACTGATAAAAACATTATACAAATTCAAATACATTTTGACTCGGCAAATGTGATGAGAACTTCTTCAACTTCCATTTCTGTTCCTTTCACGATTGTTAAGGATTCGATATCTCCTCCCCCTGATTTCCGTGTGTTCTCAAAGTAATATTTCAGAGTGTCTTGAGTCAAAGGTTGTTTCAGCCTTACTCTGATGGTGTCAAATGTTTCCCCAGATGCCGTCGGTTCACCTGCAAACAATGGTTTATTATACCCCCGCTCCGAAGGAGAAGGAGGTATACTGTTTTATCCTTGTGTGTCCGTCTGTCTGTCCTTCTGTCTGTCCGTAACAAACATTTCTGTCGCATTTTTCTCTGAAATTATTCATCGCAGATGCTTGAAATTTTAACACACTATTTGTTTAGGCATGCCATTTGGCGGGATATATATTTGTACCAATCAGACGTCAACTTACTGTTAAATGACAACATTGTTTATTTAAGCCTAAATTTTCAAACAAATTTTCGTCAAAGATTCTCAGCAACTATGTATCGCATGTGCTTGAAATTTTAACACACTATTTGTTTAGGCATGCCATATGGTGGGATATATTTTTGTACCAATCGGACGTCAACTTACTCTTAAATGACGACTTTGTTTATTTTTAGCCTAAATTTTCAAACAAATTTTCGTCAAAGATTTCTCAGCAACTATGTATCGCATATGCTTGAAATTTTAACACTCGCTTTGTTTAGGCATGCCATATGGTGGGATTTATATGTACCAATCGACGTCAACTTGCTGCTAAATGACGACTTTGGTTTTTTTTTTTTTAGCCTTAATTTTCAAACAAATTTTCGTCAAAGATTTCTCAGCAACTATTTATTGCAGATGCTGAAAATTAAATACACACTATTTGTTTACGCATGCCATATGGTGGTATATATTTTTGTACCAATTTCAAGTCAACTTCCTGTTAAATAACGAATTTTGGGATTTTTTTAGCCTAAATTTTCAAACAAATTTTCGTCAATGATTTCTCAGGAACAATTTCTCGCAGATACTTGAAATTTTAACACACTATTTGTTTAGGCACGCCATTTGGTGGGATATATTTTTGTACCAATTGCAACTCAACTCCCTGTCAAATGAAGACTTTGTTTATTTTTTGCCTAAATTTTCAAACAAATTTACGTCAATGATTTCTCAGGAACTATTTCTCGCAGCAGATGCTTGAAATTTTAACGCACTATTTGTTTAGGCATGTCATATGGTGCGATATATATTTTTGTACCAATTGCAACTCAACTTCCTGTCAAATGAAGACTTTGATTATTTTCAGCCTAAATTTTCAAACAAATTTTCGTCAATGATTTCTAAGCAACTATCTTTCGCAGATGCTTGAAAGTTTTACGCACTATTTGTTTAGGCCTGTCATATGGTGGGATATATTTTTGTACCAATTGCAACTTCCTGTTAAATGTTGAACTTTGTTTATTTTTAGCCTAAATTTTCAAACAAGTTTTCGTCAGAGATTTCTCAGGAACTATGTATCGCAGATGCTTGAAATTTTAACACACTATTTGTTTAGGCATGCCATATGGTGGGATATATTTTTGTACCAATTGCAACTCAACTTCCTGTCAAATGAAGACTTTGTTTATTTTTAGCCTAAATTTTCAAACAAATTTACGTCAATGATTTCTCAGGAACTATTTATCGCAGCAGATGCTTGAAATTTTAACACACTATTTGTTTAGGCATGCCATATGGTGGGATATATATTTGTACCAATCGGACGTCAACTTACTGTTAAATGACATTTTTTATTTTTAGCCTTAATTTTCAAACAAAATTTCGACAAAGATTTCAGCAAAAATCTATTGAAGATGCTTGAAATTTCAACACACTATTTGTTTAGGCATGCCATATGGTGGGAAATATTTTTGTACCAATCGGATATCAGCTTCCTGTTAAATGTTGACTTCGTTTATTTTTAGCCTTAATTTTCAAACAAATTTTCGACAAAGATTTCTCAGCAACAATCTACTAAAGATGCTTGAAATTTCAAAATACTATTTGTTTAGGCATGCCATACATTGGGATCTATTTTTGTACCAATCGGATATCAGCTTCCTGTTAAATGACGACTTTGTTTATTTTGCATATTCACATCAGAGCGGGGGTATTACTAGTGAGCATTGGCTCACAGATATCTTGTTTTTACTGACTAATTGTTAGCAGTGATCCATAGATAAATTTAAAGTTGTTTCCACTGAAACCGCTTAGCTTAGATTAGATTAAAAACACAAATGTTTTTACCTAAACTACATGTTATAAAAATAAAGTTTTTCAAATTACTTTTTACTTTGCTCTGTATTTATGCATTTAAAGATGTTTCTGTATCCCTAAACTCTAAACTTTTGTAAATAATAAAGTAATTAACCTGAAACTATTCATGGGTAGCATGATATGTTTTTATCTTGTGATTTTTTGATACGTAAGTTTTCGTATTTGGATATCAACGCCGAAAATATTCCAGGATGTTTCGGGCATCATCTTGTCTGAATGTCATTCGGATCATCATTTTGTGTATCAACGGGATCGGCTGATGCGAGTTGCATGTCTTTTCTCTTTAAAAGTGACAGTCGAAAAACGCTATTTTTAAATTGCTCACTACACCTTGAGAATTTTTCTCAAATCAGCAGAAAATTACTTGGTTATGATAGAAAGCATGATAAATAAGAGGTATGTAAGTCAAATAAGCGAAAATATGGAATTTTTGATATAAAAAATTTATGATTTCTCAAAATATGATTGAGTAAATGTGAACAAAAGTCCCAGGCGGATTCGAACTCGTGATCTGCAGTTCACAATCCCGATAATTTTAACTACTGAGCTACGATTATATTCAACCAAATCGATTGAAACAAAACGAAACAATTTATCAAAACATTTAAATCGCCATCTTGTGACTGTCATTAAAAGTAAAAGCCTTGGTTTAATGAGCTACCTTAAAACAAGGTTGAAACGATGATTCAGTTACATGTACATTATCAATAAAGAATTATGCATATTAAATCATAAACAAAGTAATAAGTTTGAGTTGGCCCCGGAGAGTTTATATTTTCAATAAATAAGGATGGAGGGGTGTATCCGTGCCTCAAGTACATGTGCTCTTCCTAAACTTATACATTATCTTATCTCTAATATTATGGTTATATAATGATAACAATAACTTTGATGAAATATTCTACCCATAAGAAATTATTCAATTAGTGATAATACTGAGTGATTTGCGAATCTAAGTGAATTTGCTCGCCCTCTGTGTATCATACCACGATATGTTTAACTCGGAATGTATTAACCCCGATTGTGTAAAAAATGGGGTAAGTGAAGAAAGACTATTTCTTTTATCAGTTTTAATCTAAAAAATAATCGAAATGAAAAATTGTCAGCTTGGTTTTCGCTATGATTGAATGAATGAAAAATTATTCAATCAATATATAGGTTAAGATAAAGTTTAGACACCATGGTTTCAATTACTAGTTTTTGACGCCATAGAAAAGAAACAATAAGACGGATGGATACGCATATATACATACAAACAGAAAGGGATATAAACGAAGCTTCCTGTACCCTTCTCGCAAAACAAATGCGATCAAACACTTAAAAGGGTGATATTTGGGGGGGGGGGGGGGGGGGGGGAGTAAATATCAGTAAATATAAGCAAATCTACGATAAGTTATATCGTGAGATAACACGTGTACAAAAAGCACATGAAAATGAAACATTTTGATGATTTATGTATAAATGTGAAAAAATTTATACTGAAAGGTGTGATGGCAGCTTTTGCAGCCAACAGGCAATCCCAACAACAAATAAAAAATACAGTTTCTTGATTTATTTTTACCGTTGACGATAAATGTTTGCATATGGCGACAATGTGGACCCCCCCCCCCCCCCCCCCCCCCCCCCGATGTAGCTTTTGCTCCGATTAGATTTTGTCCTGTTGTCAGTTTATGTACACAGATTTTTGTAATGCAAGTTTACATCCTTAGAGAGTTACATCTACTTACATAAAAAATACATGTATGATTTGATGGTAAAAAGCATACTAAATTATAGAGGTAAATTTAGAAAAGAAAAATACTTGCAATCTAATTTTAAGATTCTATTCTTCTTTTCACATGAACTTATTAGAACACTGTCAACATTTCAAAAGAAATCAAATATAGACTCATAATGTGTTTTCTTAAAAAGATAGAAAAGAATCGAAACGAAACGAAATCTACCGAAACGAAACGAAACCTACCGAAACGAAACGAAACCTACCTAATCAAAACAACACGAAATGAAGAGCGCGCTTGATTTTCCAAAAATGTGTACGTCGTGTACACTTTTGTAAATCATGTGCAGTGGTGTAGCGTTTACCCGGTGTACACTTTTCTACACCGAGTCAGGGGCATGTGTTGTTGGGTGTAGCACTAAACCAATCATGGCGGACAAAAGTTATGATTGGAAACTTGGACAAATGATTTGAAGTAATATAACGGATTAGAAGTCGCATATATGTTGCATTTTGTATGAAAGCCATTTAAATTTGAAATGTGTTTATTTCATTGCATTTATATCAGAAAAAAAGCCTCGGATTGTCGCGAAACATCAAATTCTCTCTAAAAACTGCATCTTTTTCCGCCATATTTAATCTTAACTCCTTTACACCATGTACACTACACCATTTAAGTGCACTTGATATACACATGTACATTATACAAATGTTGACTGGGGTTGAGGGCAACATTGATTATATGAGCCCCCGAGGGACGAAATATTGCCCGACGCGAAGCGAAGGGCAATATATTCGTCACAAGGGGGCTCATATAATCAATGTTACCCGAAAATGCAAAACATTTGTTTTGTTATATGAAAAAACAAACCAAAATTCAAAAAAAACAGATCGCAGTAAGTTTCTCAGCTCAACATAGATTTCACGAATTAAATTTTGCGCAAGGTTCATTTCCAAAATATCGTTGGCATCAAATGGTCACTGGTGATATCCCGGCGCCCGTAGGAATTAAGTTACAGATGTTCTACCCGATTTTACTTCACAGTAATTCGTAAATCCTTATATCCGTCATGATAGCAAACCGTCGCATTGCGCGTCCGTTGTTTACTTGCCTTGACTTGCCTATTATGACGTCACCTTGTTTTGGAGTTGCAAAGACTTATTTACGTCACCGTTTACGAATCCACGAATCAGAAGCGATTAATTGAAATGGAGGGAATATTCTCTAGATATTATTCTTAGCCGGTCAATATTTTTCGGACGAGCTAATATTACAATTATTGACTATTCGTCTATATAGATTTATATAGTGAGAATATACTACTGAATATAACAATACAAAATGTTTACATCGGTGTACACCACCGATGTACACTGGTGTACACTAAGTTAAGGCTTAATCAAGTGGGCCCGAAATCAAATCAAGACTAAAACAAGTCAAAACGAAACCTACAGAAACAAAATGAGATAAAATCGAGCAAAATGAAATCAAATATATATATATATATAAAGTGTTTAATTTGGAAGTAACGGATCAATTATAATGAGTTTCTTTTGATACGCAATGAAAGATAAAAAGATCTTGCCCATATCTAGATGGGTGCATTTGTAGGTTTGGAATTCACTTTCTAAACATATTGCTGATTTCTGTGCAAAACAAAAATCATTAGACTGTAACTCAACATTAATCTCAAGTTACGTATACTAGTATCACTTTTCGTTTATTCTTAATACAATCCATTTGTAATCATACTTGTATACGCAAAATCAGAATCAGAAAGCGGGGGACTAGCAATTTTTAGAGAAATAATATGGTAAAATTGCAACTCCTCGGCAGTTCGAGATAAACTAAGTTGTCACACGTGCTCTCGCTTTTTAAGATAAACAGTAGTTAATGCTTACCGACAGACTACTTAAATTGTCCCTTTTAACTAAAGAGACCACATCAAAGGGGAGACAAATTTTATTTTCTCTGGATCATGAGAGATGCTACATAATTCAAAGTTTTATTTTATTGTAGTCGCAATATTTCAAAGGGTTGTTTACACTCCTTCGTACTGAAAATTTTATTTTTGATATTTGTACATAATAAAACCACCAACACATAGTCCTTGAAACCCACCGTGTGTGTGTGTTGGGGGGGGGGGGGGGGGGGCAAAATCCTCCGAACTACCCGACAATGATCACAAATATAATATTTAGGCTTTATATAATTGATCACATATGTATTAATAACTGAGATAAACTTAATTTCATTTAACTCTTTGTGTAAAGTTATATTCTCTTTTACAAGTTAATGTTTAAAGACATTCGCATTATAGCAATACTTTATTTTGCATTACAACATTTATTTCGATTCGAAAAAAAACAAAAACAAACTAGAGCCGAGCTCGTTGCAAAGCAACGAGGAGGTCTTCCGTTGCAGCTTTGTGTCGAAAAAGATTGTCAATATGATAATAGTCATAATGTTATATACTAGTGCTTATAAATGAGTAAATAGATATCATGCATCAGCCCCTTATTGAAGAGGACAGCAATTCCAATCCAGTAATAATTCGGTCACGGAAAAACACGTAGTTTCTGTTTTTAGTATATTTGATTCGGCTAACTTCGGAGAATATATGGTCTGTACACCTGACCTTTACCTTTTACCTAGAAACTTAGTTTAATGTCACTACACACTCTTTATTCAAAGGCACTCAGTGGATGAAATATTAGAATTACATGCGAGTAAGTTTAATGTAGGCAGACTCAATTACAGAGAAATTATACTTAAAAAAGTAATTCGGACGGACAGCCACGAACAGTGGACATTCTGATCATTATACGGCGTAATCAGAGAGGGACGTCGACCCTAACTATATATGCATATGAATAGATATTATGATCATAAATTATGATTTGTACCGATTGCTATGTAAGAAGGGGAAATAACCAAGTGTTCTGTCCACAAGTAACAGAGTTACAAACGACTTGGATAAACGTATTTTTGCATTATTATCTAATACATAATGTATAATGCTACATTTGTGTTTTAGGAAAGTATCAAATGCAAATAATAATCTGTTTTGAAAATATGTGGTCACAATGTATCTATGTAAATGTAGCTTGTACACTGATCCTGGACATATATTAATAAATTTTCGAATTTTCGGGGATGTTTAGTACTTGTTGACGTCCATGCGCGGATCTAGAAGGGGCGGATGGGTGGGTAACTAGAAAAATTCAAACAAACTTATTAAATTGGCCTAGAAAATTTACTAATCATACATGTACATGTAGGCTTTGGGCACACACTGGCAAACATTATCCCACGGACCCCCTTCCCCACCCATTAAGCGTCCCGGAAAAATTCTGGAACCGCGAATGACGTCGTTTTTACTATGCCGTCCTGAAGGATCACGGGACTCCATGACTATGTGATTTTGTTTAGTTTTAAGTTTTAAAAATTGGAAACATGTAGTTGATCCCGTATTTTACATTCATTACGCGATTTCCGCGTTCGCTCATTTTGCGGAAGAAGTAAAAGCGCTGATCAGACAACATACACACACTTCAAAGTAATTTGGTGAAAAAGATATCAACCATTCGAGTGGGCGTGCACTGCATACGCAAAAGTTCGATTTGTAAAGTTCGCCTGAATGAAAATCTCAGCAAACTACAGATTTGTTTAGCAATTTCATTCATATGACAGCTACTCTATCTTCCACTGCCCGAATCTAAACAATTGTTTTTTAACAGATCTTTTCCTCTCCGAATATCAACAAAACTTGTTTAAAATTCACACGTTCCCATGGAAATGAAAAATATAAACAGTAATAGCAATGAGTTTGCTTCTACAATGAATCGAACGACCATACAGAAAAACTGCAAAAGCGATCATGTTATCGTTTCTCTTACGGCCTGAATCTAAACATAATCTTTTTAAAAATTCACGTGCTTTTAAAATAATCTCTGAAGCCTTCAATTCCGGACATCGATAAGCGAGGTTTTTTTATCGTGCGTTCCCCTCTCGTATACATGTAATATTGCAACACGGAACTTTGGTTTTAAATTGCCTTACAATAAACGCTTGGAATGTATTTAAAAAAATTCTCCATGTTGGATCCTGTTCAATTAATGCTTTCAAATTTTATTTTGCTCTCTCTCTCTCTCTCTCTCTCTCTCTCTCTCTCTCTCTCTCTCTCTCTCTCATTTCTGCACAACTTATAAGAATACCTGTAACATTTTATACACTTATTTGTGTTCGCCAAATATTAATTCATGAGACATGTTGATCTGACAGACTGTGAATGTCGTCTAAAAAGTGTGGAGTCTGTCCTGTGAATGCATTAAAATCTCAGCAGTAATTAACGGAGATAATTATGGGTAAATATATTAATCTTTAAGTTGAAACGCTTGGCAATTTTACATAAACCGGCCAAAATTTTGGCGTTGTATTGTATTTAATCAATAAACATGTACATGTGTGATAGGGTAGAAGCACACGAAACCTGACGTGTGTATTAGACTACCGCAGATCGCTTGTCCACTCGCGCGGGATTTACAAGGGATGGATTATGTAAAGGTATACACAAATCACAGTGGCCGTGTTGGGTTTAAAATGTTTGCAGTTTTATTAAATGTTTTATTTTAAACAATATATATATTTCATGACATCGACAATATCTCAGAGAACACCTTTTATTAAAAGAGTTGAAACTAAAACAGATTTCATCATTAACAGGTTTATCTTTTTTGTTGTTGATCTCAAACATTATTTCTACAGTTTATAGAACATTTTAGACTTACAAACCCACCAATGATGGATAGGTCTGACTATGCTTAACATGGGATTAATAATGCTTTTACTAATTCTTAATTTACACTCTATCGTTTTAAATCAATTTAATGATAATGGAATTTATCCCTAAGGATAAATTCATTTATACGAGCAACAGCAACCTTATCCTTAGTCGTGATCCTAATAAGGATCGGGTTAGCTTTAGCTAAACCATCGGATTTGGTGTTCGCAATTGATATCGGTTTGGAATCCTTTTTCATCAAATTCTTCCATGATGCTGCTATCATCAAACAAAATTTCAGGTTGTAAATCCATGCTATCTGACAACTAGAGTAACCATCGATCGAAAATACATTGGTCAAGTATACGCACAGTTACCGTTAGTATCCCTTTTAACCCAATTTAATTCCAAATATCGTATTTTGTTCATAACAAGCTAAAAATCAGGTATTAAGTTATTCCAACACGTGCTCTTAAAATCTCTTAACATCAGTTGTGCAGTATATCCTTCGATATATAAGAACTAAAATAAAAATCAACAGTTATTATAATTTCCTCATACTATTTGTCAAATATTTAACGTATGTCTACTCCAATTACATATTAATGCTACAATTGCTTATGTTATAATGTTGCACTTTTGCTTAACTTATTTTTCACCATTTTAGAGCTATGCCACTATTAAGATTTTGTAGCACATGTGTTTTCCAAGACCTCGACGTCTGCGTTAAGTATATGATCAACTACTGTAAGTATTGACTTGTATAAATTTTTATCATAATGCAGTATTGACCACTTATAAGTTGATTATCAGGTAATGTCATACATTGACGCGGGTGACTCTAAACCAACATTTCATAAAGTATTTTGTGTGATAAGACAAATTTTAAGCCAAATCATGTTCCTCATTAAATTTCAAAAAATCATTTAAATTTTCATGATTTTAATCATAACCAATTGCTATAGAATCAACAATAAAGCTTTTATTTACACTTGGCTAAAACTTGTTATACAATATTGTAGATTATTGCCACAAGTAACCGCTTTCAGCACACATGCCGACGATAACTACTAGAAGACTTGAAACCGCTTTCTAGCCTGCTGACCAACGCTTCCTGATGCATTAGGGGTTTGTTCAGACCTCTACAAAATGTTCATATCCTCATTTCTACATAGATACCAAACACCAGAGATCTTCTAACAGCATCTTCCCTATTCAGGTACAACTAAACCACCTCAATCAATGTGCTTAAAGGTCCTCACATGGGACCTATTTAAAAAATTTAAAAAAAAAAATTAACAGCATATATTTTGCGCTTATAACTCAGTGTTTTCCCTTTATTTAAAAGTAAAGGGTGAAAGAACAGTTGTTACAGGCTAAGGGTTGAGACGAATGAACAGAACTCTGTCAAAAAAAACAATTATTTTTTTAAATTTTTTATTTCTAAGCGGCATTTTTATGAATTGAAGCAGTCAATTCGGCCTGTAGCCGGTTCTTAAGGAAAACACTGTAACTACGGGAATCAAGCATAGCTCTTTCAGTTCATTCTTCCAGTTAACATGTTCAGTTACATTTGAAAACCCCTGTATGTCTAGGTTTGAAATGCACATTCAATCCTTGCATTTGCTAGCATTCACATCTCTGGCCATATTGACCAAGCCCTCATTGATTAATATAAAGTCTTATTAACACACAAACCCAGGCGCTTGGCGCCCAAAACAAACTTCGGACAGGTTTGGCTTGCTCATTGCTTGCAATTAACATATATATATATATATATACTGTTTAACCCTTTTACATTGCATATTGTCTTACTGTTCACACTTCCTAATTAATACCTTCCCATAGTGCAGGACACTACTATAACATGTATAACATTTTTACTTCAAACTACAGTGTCACATCAGTCATTACTCCAACCCTCGGATCGATCCTCCGAGGTTTTACACAATACTAACCTTAACAGTTTATGCTCTCACTGTTAATATCATTTAACTCCTTGGCAAAACCTTCATATGATAAGATTCATTTTTTCTCGTAGAGTTTCAGTTATATGATAGTGTACTTCTATGCTGTCCGACTTTTCTCCATCTTGGCATCTCCTATTTGGCATATCTCCAAGAAAATGGATCAGGTCAAATTAAGCTAAATACTTATAATTTCAAGAAGGCTTTAGCGTTGATTTGTATCCTCATTAACACAGTCATGTATTCATTTGCAATTTAAGACCTCTTGATTATAACACCAACTAGGTCTGGTTTTGGCCTCTTCATAATTATACATGTCAGTAGTCTATCCTAATGTTGCTCTTTTGTTCAAATTCTACAGATTTGGGAGTGTTCATTGCTGCTAATAACATGTTGAATAACTGATAACTTGCATTTGCAATGTTAGAATTAAATGTAAGATTCCTTGACAATTTTCACTTAGAGTTTAGAAGTATCATCAGCAGTCATCGCAACATCTTGGAACACGACAAAGACAGTTTGATATGCTTTACAGAAATTATCTCATTTCAATAACGTGTCGAATGATAGACTTATACTTCTTAGTTTGTTGATTACCTTTTGGAGAGATTTGAATCACTTACTAGGGATAGGGATAAATTCAGTGTCCCATCAATATTTCTAATCTCTATAGTTATATATTGGTAACAACATCATATCTTCACTTGCATTACAATTGCACTAGTAATTATCTTGCCAGTCATAATGTCAAAGCATCTTATACCTTACATATATCCTTAGAAGTATCATCAGCAGTCATCGCAACATCTTGGAATAAGCTTAACCTTGTTTCTTGCGAGTAAAAACATCACATTATACATCTTATTGCAAGGAATTTGAAGCTTGAATCACGTACCACAGTACAATCACTCCTGATTTCAACAAATAATCAAGTTGGAAAGGCAACTACTTCTCCACCCAGCCAGGTGGATTCTGCTATTTGACCAATTTTTAACAAATTATTTCGTGCATGGTCACCTGCGAAGGCCAGGCACTTAATATCTACTTTAATAATCACCATATTATACCTGTTCGCAGTTTATTCATATTTCACCTCTAAGATAGACTTTTAAGTTACATGATTTCAATTACAAATTTAGTCTACTAGTTTTGGATCAACATGTTGAGGTACATCACTCACCTAGACTTATACTTTTCAAGACACTATGTTGCAAGAAGATGATTTAAATGTTTGTTAAACTGTATCAATCTAATTGGTCGTGTAATGGTTTAAGTACCAGGCTTGTGAACTGCATGTTATGAGTTCGAATTCGCTTGAGATTTTTGTTGATGTTTATGGAATCAAATATTTGAAAATAAATTTCTTCCATCATAATATCTATCATAATCATAATTTTCTGCTAATCTTACAAACTATTTCAAGGTGTAGCGAGCCACCTTAAAGCAAAGAATCAAGCTTTATTTCAGATTATGGTTGTACTAACTATTGCTAGCTCCAATCCTACCACATATGCATTTACAAGTCAGGATTGATACATATCTATGATCGACCCTTATCTTAATTAAGTGATGGATAAAATACAAAGGGTCTTTATGCCTTTGAGCTTGAATACACTGAATAACAATTGTTATGAGATTGGGCCAACTTGTACATATAACCCAATCATTTACATTTAATAATGTTCTAGCTGACTTGCTATACCATGTCTTCTTAATATTACATCCATTTAACCTTTATGGCTTCATGGATTCAAAAGTTTGACCAAATTTTATAAGTATATATTATTCAATTTTAAACGTGTTTAGCTTACAATGAGTTAATATCCCATCAGATAAATTCTGTTTTTCACATCCAATGCAGGTTGATCTAACGTTCATTGGTTTTCTGATATAGTAAAGACCTATTTCTGGCCCATGCTCCCAGTTGCCCCTTTATCCCCCCATTCACATTTCTGGTCATGGCTTACCCTTAAACTTACTTGTGCATATTTAGATTCGGAATAATGGCTTACTTTTATTCCATTGATGGTCAAGTTTCTATCTGATTTTATGCACCATCGTTTAAACCAATGCTAAATCAACTGTACAAGTAAGATAAATTTATCGTTTCGTCTTAAACTAATGTAGTTAAATTAAAAATAAAACAAACAATTTAAAAGTGGTGTTTGTACAAATTAACAATAAACATGCACATGTGATAAGGTAGAAGCAGAAGAAACTACCGCGGATCACTTGTCCACTCGCGCGGGATCTCCTCGTCTATGTGCGAGGGATGATCATCATTTAAAGGTTTAATCTTTGTGGGGTTTTTGTGTTTATATTAAACATTAAGCATTATTTGTACAATTTAAGAATATTTACGACTTACAAACCCACCTTGATCTATGTCTCACGATGCTTCTGATTTGGAATAATATCACTTTTACTATTTTTCAGAACGCTTTCTTTATTTACACTCTATTGTTTAATTAAATCAATTGAAGATAAATAAACTTTTATGGCATACAATTAAGACAGTTCTTGTGTTTGCTGCTGAAATAAACACATATATGTTAGACGCGAATCGTGTGTATTAGATAACCGCTGACCGCTAGGTAGTCCAGCCGCGACCGATCTTCTCGGCCGCGGGCGAGAGATAGGTTACGTAATGGTACACACACACAGCTCAGATCCCAGATAGATTTCAAATGCATGCAGTATGATAACTAAAATGTATTACATAGAAGTGTTTTTTTAATCCGTAATTTGAGTTTTACTAGAAAGGAAAAAGAATGTTTATATTTTCTGTTTCTCGTTTTTAAAGGATTGTTCACTATAAGAACTTAACAAAATATGACTTATAGTCCTCACATAAAAGCATGTATACTCAAAACCATTGTTAACTTATGAATTAAGGCATCCCATATAAACCGGTATACTTTCTGTGATAACTTTATGTCATTTGTATGCACAAAGACTTTAGTTAACTTTGCCAAATTGCCGCGAGTACTGGTCTACACGTATTACTTTTTACCCTTATAATATGCAATACCCGAACACAAAAACAGTTTTATGAGATTAATAAGATCACAAACAACATTTTTTGCAGCGACGCCCATATCGAAAAATTTACCGTTTTAGAATTATAAAGCAAAGATTTTAAGGGATATAGACCCCTAATTTAAGGGGCTAGCCCCTTTTCTATGGCATCATATGAAAGCCCTTAATATTTTGCACAACTTTTGTTCTATATGTGTTTAAAAAATATTTACAACTAAAAAGTTATGGAGCAAAGATATAAGCAAAATTTAGCATTTTTTGAAACATAAATTTCGATGTGATTTTTTAAGTAGTATACGTGGTTTAATCAAACATATAAAACTGGGAGGACAACGTTCAAGATGTCTACATTGAAGATTTGTAAATTAAAACTACTTGCTACGTACCAACTCGGAGCCTTTGCGGATACACGAGACCCACCAAAAAAATATTCAAATGGGAATAACTCAAAACAGGAAGTAGCGATTTCATAATATTTTGTACTATAGTGAGCTATTGACATTTACAATCGACTCTGAAAATTTGAATAAAATCTGATGACAAACAAGCGAGATATTAAGGTTTAAAGAAACGTCTAGAAGAAAAAGAAGAATAACTAGACACGATCTCGTTGCGAGCAACGAGGAGGTCTTCCGTCCGATTTTTTGAAGATGGAATGACCTTGCCCTTGATCTTCGTTGACAGAACATACCTGGAAATGGTGGCGGGATCTAAAGAGCTATGGTTGAAAGACTATATACCCCTCTGGGTCCCTCATGTGAGGGATCAGCTCCTATTTCTTCATTTCAATTAAAAAGTATTTTTTTGTAATCAGTGTTTAGAAATTAGTTACCGTTTTTGATATATCTGGGAAAGATTTTTTTAATACCGATCCTTTAACTCCCTTTAGGCTCCAGATAAGAAACAATATATGGTTGTAGATTGTAAAGCATGTTTTTTTTAAATATCTTTAGT
Source organism: Magallana nippona (assembly GCA_033439105.1). Taxonomy (NCBI): domain Eukaryota; kingdom Metazoa; phylum Mollusca; class Bivalvia; order Ostreida; family Ostreidae; genus Magallana; species Magallana nippona. Next base: position 24,836,898 of record CM065920.1, on the reverse strand, counting down.
TCAATATTGCTTCTAAGAATTTTCCTCTATTTATAGAGATATTGAAGATCAAAATTTTGGACTTTGGCCCCTTAAAATCCCAAATTACGTAACAAAGGAGTAAATAATTGTCATGTATAGGTCAACATTATTATGACGAACATAATTGCTTCTATAACGTATTAGAAAATATTTCACACTTAAAAGTTATCATTAAAAGACGTTAGAGCCCTCTCAGCTCCTAGTTTGAAGGGCCAGCCCCTTTATCTTGATGTTTCAAGAAATTCCTGTCAATTCAAACACATTTTGTTCAACAAGTGTTAAGTAATTATGTACTGTTCTCGAGATATTTACAAACAGGTAATTTGGGGGGCAGACCCTGTAACTCCTTTTAGGGACCGCATAGCAAAGAAATGATGGTCGCATTTTGTTTTGCTCAATATTTTGAGCATCTTTTGTTCAATATTGCTTTACAAAATTTTCCTCCATTTTGAGATATTGAAGATCAAAATTTCGGGCTTCTGGCCCCTTAAAATCCCTAATTACGTAACAAAGGAGTAAACAGTTGCCATGTATAGGTCAAAAACATTATGATGAACATAATTCCTTCTATAATGTATTACAAAATATTTCACACTTAAAAGTTATCATTAAAAGACTTTAGAGCCCTCTCGGCCCCTAATTTGAAGGGCCAGCCCCTTTTTCTTGATGTCAAAAGAAAGCTCTTGACAATTCAAACACATTTTGTTCTACAAGTGTTTAGAAGTTATGTACTGTTTTCGAGATATATGAGAAAGATCGTTTTAGGGGCCGAACCTGTAACTCCTTTTAGGGTCGGGATAACGAAGAAATTATGGTTGCATATTGTTTAGCACATTGTTTTGAGCATCTTCTGTTCAATATTGCTTTTCAGAATTTTCCTCCATTTTGAGATATTGAGGATCAAAATGTCGGATTTCTGGCCCCTTAAAATCCCTAATTACGTAACGAAGAATTAAACAATTATCCTGTATAGATCAACAACGTTAAGATGAACATAATTGCTTCTATAACGTATTAAAAAATATTTCAAAGTTAAAAGTTATCATTAAAAGACTTTAGAGCAACCCCGGCCCCTAATTTGAATGGCCAGCTCCTTTTTCTTGATGTTAAATGAAAGCTCTTGACTTTATAAAGTTTTTTTTGTTGTACATGTTTTAACAAAATACTATCAACAAAAGAGATGTTGAAAGAAAACCACAAAAATTCACGATGCTTTTTTAACCGTAATTTTCGAGCTAGGGCGAGCTTCGGCTCTTTTGGTCACAGAACAATATATATACAACATGTCAGATCTACAACCTTTCGTCTACAATCCCTGAAATTTTGAACTCAGCATCTTAAATCGTTTAGGAGTTTTCCCTGGACAAGCCGACCCTCTGAAAATCGCTAAATTGTTAAAATCTCAAAACCGGAAGTGATGTCATCGTTAAAAAAAATTTGCAATAAGGTTCGGATCATTATCTATCATATCTGAAAGTTTCGTGTAAATCGGTCGAGTAGTGTCGGAGAAATCGCGTACACAAAATTTGTAAGAAAAAAAAAGAAAAATAATAATAATAATAATAGGTAAAAAGAAACCGAACGAAAACAATAAGGTCTTCCGTTGGAAACGGAAGACCTTAACTAGACATGATCTCGTTGCTAGCAACGAGGAGGTCTTCAGTCCGATTTTTGAAGATGGAGTGACCTTGCCCTTGATCTTCGTCAACGAAACATATCTGGAAATGGGGGTGGGATCTAAAAGAGTTATGGATGAAAGACTATCAACCCCTCTGGGTCCCTTATTTGAGGGATCAGCTCCTTTTCCTTCATTTCAATTAAAAGGTATTTTGGTTTCAAACACTTTTTGTTTAATAAGTGTTTAGAAATTCATTACCGTTCTCGAGATATCTCCGAAAGATCATTTTTGGAACCGATCCTATAACTCTTTTTAGGGTCCAGATAGAAAACAATATATGGTGGTAGATTGTTAAGCATATTTTTTTTCCGCATCCTTTGTTCAATATTGGTTTTCAGAATTTTCATCCATTTTGAGATATTGAGGATCAAAATTTCGGACTTTACCCCTTAAAATCCCTAATTACGTAACAGAGGAGTAAACGATTGCCATGTATAGGTAAAAAACGTTATGATGAACATAATTCCTTCTATAACGTACTACAAAATATTTCACAGTTATCACTCAAAGACTTAAGAGCCCTTTCGGCCCCTAATTTGAAGGGTCAGCCCCTTTTTCTTGATGACATAAGAAAGCTCTTGTCAATTCAAACACATTTTGTTCAACAAGTGTTTAAAAGTTATGTACCGTTTTCTAAATATATGGAAATGATCGTTTTAGGGGCCGACCCTGTAACTCCTTTTAAGGACCGGATAATAAAGAAATCATGGTTGCATATTGTTTAGCACATTGTTTTGAGCATCTTCTGTTCAATATTGCTTTTCAAACTTTTCCTCCATTTTGAGATATTGAGGATCAAAATGTCGGATTTCTGGCCCCTTAAAATCCCTAATTACGTAACAAAGGAGTAAACGAATGCCATGTACAGGTCAATAACATTATGATGAACATAATTCCTTCGATAATGTATTACAAAATATTTTACAGTCAAAAATTATCATTAAAAGACTTTAGAGCCCTCTCGGCCCCTAATTTGAAGGGCCAGCCCCTTTTTCTTGATGACATTTTAGAAGTTATGTACCGTTTTCGAGATATATGGAAATGATCATTTTAGGGGCCGACTAACTCATTTTAGGGTCCGGATAACGGAAGAAATTATGGTTGCATCTTGTTTAGCACATTGTTTTGAGCATCTTCTGTTCAATATTGCTTTTCAGAATTTTCCTCCATTTTGAGATATTGAGGATCAAAATGTCGAATTTCTGGCCCCTTAAAATCCCTAATTACGTAACAAAGGAGTAAACGATTGCCATATATAGGTCAATAACATTATGATGAACATAATTCCTTCTATAATGTATTACAAAATATTTCACACTTAAAAGTTATCATTAAAAGACTTTAGAGCCCTATCGGCCCCTAATTTGAAGGGTCAGCCCCTTTTTCTTGATGTCAAAAGAAAGCTTTTGTCAATTTAAACAATTTTTGTTCTACAAGTGTTTAGAAGTTATGTACTGTTTTCGAGATATATGAGAAAGATCGTTTTAGGGGCCGACCCTGTAACTCCTTTTAGGGACCGGATAACGAAGAAATTATGGTTGCATACTGTTAAGTACATTGTTTTGAGCATCTTTTGTTCAATATTGCTTTTCAGAATTTTCCTCCATTTTGAGATATTGAGGATCAAAATGTCGGATTTCTGGCCCCTTAAAATCCCTAATTGCGTAACAAAGGGGTAAACAATTGCCATGTATAGGTCAATAACATTATGATTAACATAATTCCTGCTATAATGTATTACAAAATATTTCACACTTAAAAGTTATCATTAAAAGACTTTAGAGCCCTCTCGGCCCCTAATTTGAAGGGCCAGCCTCTTTTTCTTGATGACATAAGAAAGCTCTTGTCAATTTAAACAATTTTTGTTCTACAAGTGTTTAGAAGTTATGTACCGTTTTCGAGATACATGAGAAAGATCATTTTAGGGGCCGACCCTGTAACTCCTTTTAGGGACCGGATAACGAAGAAATTATGGTTGCATATTGTTTAGCACATTGTTTTGAGCATCTTCTGTTCAATATTGCTTTTCAGAATTTTCCTTCATTTTGAGATATTGAGGATCAAAATATCGGATTTCTGGCCCCTTAAAATCCCTAATTACGTAACGAAGGAGTAAACAATAATCCTGTAAAGATCAATAACGTAATGATGAACATAATTGCTTCTATATCGTATTACAAAATATTTCACAGTTAAAAGTTATCATTAAAAGACTTTAGAGCCATCCTGGCCCCTAATTTGAAGGGCCAGCCCCTTTTTCTTGATGTCAAATGAAAGCTCTTGACATTATAAAGTTTTTTTGTTCTACATGTTTTAACAAAATACTATCAACAAAGGAGATGTTGAAAGAAAACCATAAAAAATCACGACGCTTTTTTAACCGTAATTTTCGAGCTCGGGCGAGCTTCAGTGCTTTTGGTCACAGAACAATATATATACCACATGTCAGATCTACAACCTTTCGTCTACAATCCCTGAAATTTTGAACTCAGTATCTTAAATCGTTTAGGAGTTTACCCCTGGACAAGCCGACCCTCTGAAAATCGCTAAATTGTTAAAATCTCAAAACCGGAAGTGACGTCAACGTTAAAAAAAATTTGCAATAAGGTTCAGATCATTAAGTATCATATCTGAAAGTGTCGTGTAAATCGGTGGAGTAGTTTCTGAGAAATCGCGTACACAAAATTTGTAAGAAAAAAAAAGAAAAACAATAATAACTAGATACGATCTTGTTACGAGTAACGAGCAGGTCTTCCGTTCAATTTTTTAAACGATATGATTAAAATATCAATAAAATTTCAGAATTCTCCCTCACCTCCCTTTCAGATAATGTATAAGATTGTCAATATCATTTACAATGCTTAACAAAGTTTTTTGCTTTTTCACATACAGCACATTAAAGATTTATGCTTTTGGTCCCCTAAAATCCCCAATTACGTCACCAATGGGTGTTGGAATGAGTTTTACAAACTGATATTGTTACGATCAACAACTTTGCATCACAAAATCTTGATCGCTTTCAAGATATTTGTGATAGAGTTTACGAGTATCTTGGACCCTAATTTGAGGGGCCAGCCCCTTTATCTTGAGTTCATTCGAAAGGTGTCTCAAATACAAACATTTTTTATTCTTACACCTATCTTAAATTGTTGTTCATTTTTTAGATACATATGATTGATTATTTAAGGGGTCAGCCCTTTATATCCTTAATGGGGACAGACATTGGTGTTTTGATTAGTAGAATCGATTAGTATCATCAATACAGACATTTTCTCTTCTACAATGCTTAACAAAATATGTCTCCTACTCTAGATATATTACGTCAAAATTTAAGGATTTTGACCCCTAAAAATCCCTAGTTACGTAATAAATGGGAGTAGCAATGATTTTTGCTGATAGATATTGTTATGATCAACAACTTTGCTTCTATAATGCATTACAAAATCTTGATCGTTTTTAAGTTATTTGTAATAGAGTTTACGAGTTTATTGGCCCCTAATTAAAGGGGCCAGCCCCTTTTTCTTGATTTTGGTGGAAAGGTCTTAAGAATACTAACATTTTTTGTTCTTAAACCTATCTAAAATTTTGTTCATTTTTGAGATACAAACGATTGACTATTTTAGGGGCCAGCCCTGTAAATCCTTAACGGGGACATTTATTGGTGTTTTGATTAGTGGAATCGATAAGAATCATCAATGCAGACATTTTCTCTTCTACAATGCTTAACAAAATAAGTTTCCTTCTCTAGGTATATTGCGTCAAAGTTTAAGGACTTTGGCCCCTAAAAATCCATAGTTACGTAATAAATGGGCGTGGCAATCATTTTTTCTGATAGATATTGTTATGATCAACATCTTTGCTTCTATAATGCATTACAAAATCTTGATCGTTTTAATGTTATTTGTAATAGAGTTTGCGAGTGTATTGGCCCCTAATTAAAGGGGCCAGCCCCTTTTTCTTGATTTTGGTGGAAAGGTCTTAAGAATACTAACAATTTTTGTTTTTACACCTATCTAAAATTGTTGTTCATTTTTGAGATATAAATGATTGAATCTTTTAGGGGTCAGCCCTGTAAATCCTTAATGGGGACAGATATTGGTGATTTGATAAGTGCAATCGATTATAATTATCAATGCAGACATTTTCTCTTCTACAATGCTTAACAAAATATGTCTCCTTCTGTAGATATATTGCGTCAAAATTTAAGGATTTTGGCCCCTAAAAATCCCTAGTTACGTAATAAATGGGCGTGGCAATGATTTTTTCTGATAGATATTGTTATGACCAACAACTTTGCTTCTATAATGCATTACAAAATCTTTATCCTTTTCAAGTTATTTGTAATAAAGTTTACGGGTCTCTTGGCCCCTAATTAAAGGGGCCAGCCCCTTTTCCGTTATATCGGTGAAAAGAACTTTTAAAATTCTACCACTTTTGTTATATATGTCTTAACAAAATATCAGCTGATAAAAAGATACAGATCAAAACGTGTGAAAATTTTGATTTAAAATCCGTACCCAATTTTCGAGCCTAGGCGTGCTCCAAGAAATGGCGCCGCTGGCGTATAAAATTTATATGGTGCACAACTTCAAACTATAGTCTACCTATCCTGAAAATTTCACATTTCTGTCTTTGATAGTCTCTGAGTTTATGTCTGCACAAAATGGGTCGTAAAAACTTACAAAATCGGCCGTAAATCGGAACCGGAAGTAACGATTTCAAAATTTAAAAAACTTCTATAATTATGACCACAGGCAATCATCTGTGAAAAATGGCTGAAATCGGCTGGATAGTTTTCGAGAAATCGCGTGCACAAAATTCGTGGAAAAAAAAAATAATAACTAGATACGATCTCGTTACGAGTAACGAGTAGGTCTTCCGTTCAATTTTATAAACCATATGATTAATATATCAATAAAATTTCGGAATTCTCCCTCACCTCCTCCCTTTCAGATAATGTATAAGATTGTCAATATCATTTACAATGCTTAACAAACTGTTTCGCTTTTTTCACATACAGCACATTAAAGATTTAAGCTTTTGGTCCCCTAAAATTCCCAATTACGTCACCAATGGGTGTTGGAATGAGTTTTACAAACTGATATTGTTTCGATCAACAACTTTGCTTCTATATTGCATCACAAAAACTTGCTTTCAAGATATTTGTGATAGAGTTTACGAGTCTCTTGGACCCTAATTTGAGGGGCCAGCCCCTTTTTCTTGAGTTCATTCGAAAGGTGTTTCAAATACAAACATTTTTTGTTCTTATACCTATCTTAAATTGTTGTTCATTTTTTAGATACATATGATTGATTATTTAAGGGGTCAGCCCTTTAAATCCTTAATGGTGACAGACATTGGTGATTTGATTAGTAGAATCGATTAGTATCATGAATACAGACATTTTCTCTTCTACAATGCTTAACAAAATATATTTCCTTCTCTAGATATATTGCGTCAAAATTTAAGGATTTTGGCCCCTAAAAATCCCTTGTTACGTAATAAATGGGCGTGGCAATGATTTTTTCTGATAGATATTGCTATGATCAACAACTTTGCTTCTATAATGCATTACAAAATCTTGATCGTTTTTACGTTATTTGTAATAGAGTTTACGTTTTTATTGGCCCCTAATTAGAGGGGACAGCCCCTTTTTCTTGATTTCCTTGAAAAGGTCTTAAAAATACTAACATTTTTTGTTCTTAAACCTATCTAAAATTGTTGTTCATTTTTGAGATACAAACGATTGAATATTTTAGCGGCCAGCCCTGTAAATCCTTAATGGGGACATACATTGGTGTTTTGATTAGTGGAATCGATAAGAATCATCAATGCAGATATTTTCTCTTCTACAATGCTTAACAAAATAAGTCTCCTTCTTTAGGTATATTGCGTCAAAGTTTAAGGACTTTTGCCCCTAAAAATCCCTAGTTACGTAATAAATGGGAGTGGCAATCATTTTTTCTACCACTTTTGTTATGTATGTCTTAACAAAATATCAACTAATAAAAAGATACAGATCAAAACGTATGAAAAATTTGAATGAAAATTCGTTCCCAATTTTCGAGCCTAGGCGAGCTCCAAGATAAGGCGCCACTGGCGTAAAACAACATAATAGTGCACAACTTCAAACTATAGACTACCTTGCCTGAAAATTTCATAGTCATACCTCTGATAGTTTCTGAGATCAGCTCTGCACAAAATAGGTCTTATAAAAATGCAAAATCGGCCGTAGATCGGGACCGGAAATGACGACGGAAATAATTTCAAAAACATATAAAATTCAGGTCACGTCCCATCATCTGTGAAAAATGGTTGACATTGGTCGAATAGTTTTCGAGAAATCGCGTGCACAAAATTTGGAAAAAAAAAATAATAATAACTAGATACGATCTCGTTACGAGTAACGAGTAGGTCTTCCGTTCAATTTTTTAAACGATATGATTAAAATATCAATGAAATTTCAGAATTATCCCTCACCTCCTCCCTTTCAGATAATGTATAAGATTATCAATATCATTTGCAATGCTGAACAAAGTTTTTTGCTTTTTCACATACAGCACATTAAAGATTTAAGCTTTTGGTCCCATAAAATCCCCAAATGTGTCACCAATGGGTGTTGGAATGAGTTTTACAAACTGATATTGTTACGATCAACAACTTGCTTCTATAGTTCATCACAAAATCTTGATAGCTTTTAAAATATTTGTGATACACTTGACGAGTCTCTTGGACCCTAATTTTAGGGGCTAGCCCCTTTTTCTTGAGTTCATTCGACAGGTGTCTCAAATACAAACATTTATTGTTCTTACACCTATCTTAAATTGTTGTTCATTTTTTAGATACATATGATTGATTATTTAAGGGCTCAGCCCTTTAGATCCTTAATGGGGACAGACATTGGTGTTTTGACTAGTGGAATCGATTAGTATCATCAATACAGACATTTTCTCTTCTACAATGCTTAACAAAATATGTCTCCTTCTCTAGATATATTGCGTCAAAATTTAAGGATATTGGCCCCTAAAAATCCCTAGTTACGTTATAAATGGGCGTGGCAATGATTTTTGCTGATAGATATTGTTATGATCAACAACTATGCTTCTATAATGCATTACAAAATCTTGATCGTTTTTAAGTTATTTGTAATAGAGTTTACGAGTGTCTTGGCCCCTAATTAAAGGGGCCAGCCCCTTTTTCTTGATTTTGTTGGAAAGGTCTTAGGAATACTAACAATTTTTGTTCTTACACCTATCTAAAATTGTTGTTCATTTTTGAGTTATAAATGTGTGAATCTTTTAGGGGTCAGCGCTGTTAATCCTTAATGGGGACAGATATTTGTGTTTTGATAAGTGCAATAAATTAAAATCATCAATGCAGACATTTTCTCTTTTACAATGCTTAACAAAATATGTCTCCTTCTCTAGATATATGGCGTCAAAGTTTATGTACTCTGGCCCCTAAAAGTCCCTTATTACGTAACAAATGGGCGTGGCAATGATTTTTTTCTGATAGATATTGTTACGATGAACAAATTTGCTTCTATAGTGCATTACAAAATCTTGATCGTTTTTAGGTTATTTGTAATAGAGTTAACAAGTGTTTTGGGTCCTAATTAAAGGGGCCAGCCCCTTTGTCTTGATTTCTTTGAAAAGATCTCACAAATACTAACATTTTTTATTCTTACACCCATCTTAAATTGTTGTTGATTTTTGAGATATAAATGATTGAATATTTTAGGGGCCCAGACTTGTAGATCCTTAATAGGGACAGACATTGGTGTTTTGATTAGTGAAATCGATTTATATCATCAATACGAGTATTTTCTCTTCTACAATGCTTAACTCGTTCTTTAGATATATTATATCAAAGTTTGAGAACTTTGGCCCCTAAAAATCCCTAATTACGTAATAAATGGGTGTGGAAATGATTTTTCCTGATATATATTGCTACGATCAACAACTTTGCTTCTATAATGCATTACAAAATCTTTATCATTTTTCAGTTATTTGTAATAGAGTTTACGAGTATCTAGGCCCCTAATTTAAAGGGCCAGCCCCTTTTTTGATTTTCTTGAAAATGTATAAAGAATACTAGAATTTTCTGTTCTTACACATATCTAAAATTATTGTTCATTTTTGAGATACAAACGATTGAATATTTTAGGGGCCAGCCCTGTAGATCCTTAATGGGGACATACATTGGTGTTTTGATAGGTAGAATCAATGGAATACAATGCTTAACAAAATATGTCTCCTTCTCTAGATATATTACGTCAAATTTTAAGGACTTTGGCCCCTAAAAATCCCTAGTTACATCATAAATGGGCGTGGCAATGATTTTTTCCGATATATATTGTTACGATCAACAACTTTGCTTGTATAATGCATTCCAGAATCTTGATCGTTTTTAAGTTATTTGTAATAGAGTTTACGAGTGTATCGGGCCCTAATTAAAGGAGCCAGCCCCTTTTTCTTGATATTATTGGAAAGGTCTTAAAAATACTAACATTTTTTGTTCTTACACCTATCAAAATTACTGTTCATTTTTGAGATATAAATGATTGAATCTTTTAGGGGTCTGCCCTCTAAATCCTTTATGGGGATATACATTGGTGTTTCAATTAGTGGACTCGATTTAAATCATCAATACAAACATTTTCTCTTTTACAATGCCTTACAAAATATGTCTCTTTCTCTACATATATTACATCAAAGTTTAAGGACTTTTGCCCCTAAAAATCCCTTGTTACGCAATAAAAGTCGTTGCAATGATATTTTCTGATAGATATTGTTACGGTCAACAACTTTGCTTCTTTAATGCATTACAAAATCTTTATTGTTTTTAATTTATTTGTAATAGAGTTTACGAGTGTATTGGCCCCTAATTAAAGGGGCCACCCCTTTTTGTTGATTTCATACAAAAGCTCTAACAAATACTAGCATTTTTTGTTTTTTCACCTATCTAAAATTGTTGTTCAATTTTGAGATACAAATGATTGAATATTTTAGGGGCCAGCACTGTAGATCCTTAATGGGGACATACATTGGTGTTTTGATTAGTGGAATAGATTAGAATCATCAATGCAGACATTTTCTCTTCTACAATGCTTAACAAAATATGTCCTCTTCTCTGGATATATTGCGTCAAAGTTTAAGGACCTTCGCCCTTAAAATCCCTAATTACGTCATAAATGGGTGTGGCAATGAGTTTTTCTAACTTATTTTGTTATGATCAACATATTTTCTTCTATAATGCACTACAATCTCTTGATCGGTTTTTAGTTATTTATAATAAACAAATAGAGTTTACGAGTGTATTGGCCCCTAATTAAAGGAGCCAGCCCCGTTTTCTTGATTTTATTGAAAAGGGCTTACAAATACTAACATTTTTTGTTCTTACACTTATCTAAAATTTTTGTTCATTTTTGAGATACAAACGATTGAATAGTTTAGGGGCCAGCCCTGTAGATCCTTAATGGGAACAGATGTTGGTGATTTGATTAGTGGAATTCAATAGAATCATCAATGAAAACATTTTCTCTTCTACAATGCTTAACAAAATATGTCTCCTTCTCTAGGTATATCGCGTCAAAGTTTAAGTACTTTGACCCTTAAAAATCCCTAATTATGTAATAAATGGGCGTGGCAATGATTTTACCTGATAGATATTGTTATGATCAACAACTTTGCTTCTATAATGCATTACAAAATCTTGATCGTTTTTAAGTTATTTGTAATAGAGTTTACGAATGTATTGGCCCCTAATTAAAGGGGCCAGCCCCTTTTTCATGATTTTGTTGGAAAGAACTTTTAATTTTCTACCATTTTTATTATATACATCTTAACAAAATATCAACTTATAAAAAGATGCAGACCAAAACGTATGAAAATTTTGATTCAAAATTCGTACCCAATTTTCGTGTCTAGGCGAGCTCCAAGAAATGGTGCCACTGGCGTAATACAACTACATGCTGCGCAACTTCAAACTAAAGTCTACCTATCCTGAAAATTTCATAGTCATATCTCTGATAGTTTCTGAGTTTATAGCTGCACAAAATGAGTCGTCAAAATATACAAAATGGCCGATAAATCGGTACCGGAAGTGACGACCGAATAAATGAAAAAAAGTATGAAGTTTACATTATGTCCAATCATCTGTGAAAAAATGACAGAGATCGGTCGAATAGTTTTCGAGAAATCGCGTGCACAAAATTTGGGGAAAAAAAAATAATAATAATAAGAAACAGTACGAAAACAATAAGGTCTTCCGTTGGAAACGGAAGACCTTAATAAGAAACAGTACGAAAACTATAAGGTCTTCCGTTGGAAACGGAAGACCTTAATAATAATAATAAGAAACAGTACGAAAACAATAAGGTCTTCCGTTGGAAACGGAAGACCTTAATAACTAGATACGATCTCCTTGCGAGCAACGAGGAGGTCTTCCGTCCGATTTTTAGAAGGATATATGACATCATTGACTTTGATTTTCGACAACAAAACATGATCTGGAAGAATGGGTGGAGAACTAATGATTTCCTGTATCGCTTTTTATAAGTTCTCTTACATAGCTTTTTCAAATACTTGCATTTCTTCTAATTCAGATAAATGAGACTAAAGATTTTTACCTCTGGCCCCTAAAAAACCCTAATTACGTAACGCATGAGAAAATATTTATAATGTTAGGATATATAAACGTATTATAACTAACTTTGCTTTTAAAACCTCTTAAAAAATATCACTCATTAACAGCTATATATAAACGACTTAAAACCCATCTGGATCCCTAATTTGAGGGGCCAGCCCCTTTTTATTGATATCCAATGAAAGGTCATTTGATTTCAGACACATTTTGTTCAATAAGTGTTTAGAAATTCATTACCGTTCTGAGATCTATGGGAAAGAACGTTTTAGGGGCCGATCCCTTATCTCCTTATGGGGGCCGTTTAACGAAAGTTTGAAGGTTGTATATTGTTTAGTACATCATTTTGAGAATCTTTTCTGCAATACTGCATTTCAAAATATTTTTCCTTTCTGAGATATGGGTGATCAACATTTTGGACTTTTGATCCCTAAAACCACTAATTACGTCACAAATGAGAAAATCATTACAATGTTTGGGTACATAACTGTAAGATAAACATATTTGTTTCTATAACCTTTCACAAAATATCTCTTAGTAAACGGCTATAGATAAAAGACTTCAGACCCATCTGGATCCCTAATTTGAGGGGCCAGCCCCTTTTTATTGATATTGAATGAAAGGTCATTTGATTTTTAACACATTTTGTTCAACAAGTGCTTAGAAATTCATTACCGTTCTTGAGATATATGGGAAAAAATGTTTTAGGGGCCGATCCCTTATCTCCTTATAGGGGCCGTTTAACGAAAGTTTGAAGGTTGTATATTGTTTAGTACATCATTTTTGGTATTTTTTCTTCTATACTGCATTAAAAAATATTTTCCTTTCTGAGATATGGGTGATCAAAATTTTGGATTTCTGACCCCTAAAAACCCCTAATTACGAAACACAAGAGAAAATCATTACATTGCTTGGATACATAATTGTAAGATAAACATATTTGCTTCTATAACCTTTCACAAAATATCTCTCAGTAAAGGGCTATAGATAAAAAACTTTAGAGCCCTCTGGTCCATTAATTTAAAGGACTGGCCCTTTTTTTCCGATATCAAACGAAAGGTCTTGTTAATATAAAGGTTTTTTACATTACATATTTTAACAAAATATTTTTCAGAAAAAAGATAAACAAAGAAAACCTCGAAAAATTACGACGTTTTTTTAATCTCAATTTTCGGGTCCAGGCGAGCTTCGGCGCCTTTCAAGCCAGATCAAAATAAAAATAAAATTACAAATCTACAATCTGTTGTCTACCATCCCTGAAAGTTTGAACTCAATATCTTTCCTAATTAAGGAGAAGTTATATGGACAAGCCACCCCTCTAAAAATCGCTAAAACGTCAATTTCTCAAAAACGGAAATGACGTCATCAATATAACAAATTTCCAATAAGGGTCAGATCCTTCTCGATCAGATCTAGAAGTTTTACGAAAATCGGCCCAGCCGTTTTCGAGAACTTGCGTGCACAAAATTTGTAAGAAAAAAAATAAAAATAATAATAACTAGATACGATCTCGTTGCGAGCAACGAGGAGGTCTTCCATCCGATTTTTAGAAGGATGTATGACATCATTGACCTTGATTGTCGACAACAAAACATGATCTGGAAGAATGGGTGGAGAACTAATGCTTTCCTGTATCGCTTTTTATAAGTTCTCTTACATAGCTTTTTCAAATACTTGCAGTTCTTCTTATTCAGATAAAAGAGACTAAAGATTTTTACCTCAGGCCCCTAAAAAACCATAATTATGTAACGCATGAGAAAATATTTATTATGTTAGGACATATATACGTATTATAACAAACTTTGCTTTTAAAACCTATTACAAAATATCACTCAGTAAACAGCTATAGATAAACGACTTTAGACCCATCTGGATCCCTAATTTGAGGGTCCAGCCACTTTTTATTGATATCGAATGAAAGGTCATTTGATTTCAAACACATTTTGTTCAACAAGTGCTTAGAAATTCATTACCGTTCTTGAGATATATGGGAAAGAACGTTTTAGGGGCCGATCTCTTATCTCCTTATGGGGGCCGTTTAACGAAAGTTTGAAGATTGTATATTGTTTAGTACATCATATTGAGGATCTTTTCTTCTATACTGCATTACAAAATATTTTTCCTTTCTGAGATATGGGTGATCAAAATATTGGACTTTTGACCCCTAAAACCCCTAACTACGTAACAAATGAGAAAATCATTACATTGTTTGGGTACATAACTGTAAGATAAACATATTTGTTTCTATAACCTTTCACAAAATATCTCTCAATAAACGGCTATAGATAAAATACTTTAGACCTATCTGGATCCCTAATTTGAGGGGCCAGCCCCTTTTCATTGATATTGAATGAAAGGTCATTTGATTTTAAACACATTTTGTTCAACAAGTGCTTAGAAATTCGTTACCGTTCTTGAGATATATGGGAAAAAACGTTTTAGGGGCCGATCCCTTATCTTCTTATAGGGGCCGTTTAACGAAAGTTTGAAGGTTGTATATTGTTTAGTACATCATTTTGAGGATCTTTTCTTCTATACTGCATTAAAAAATATTTTTCCTTTCTGAGATATGGGTGATCAAAATTTTGGATTTCTGACCCCTTAAAACCCCTAACTACGAAACACAGGAGAAATCATTACATTGCTTGGATACATAATTGTAAGATAAACATATTTGCTTCTATAACCTTTCACAAAATATCTCTCAGTAAAGGGCTATAGATAAAAAGTTTTAGAGCCCTCTAGTCCCCTAATTTAAAGGACTAGCCCCTTTTTCCGATATCAAACGAAAGGTCTTGTTAATATTAAGGTTTTTTACATTACATTTGTCTTAACAAAATATTGTTCAGAAAAAAGATAAACAAAGAAAACCTCGAAAAATTACGACATTTTTTTAATCTCAATTTTCGGGTCCAGGCTAGCTTCGGCGCCTTTCAAGCCAGATCAAAATTAATATAAAATTACAAATCTACAATCTCTTGTCTACCATCCCTGAAAGTTTGAACTCAGTATCTTTTCTAGTTAGGGAGAAGTTCTATGGACAAGCCACCCCTCTAAAAATCGCTAAAACGTCAATTTCTCAAAAACGGAAATGACGTCATCAATAAAAAAAATTTCCAATAAGGCTTAGATCCTTATCAATCAGATCTGAAAGTTTTACGAAAATCGGCCCAGCCATTTTTGAGAACTTGCGTGCACAAAATTTGTAAGAAAACAAATAAAAATAAAAATAACTAGACACGATCTCGTTGCGAGCAACGAGGAGGTCTTCCTTCCAATTTTAGAAGTTGAGATACATGTATGACCTTTATTTTGCTTTTTACCAGCTAAATGATTTGTAAAAAGATTAAAAAAAAGATCTCTTGATTCTGAACAGACAATTTTCTTCTATTTCTTTATCTTTTTTCCTTTTTTTTTTTTTTTTTTCAGCCCCTTTTTCTTGATATCAACTGAAAGATCTTCTTATCTTAAACACATTTTGTTCATTAAGTGTTCCGAAATGTGTTACCGTTCTTGAGATATTTGGGAAAGATTGCTTTAGGGGCCGACCCTTTATCTCCCTGTAGGGTCCATTTGACGAAACTTTGATGGTTAAATTTTATTACGAACACTATTCTAAGCATCTTCTCTTATATAATGCTTTTCAAAATATTTCTCCTTTTTAAGATATAAATGATCAAAATATTGGACTTCTAGCCCCTTAAAACCCCTAATTATGTAACATATCCGAAAACTTTTAACATGCGTAGAAAAAGAGCTAGAAGATTAACATTTTTGCTTCTATATCACATTACAAAATGTTTCTTATTAAAGAGATATAGATGAAAGACTTTAGACCCTTCTGGGCCCCTAATATGAGGGGTCAGCCCCTTTTGCTTGGTGTCAGTTGAAAGGTCTTGTTTATATAAACTTTTAATGTTCTACATATGTTAACAAAATATTTATGACAAGAAAGATATTCGTGATCAAATCTCAAATTTCCCAAAAAACTGTCAAAAAAGTTAACATCAACATTTTCAGGTTCAGGCGAGCTTCCAGGACAATGACTTCTAGTCAAATCTAAAACAAGCATGCAAATCTACCATAACCACTCTATCTTGCACATAAATTTCAAGTCTTTAACTATAGCGGTTTTTGAGGAGATGCGTGGACAATATCATGTCCCAAAATACATGAAAAAGGGAGATAATTCAGAAGCGGAATTGAATTTTCAGACAAAAAGTTGTATGCAATGAGAGGTTCACCTAAGACATCATCCCTGTAAAAATCATTAAAATCGATGGAGAAATGGCTGAGAAATTAAGGGTGTCTACCAAGAAGAATATTTAAATAATATAGAAGAATGAGAAACAGTAGAATAACAGTAAGGTCTTCCGCTGAAGACGGAAGACCTTAATAATAGGGAAAAAGAAACCGAAGAATAACAATAAGGTCTTCCGTTGGAAACGGAAGACCTTAAAAACAAAAATCCCCGCAAAGCGGACTCGATCCGAGAACCCTTGCATCTGAAGCAGAGAGCGATGCCACTACGCTATGTCGCTTGTTACTGTATATAAGGTAAAAAATGATGAGTTATATAGTTCAGTTTGGATGATGATAGAAAGAAGAGCAGATGGCGAAGCTGCAGCGTTCTATCCATTTATTGATACCCAATGTTGTGAAACCTTTGGAATAGATAAGCGCTTAGCGATTGGTTGAGAGGACAGTATTTGTTGATCAGTTTATTAACAAAAATCAGTGCTGCTTGTAAACAATGTGGCCGGATAGCGTTGGTTAAGAAATGAACATGCCAGGTCAAACTCTTGTCGCGAGCAGCTATTTGAAGGTGTTTGAAGGCCACGTCGGATCAACTGAGGCGCATTCTCCTGTCGATTTGAATTGCAGGTGCTCGGAAATGGGTTCATTAGCGTGCATTTCTGGATTACTGGTACGGGAAGTCTAAAATGAATTAAGGCCGGTCATTAAAGAAAAAGCGGAATCATTCTAAACACTATAAACATTGTTACAAGATTGAGGCCGTTGGCACGATATCCATTGAGAATAACATGACGAATTTAAGGCCGTCAATTGTCAAAGATGAAGGTCAACGTAAGGGCTTTTTGGTAAATTATCTCCAGTGTTTAAGCATAATCGGAAAACGATTACAAATTAATTTTTAAATTTCTAGGCTTATAACTTTAAAATAAACATTATCCAATAAACAATAAAATGAAGTATAATTATATAAGTAGTTTCTTTCTTAATAATGTCGCATTTCAGCGTAGCGCAGTGGGTTAGAGCGTTTACTACGAATCTGTAAGTCATATGAGTTCGAATCCCGCTGGGGCTTTTACATTTTTGACTTCTCCATTTTTTTTTTCAAAATCTATCTTTTGGTTAAATATTATAAAATTTGAAGATTCTAAACCGGTGAAAGTATTCTAATTATAATGTACTTAAATCCACATTAATATCGACAGATGTCCAATACCACCTTAAATCAGCATACCTTCGTAGGTTTAGGTTTAATCTTTTTTGGTTATTTACTCTTTAATATATCGTTAAAATCGGAATTTTTTGTGTGTTGCAGCTAAATAAATAAACCCATGTATGCATTACAGAAAGACGCAAATCTTGTGTATTAGATAATAGCAAAACCCCTAGCTAGTCCAGCCGCGACCTATTTCCTCGGCCGCGGGCGAGGGATCGCATACGTAATTGTTCACATACACAGCTCGGAACCCAGCTAGATTCTAAATGATGTGCAGTAGAATGGCTCAAATGCATTGCATAAAAACAATTCCTTTATCCATAATGTGTTTCACTAGAAAAGAATTATACACTTTCCGTATGTAAGCTGGTACACTGTCTACGGTAGCTTTATGTCAGTTATACGCACAATTACCTCGTTTAGTTGCCAAATGAAAACAGTTACATGGTAACAAGTCTAACTTTTTACACTCCTATTACGCAATACCCGCACAAAATATGATTGTAACGACATTTATAAGATCATAATGAACAACTTTTTCAGCAACATCCATTGATATCGAAATCTGAACCACTTTTGAGTTATAAAGCAAAAACTTTGAAGGGCTCTAGGCCCCAACATTTAAGGGCCAGTCCTTTTTTCTTGATGTCATATGAAAGAGCTTGTCAATATAAATCTTTTCTCTTCTACATGCCTTACCAAAATATTTTCGTGAAAAGAAATAAATTAAGAAAACCATGCAAAATCACGGCGCTTTTTTTATATCATTTCGAGACCTGCTGACCCTTAGCGCTTTTAGTGCTTGAAAAATATGAATGCCTTAATACATATCTACAATCTTTTGTCTATCATTCCTGAAATTTTGAACTCAATATCTTTTATAGTTCATGAGAACATTCGTGGACAAGCCGACCCTCTGGAAATCGTTAAATTAAATAATATCTCAAAACCGGAAGTGACGTCATCAATAAAAAAAATTTGCAATAAGGTTCAGAGCAATATCTATCAGATCTGAAAATTTCATGTTAATCGGCCAAATGGTTTTTGAGCAATCGCGCACACAAAATTTGTAAGAAAAAAAAAGAAAAGGGAAAAAGAAACCGAACGAAAACAATAAGGTCTTCCGTTGGAAGCGGAAGACCTTAAAAAAAGAAAAGTGAAAAAGAAACAATAGAATAATAGAAGGGTCTTCCGCTGAAGACGGAAGACCCTAATAATCGTGAAAAATAGAGAAAAAGAAACCTAACGAAAACAATAGGGTCTTCCGTTGAAACGGAAGACCCTAATAAAAACAATTCAGTGGATTGTACGTGTGATAACGTAGAAACACGAGAAGCCTGTGTCTTAGACCACAGAAAATCGCTTGTCCACTAGCGCAGCATCTCTTCTGCCATGTGCGATTGATGTTTTACGTCAATGTACACCCAACGTGGTGGGTTTTAAATGTTTGCAGTTTGATAACGGAATTTTTTCCCAACAATAAAACTTATTTTACGACATAGACAAGATCACATAGAACACCTTTTTTCAATGACACTCATACTATATATCGTTTTTAAAATACGAGACTAAAACATCATAACCTCGTAGGTTATTAAGGTATATTTTTTTTTATTTACTCTTTAATATCGTTAAAATCGGAATTCTTTGTGTTTGTAGCTAAATAAATAAACCCATGTGTGCATCACAGCAAAACGCAAATCTTGTGTATTGGATAACAGAGACCGCTCGCTAGTCCAGCCGCGACCTATTTCTTTGGCCGCGGCCAAGGGATCGGATACGTAATTGTTCACATACACAGCTCGAAATCTAGCTAGATTTTAAATGCGACTCAAATGTATTGAATAGTATTAGTTCTTTTACCCATAATGTGTTTCACTAGAAGAGAATGAGAATGTTTATACACTTTCCGTATGTAAGCTGGTACACTGACACTGTCTACGGTAGCTTTATGTAAGTTATACGCATAAAGACCCCGTTTTTCAAATAACAGAGCTATCATTAAATTTATGTGTTAAGAGGTTACTCTTTTCTCCTTAATTTACACTTAATATATCTTTATACCATAGTTCTTTGTGTAAGCCGCTATATAAATAAACTTATGTATGCAAGACGCGAATGCTGTGTATTAGATAACTGGTAACTGCTAGCTAGTAGCCGATCAATAATCTCTTCGGTCGCGGGTGAGGAATTGGTACGTTATTTCACATACAACACAGGCTTCTAAAAATGATTTTAAAACCAATTTTAAACATTTTTTTCTAGGAGTTGTTCCGTGTTTCACTTGAAAAGAATAAGAATGTATGTCCGCGACTATGTACTTTCTCTTTCCCGGTTTTGAATGATTGTCCATTACAAAAACTAAACAAAAGTGACTAATGATCCTCACGTATCACCTATAAGAAAAACATCGATACTCACTTGTTATAATTAATTAAAGCAACATATATGTAAGCTAATACACTTTCTGTTGTAACTTGTGTCGGTTATGCAGACATAAACATGCACTTTTCACATGAAAACAGGTACGTGTTAACAATTAGGTCAAGCTTTTTACTCTCGTATTACGCAATACCCGAACAAAATTTTATTGTAACGACTTTGATAAGATCAAAATGAACAACTTTTTCAGCGACAGCCATATTGAAATCCCAACCGTTTTTTAGTTATCCTGCGAAGACTTTCAAGAAACTTAGGCCCCTAATTTGAGGGGCCAGCCCCTTTTTCTTGATGTCAAACGAAAGCTCTTGGAATTATAAACTTTATTTGCTCTACATGTTTTCACATAATATTTCTGAGAAAAGAGATAAACAAAGAAAATCACGCAAAATAACGACGCTTTTTTAATCCCATTTTTCGAGCCCCGCCGAGCTCCAGGATTTCTTGTGCTAGGCAAATAAGAATGCTTTTGTTCAGTTTAACAATCTTTTGTCTTTCATCCCTGAAATTTTAAAATCGATATCATTTGTAGTTTATGAGAACACTCCAGGACAAACCAACCACCTAAAAATCCTTAAAATGCCAATATCTCAAAAACGGAAATGTGGTCATCAACAAAAAAAATTTCCGATAAGGTTCACAACATTGTTAGTAAGATCTGAAAATTTCGTGCAAATCGATCGAGCCATTTCTGAGATATCGCGTGCACAAAAAGTGGTAAGAAAAAAAAAGAAGAAGAAGAAAAAGAATCCGAAGAATAACAATAAGGTCTTCCATTGGAAACGGAAGACCTTAATAATGAAGAATTTCCAACAGAATCAGTACAAGGTCTTCCGTTGGAAACGGAAGACCTTAATAAACAAGTTTATTAACACCTAAATTTTGAAGAAGAAAAATGGTTCAATTTTGGATGATTTAGGACTATATATATATATATATATATATATATATATATATATATATATATATATATATATATATATATATATATAGTAAAAACAAAAAGAAATGGAAGGTTAATCGGTGCAGCTCACGTGATATTTTGATAATACAAATCTCAGCAAGATGTAATCATAATCAGAGCGATTATAAGGCCTCCCAAAAGAACGATGTCATCACCACCCCTGGGGACCATGACCTACATACCATTTGATGCCTCTTAACACAAGCAACAAGAATATATATTGTTTAGGGGTGGGGATCTCAACCGCTACAAAATATTTGTGCACTTCCTGTTCGAGGGGGTTCAGGACCACCCCCGGGGCCCATTACCTACATGCCATTTGATGCCCTTGACACAAGGAACAAGAATATATATAGTGTAGGAGTTAGGATCATAGTCGTTTTTGAGATATATGGTCATTCCTAATTCCTTTGGGGTGGGGATGACCCCAGGAGTCAGACCTAATATACCCCATATATTGCCAATATATGATTCTTGAAATCTCTGTCTCTGTCCGTTTTCAAGTTATAACCATTTACAATAGAGTCTACAATTTTTCCCATAGGGTTCAATGTTAGACCCCACACTCTTTTGACCTCCCCAAAAATTAAGTGGTTGGCAAACCCCAAATGAAAAAAATTAAACCAGGGTGAGCAACTAGATATGCAGGGTAATAAAATAAAATCTTGAGAAAAATAATATGTAACATTGTCTTAAGAAGAATAACATAATTATGCAATTTGACATATGTACAGAAAAAAGAATACTAGCTAGTCAATTTTTGATCTGTGCGTCTAGTAGTCTCAAAGACTTCGAAATTATTTGGAAGATTTCAAATTCACGGTAATTGAGTGGTCAAAATATGCATGATTTGTAAAATATACGACTTGCTTTCGGTTACAGACAGTTGAAACAGCCGAACAAATGATCAAGCTTGTAAGTGCAATAATCAAATCGTAACAAATCTTAGGAAAAATAAATAATATGGGCATTTTTCTGTTCAGATGTAACGGTAACGTAGGGGGGAGTCGTTTAAACAGTCGGAAAACAGAGTAGAAAATATTACAGTTTAGAATAAATTTTAAAAAATAGCTAATACTGATGCTCTGTCGATAAAACAATCCGAAACTGATGATGTGACGTCATAAATTAGAATTCAATGGCAGCTCTCATAGCAGCGGAAAATTAAAAATATCCTGGGGGTATCATTGATGATACTTAGGTTCTCATACGGTACTTAATATTTAGTATTATTAGGAAAATACTAGACTTTGACCCGTGCGTGCACGGGTTGACATTGCATATCGGACATTTACGAAATAAATACATCGACACATTCATATTGTAAGGTACTTTTGAAATAAACAATGAATGTGAATATAATTCTGGTATTTTTGTTTTTATTTTGTATTGTTTTGTTTTGTTTTTAATTTGGAAAATTGAACAAAGCTATACGCCTACAATAATGCTATTAATTTCACTACACTCTCCTTAGTTAGAATTATCTAACTGTGTCTCGGAACAGGCCCTCACCACAGTTAGAATGCATCCCATATACCCGTAATCTGGTAATTTACCAGAAAATTGCAGAATCGCTCCGAAAGAATTTTGGAGAAAATTATTGAAGTTGCATTGAAAATAACAGTCAAATTATTCGTAACAAACATTTTTGAGACTGTAAATACCTTTCATCTAAAAATTTAATCCACATAATGGAAGAATTCAACACTTTTTTACCAACGTTTTTTACTCACTTCAAATTTACACACCATGACGACATTCGGAACTCTCGGGATTTTTCATAGTAAATGCACTGAGTAAGAGTTATCTCCCGTATTTTCTCTGCAACAGAGACAATACACGGGACGCATTCTATATTTTCATTGGAAATTGGCTGTATATTGTGTTCATATATATTTATGATTTCTTATGAGCGAAATTATAAAATAACAAATATATATCATTACTTTTGTCTTCTCTGATATGAACATCGTGATGAGGCTGTGATTTAGCATGAATGTAATGCGCACGCGCAAGATTGTAAAATCAAAAAAATCCAGATGATTTCCGGAATTTTTTTAGGAATTTTCGTTGATTATTAATTAAGCGAAGCTTAATTGAGAAAAAATAAAAACAAATTAGTAATCTTCAAGTTCCAACGATGTTTAAAATATATAAAACAAAAGACAATGTTCTTCCGATTTATCAGTATTAAAGGCCGAAAATTCGAGTCTATTATTTTAATATAGAAGTATAGATACATGCGTTGGGGTATTATAGGGGTTTTATACCATCTGGTGTATATGTTAACATGTACTTCTTTTAGAACCGCTATTTTCTACAAATTCTTACTGCAAAATCTGCAAAGACTCTTAGACTACTTGCCTTTTACCTCCTTGAGTACCTTGTATTTATTTTTACCACCACCGTGGCAACATGGAAAATTTATACTACTACATTTTGTACATTAAAAATAGAAAATGTACCGTGTATCTGATCTGTTTGCCTCGGAAATGCACTTTGGCTCTTGTTTTTTATGTGAGGTGACGAGAATTGATATGAACTCCCCATTAAAGATCTCTCATTTGAACCTTCCATGCTCTCTTTCATAGCTACTGGCATTTCCCTCTCCGCAATGAAATGATTTTTACTCATGTTCAAATCATCAATACTGCTGATATCTCTTATGTCAACATCGCATCTTCTACCTGTATCCCCGATTACTTTTGGCTCAGAGTCAAGACTTTCTGACCTTAAAATATCAACACAGACTTGTGCTTCATTAACTCCATTAATTGACTCAGTTTTCGCATACTCCTCGCCTTTGTCTTCAGCATGTTGTAACGTTATACTAGTGTGTAGGTGGAGATTATCAGATTCTCCTGTGGACTTTTCGCCGATTGGAAGAGTTGAAATAGGAGGACTATAAAATGTGGGGATGTATATGTCCTGATTATTCTTCTCTTCTAGTATATCTACTTTCTCAAAATTGTCTAAAAAACAAACCCGAAAACATTTGGCATAGATATATGAAAAATGTAAACGTAGAATTTTAGATTCATTGCATTATGACACTGTGATATGAAGCATTTATCATCTTAAAGCAGTAGAAGACAATAATTTATAATTGACGCTACGCTGCATCACAGTATATAATGGGTTTTTTAAAACATTATAGGTATAAAAGAACAAAACAACGTAAAAATTTTACGAGTCTGCATTTTTTGTTTCCATAAAATTCATAAATTTAAGTATGTCTACTATTCAGCTCGACACCCAGGAATAATTAAAACTATCTTCAAAATTTTAGTTTAGTTACACCTCTGACATTCACCTAAAACATGATAAAGTGATGTAATTGAAAGGCTTTATAAATTAAATGAATTCTGTATTTTAAAGGAAAACAAATAACATGTTCTTTAGCTAACCTGTGTCCATGGCATTGTTCAGTTGTTCAGAAATCTGTTCATTGCTCTCCATCACAATACTGACTCGTATTTTGTTTTCAAAACACTAAAGGGAAACACAAACATTAAATGTTTTGTATTGTAAATATATGCACAATTGTATCTTACTTGTCTACAAACATTTTTCAGCAAAAAATATTATACATGTGTTCGAAAATCAAAATGTTGAAAGACCTGCTTTTAAGTCCTGTATTTACAATTTAAAGATTTTAGGTTATATATATATATAATTGATATACATTAATCTTTTAGAAATTCAAATAATTTTCGAGTTCTAATGCAAATGAAGGAGTACAGCCATTATTTAATCTGTCAATGTATCCTTTGGACAGAAAAGTCACAAGAAGATTAAGTTTGGATATTTATGGTCCCGAGAATTAAATATCGACAAGCAACCAGGTACCTGCAACATTTTGCCTTCCTCATTCCCCATTCAAACTTTTTAGACGAGAAAATTTCGTAACAACCATATTGATGTAATTTTCCAGAGAAGGAACATGAGTTTTACAAACAGCACCCAGCTGATTTGTTTCACGTTGTCTGCTTTTGGCAATCATTGAAGAAAATATATCAATGTTTATGTCTCACTTGTCTAAATTAAGCTTTCAAATAAGAGGACTGTGAAGCAATTACTGCCTTTTATTTTCCTGTGAACAAAAATTGAAAAACTTTCATGATTGATCACTAACTCTGTAATGGCCAAAATCAGGTATGAGAACAGGCCACTTTTTTACACAAAAAAGCTATAAAAGATAGAAAAGAAAATGGTGGTTGATACAATGTTTCAAACCTTTTTGTCACATAGGTAATAACAAACAAGAGGCCCATGGGCCACATTGCTCACCTGAGCAATGATAGACACTCAGCTTTATGGAGTTATATACAAAGTATCTGAACTATGTTGTATAATAGATCCTGTATCAAAAACAATCCCCTGCATATTCTTATGTTTATCATTGACCCCTTTTGTAAAAGGATGATTTTACAGTCATATTACATATTGAGCATTGCAGTTCTCGAGAAAATGATCAGACTTAAACAACCGTTTATATATGGATAATAAACCTACATCAAACTTTGAACCCCTTGTGAGGCCAAAGAATTGTCCAGGGGCAAGAGTCTAAACAATTTTTAAGAATCAACAATAATTCAAAATACTTACATATAAGTAAAACCATAGATAATAACATTTGAGTTTTTGTGGATAATTTAAATGTTTTCCTTTGTAAAATTGGAACACCCCCCCCCCCCCAACCCTAGTCCTGAAGATTATGATTTTGACAATTTTTTATCTACACTATCTGAACTGACTTTTCTAGGCAATTGATTTTTAAAGATATTTCCCTATATATTCCTATGTAAAAGTAAAAGTTTGAACAAACTTGAATCTTTTAAACCTGAGGACGCTTCCACACAAGTTACAGCTTTTCTGCCCGATCGGTTTCTGAGAAAAAGATTTTTAAAGATTTTTCTCTATATATTCCGATGTGAAATTTTGACCCCCCGCTGTGGCCCCACCCTACCCCCCGGGGATCATGATTTGAACAAATTTGAATCTACACTACCTGAGGATGCTTCCACATAAGTTACAGCTTTTCTGGCTGATCAGTTTCAGAGAAGAAGATTTTTAAAGATTTACTCTATATATCCCTATGTAAAAATTCAACCCCCATTGTGGCCCCACCCTACCCCTGGGGTTCATGATTGAACAAACTTGATTCTATACTACCTGAGGATGCTTCCAACAAGTTTCACTTTTCTGGCTGATCATTTTCAGAGATGAAGATTTTTAAAGATTTACTCTATATACTCCTATGTAAAAATTCAACCCCCCATTGTGGCCCCAACCCTACCCCCGGGGAGCATGATTTGAACAAACTTGAATCTACACTACCTGAGGATGATTCCACATACGTTACAGCTTTTCTGGCTGATCAGTGTCAGAGAAGAAGATTTTTAAAGATTTACTCTAAATATTCCTATGTAAAAATTCAACCCCCCCCCATTGTGGCCCCACCCTACCCCCTGGAATCATGATTTCAACAAACTTGAATGTACACTACTCGAGGATGCTTCCACACAAGTTACAGCTTTTCTGGCTGATCAGTTTTAGAGAAGAAGATTTTTTAAAGATTTACTCTATATATTCCTATGTAAAAATTCGATCCTCCAATGTGGCCCCACCTTACCCCTGGGGATCATGATTTGAACAAACTTGAATCTACTTTATCTAAGGATGCTTCCACACAAGTTTCAGCTTTTCTGGCCAAATGGTTTTTGAGAAGAAGATTTTTGAAAATATCAACAAATTTTCAATGATTTTTTAATTATCTCCCTTGAAAGAAGGCCTGGCCCTTCATTTTAATAAACTTGAATCCCATTCACCTAAGGATGCTTTGTGCCAACTTTGGTTGAAATCGGCCCAGTGGTTCTGGAGAAGAAGTCGAAAACGTAAAAAATTTACGGACAGACAGACAGACGGACAGAACGACAGACAGACAGACGGACGCCGGACAAAAAGTGATCAGAAAAGTTCACTTGAGCTTTCAGCTCAGGTGAGCTAAAAAATTGATGCTCTCATGGTCATCCCTATACACAGTAAGTGATAGTTTGTCAACTTTACATTGCCATAAGTGCATATCTTACTATCAAACTTATCTAGGAATTAATATAATTTCCAAGATTTGTTTTAAGTGAATTCAATTGCAAAGTAAATTTAACCTCTTTAATAAGTGTTGGTACTTCAAGCAACAACACAGTATCAGACTGAAAAGCTTTTGACACAGCATGAAATGAACGACTTTGACAAATTTGTTTTAATTTTTTTCCACATAACTAAGAACTTTTCTCAAACATTCTGTACATTTACTCCTGCTTTTAAAAAAACAGCATCAATAGCCCTTGTGATCTGCTTAACACTTGAAAAATTTACTTCGTCTAGATCCTTGTCATGTATTTCTGAAACAATCTTAAATTCTCTCCTCCGTTTTGGAAAGTAGTGATAAACTTAAAGATACCTATCATAATCTCAGATAAAACCAGTAGAGAAATTCCGTTGATATTGAGCTTAAATCGAATTATTGTACTTCCAGTTATGATATTTTAAACCAAGAAATTATTTCTTCGTCAGTAAGAAAATATGAAGATTGTGCCTTTGATTTTTATAATTACATAATTGAAGGTCTTGGCGAGAAAACAAAAACAAAAAAAATATTGAAAATAGAATTCCACATCAAGGATACCATTTTCAATCAATTAATTACTAAAATCAACGAAGAAAAGATTATTAGTTACTGAAATACTATTATTTAGATGGAAATGCTTTATAAAATTCCATAAATATTTCGTAAGTGTCATAGGCTCTTAGAATCGTTTTTAAAGAGAATAAATTAATTGTAAAAAAAAATTGGAAAACCATAAATTTACCACCAAAAACGGTGTGCATTTGAGCGAAACTAGATGGGTCGCGAGATGCATACATCTCGAAAAATATAAGGCACTTATGGAGCTGGTGTTAAATGTATAAGGTCACCAGTGTGTGATATACAGGCAAGAAAGGAGTTGTTATTAACATATTCTTGCCGAGGATAGAAGTTTGCTTAAATTAATATTCACACCAAGTTTCCTTAGCGCATTTGTCTGCAGTCGTTATTTAATATTTAGATTTTCTCATCGAGATGTTGTGACTGCATATGAAGAAATTTGTTTTAATTCCTGATGGACTGAAATACATAACTGCTTAAACAGACACTGAATAATCATTTAGCGCGAATTCATATTTTCCTATCAAACTCCGAGGCATAATTTTGTTTGTCTCCAGTATGGGTGGGGGGGGGGGGGGGGGTCCAGCAAGGCCTATTCTTGAAACATTTGTGAATTTAAAAGTTTGAATTTCCCAAGGTGTTCGGACACTCTTGACACCCAATTTATATCTACGCATGCCAATGGTTCTGAGCTGACATCGATTTCAGAATCTCTCTTTGTATACTGTTCGAAAATTGCGTTTTTAATTTTTTCAATTCTCTATTTTAATCAATCTTAATAAAGGAATTGCAAATACCTACTGAATAAACAGAGATATAGAACTAATATGACCATAATCTTAAATGTGTGTTGGTGTGGGTGGGTGTGTTTTTGTGTGAAAGGGAGAGATATAGAGGCTTATGTTTAAGTTAAGGTAATATACAAGTATAATATTTCTTTATAATGCAATTCAATTTTGTTCGATTTTTTTTTTGTTTCGTTTCGATTAGTTTCGTTTCGTTCGGTTTCGTTTCAATTTCGTTTCGCACTTTACAGGAACACACGAATTTGACGTACTCCTTAAAACTGTGATGCTCTCTTAATTCTCGAAATTTGAGCCAATTAATACTAAAAAAAAAAGCACAGTATTAATCAAGTAAAAACTTTCCATAACGTTTTCATGACTATAAAAATTTACTGTTAGTATTATTTTTTTTTTTGAATATCTATGCAAATGATGAAATGATGAAAAATAAAAATAAAATTGATTTAATTTACTTGTAGTTACGATAATTGTTCAGGATGAATACGTTACGAAATACGTTTTACGAGACATAAATGAAAACAGTTGAATACATTGTTACGATACCTTTATCACATCAAACCTTTGTCCATCAAACTATCTAACATGGTGCATTGTAATTTATTTTCTAATCCAATATGGCAAGTCCAGAAGTTTTGGTGGGTAATTTATTTATTAAAAATATGTACACGGATTTACTTTCAATTTGAGCGCACACAGTTGACATGTGATACAGGGAAGTTATGAAGGGGATTACATAATAATAATACATTTTTTTTTTGTGAAATGATATACGCGGGTATGGAAGTAATTGGGCAATTTGGCGTCTTATTTTGACTATTAATATACAAAATCGTAAGATTAAGTTACTGTTTTAAATCAGACCACAAACTTAGTATTTTCCGTTTAAACATAAATCGGGTAGGCTCCATCTCGGTGCATTATAGCGTGAGAATTATAAATTATAGCTTACGTATATTCCTTAAAAAAATGAGATAGAACAAGACTACCCCGCGGTTTCCACAAAACAATAAACATATCAAGTAAAGGCAAAACATCTCATCTCAGTTTTATAAAAACTACTGATAGAATCCTATATTTTCCTCGATTAAAAAGTTATTCGTCCGATTCTCAAAAAAATCTCCCAACTTTTATACAGTTTGCACGGAAAATATTATGTTGCATCAAAGTACACAGAACACAGGATTCTAGCAACACTTTTCAAGTTAAGCAGTGATTAAACTTTTAATATGTGTTAAATGTAAAGTTTAAAATATACGGGGTAGTGTTGTTCTAGTGTTTTATATAGTAAACAACGACAGATGTTGTGAAGTGCGTTTAATCTACGTTAATATATAAAAGCGACAAAAGGTGAGGGGTAACTTAAAGTTACTACCTACCTCAGTCCTGAGCTGTGTTTGGAATAGCCTATGCGACCGATAGTACGTCCGTTCTGTTTCAAGGTATGATCACAACTGGTCACATACCACTATTTTTACCCCGTGCTCATTGACCACGCAAGTAGTTCCATTCTAAAAATGTATGTATTATTTCAAAAATTCCCAGGGGTGCTAAATGGGCGAATTCGGTTCCTTTTAGGGTATGGATGGAAAGAAAAAGGTTTGAAAAAAATACAGGCAGGGAAAAAATCAGAAAAATTAACTTTAAAGGCGCAACAGAAAGGGTGTAAAGAGGCCAATGTTTACACATATATCATAAGGTACATTTGACCCCTAATCAAAAATATTTTAATATAGAAATTTTTCCTATTTTCTACAAATTGTAACTTTGTTAACGTCATTGTCTTTCAAACTATTTCTGGAACAAAATGCTCAAAAAGTAACTAAAATCTTTTGTCACTATAAAACGTATTTCCCCTCAAGGAAATATTTTCTATCACTTGATAATCTGCTTCGTAAATATTCACACTTATCACGGCGATGAGCGAAATATCTATCTAGTTAAGGTCAAACAAATTTTACGTAACAAATCACTTTTCAATTAGAAAGTTCTTTTGATCTTCAACCTACTCAATTAGTGTCAGGCCATCGGATTAAGTCCCTTTGTCTGTACCCACGCTAGACCTATCTTTTTGTCAAGAGGCCCTCAAAAGGGAATCCTTCCTTATTCTTATTGATATGATAAGTAATTAACCTGTAATGTACCTCACCTGGACCAAGTCGATTTTTGTCCCAAGATCCCAGCGCGTCACTTTATGCTGGATCTTTGAGGAATAAACTTGTAACTTTTCATCGACTTAATTGTCCATTACAGGTAGGACATTATTATATATATATATATTGTTATATACATTTTTATTGCGATTACTTATCTTTTTAAAGGGTAAAACATTCAATATTTCCTGTCATTGAATTTTATAATGTCTTGAAATTACATTTATATACATGTATATTACATGTTTTGATATGAAATTATTGTTAGTCAGAAATATTAACTTGTATGTTTATTTTCTCAATCATTTTATATTCATAACCATTTTTCCATTTGTTCTTAATATTTTGTTATTTGATTTATTTTTTGATTTTCTTACTAGTCAATTATTACTATTCCCCGCTTTTCATTTCGATCATTGTTAAAGCGTCTTCCGGAATTACCACGTGATTGGTTCTAAATTTAATCATTGTTTACACTTCCGCCCAAGAGGAAATGCGGGTTTTACAAATGTATTTCGTAAAGACTATCCGTGTATCACTACATAATTACAATCGATTGTTCTTAAATTATAATGTAAGTGTTTAACATGTTTAATTTTACCTATGCTTTCTTTTATTTGAACTTAAGATCTACAATTGACTTTAAATCACTTTATATTTTTATTCGGCTTGTCAACATAGCCGAGTACACGTGTACTCACGCTAAAAATAAGTTTATAGCTTACTACTAAATATAGTTGACTTTTCAGTAATTGTGGTCCTCATCATAGCCAAGCGATCTCTCCATTTTAGTTAATTTCCCCTCATTTATTTAATATTTTTATTTATAATCATATGATATAGGTATGTACTTATAAAACACAGGTTTAATGTGGTCAATATTCACTTAGTATATATGTGTATATGTTACATTTGTGTTAGAGTATGCAAAGACTCATTTTTATTGTGGTCCTTTATATGTTGCATCTCTATACATATTTTGTAAAGACTCATTGTTTAGTACTCTGTTTTATTTGTCATCATTTTTATCATTTGTTTATAATTGACTTTATGCTGGATCTTTGAGGAATAAACTTGTAACTTTTCATCGACTTAATTGTCCATTACAGAACACACAAAGCACAAAAGTTTCTCGTTACACATATTCCAAAGTGAAAGTGGATTTTTCATGGTAGGGGTTATTTTAGGGGCCATATCTCAGTCCCCTCTCGATTGATTTTCCTGTACTTTGGACACGTTGTTGGACTAGTGTCATTCTAAAGGTATGCTGTATTTGAATTTTTTTTATATGATTTTTTGTTGTATAAAGGAATAAAAGGGAAAAATAATTGTGGTCTGTGTCCAACTGGGAATCTAACAGGTGATCGGAATGTCGAACCCGATCTTAATTACATGTACTACAAAGGAAAGCCTGACTGGGAAATAAAAACATAATTGCATATTTTTTAGCAAATATATGATAAAGTTAACATCTATTCAAGTATTCTATTGTTCGACAAAGCATACATTTACCAAAATACTTTATAAGTTTATATTTTGAATCTGTTTACATTGTTTTCCGACAAATTTACAGGACATTCCACTTTCAGTCATGACGTCATCAATGTGTAGATCTACGTGATACTTATTTAAGAAGAAAACAAATAATTGTCTCTGGGGTACACTTCGATTGGTACTCGAGCATTAACTCAAGGTTGCGATCACATGACCGGATGTTTACATCAACACGTGCTTTTCAATCGCACTATTGTTGTATTTTTTCTACGTTTCGTTGTTTACGCACAATACATTAGTCATATCCAATATCACATACTAGTATCTCTGGAAAAGCTGATCTCAACGCAAAATGTAATAACGGGAATCTATAACATTTTGCGTTGTTATTACTATTCGCGTCGCTACAACCCATTCTAAACAAAACATTAAGATTGCTGCCCTTGAAATTTTTCAGTGCCATCAAATTTCAGCTCGTAAGAGTCTTAGAGTGTCATGAATGCCTATTTTGTGGATTTTGCATGCATAGTAAATTTCCTTCTACGTAGTTCGCTATAGAAGAAAAAATAATAGAGGATGTGAATATTATGATATGATTAAAAAAGATATTGTTTGCTGAAATACTACCTTCTAGTTAGCCCGAAATATCTGACGTTTTCCTGGCTTTTTTTTTAACGATTTTGATATTTTACTTGCCAGGAAAACGTCAGAACCGGTGTAAAGAAGAAAACTGACACCCGTAGAAAATTGACCGGGGGTCATTTTTCGACGTAGAATAATGAAACATCCCCTCCCCCCAGCTGTAGAATCATAGGATTTTTTTGAAGAAAAAAGATCCTGAGGTCATTTTTCTTCATGTTAAACATGAAGAGAAATGACCCCCATAGAAAAATGTCTCCTGTCTCAAACAAGAATAGATTAGGGTTATTCGACTTTTTAATTACTCGAATTTTTAGAAAATAGCATTTACATTTAGTTCACATTATAGATTTTATTCTTTACGTATAAAAAATCTTAATTGCAATTATATGTAAAAGTAAATACATTGTATATATGATACCCCGTGTAGGAACAGATTGAAGTATAGCATGTTACATTACAGAGTTCTTCGGGAGGCTGGGTGGTCAACAAATTAACCATCAGACCTGCCCTAAACTTTAACATAATATAATATATTTTTGTCCATATACTAACATTTAGTAAAGAAAAAATCCAAAATTTTAGCTTTAAAATTTATGAGTTCTTTATATCTTACACAGCTCTTCTTATTAGGAGATTTAAATACTAGTAGTTTAAAAATGGCCATCGAGCCATCTTAATATTCTATTGAAGTTTTCTCGACACACCAATATTTTATTTGATGGATCGATAAAGAATTTTTTTAGAAATATGATTTCACGAAATAGAGATCTATATCGGCTTTGAATTATTTTATGTGCAATTTAATGTATTTTTTAAGTGCAACGGAAAAAAATGTTTTGACTGCGAACAATGTATTATAGACCTTAAAATTTGATAGATAGATCATTCGAGTAATCGTTCCTAATATTGGAATTAACTTTTCTTATTTTTGGTTTAATCATGAATACTGTATTTTGCACTTGCATATCCAGGAGATAGCTGCAGGGGAAAATTATAAACGTCAATGCAAGTATAATTGATGACCAATACCAAGTCTACTCTTTTATCGCCAATAAACAGAATTTCGTTACATAGTGGCTTGCATCTCAAAATAATTTGAATGTGTTTTCACTCTTAATGATGAGATACATGTAACTCGTTGTGATGAGAACTATACCTCGGTGCAATATGTCAGTATTTTGATATTACGAAAGATCTTTAATTTTTTAAAATAAACCCCTTCTTTTACTTAAAGTTTATTTTAATATGAGTTATAGCGAGCTCTAAGAACCAGTGTGCGCGGGGAAAAGAACGAGCTAAACCTGCAGATTCATCAAGAATTTTTTTGTCTACGTCCCATAATGCTCTCTAATGTTTTCTCCCGTGGTGCTATGCCAAAAATGGCTAACATTTAACGCGTAATTTAGGGCGCCTTGAGGTTTGAACACACGTTTTGAGTACCGCAAAAGCTTCGGTGAGACCAGAAACATAAACAACAGAGATTGGCAACTCCGCCATTAGCGTGTTTTGTTGTTGAAAAATGTTATGGGACCAACCTTACTTTGAGAACTACATAATTATTAGTAAACTTATACAATGATCTTAAACCAAATGTATATTGTTTTTATGAAAAATGTGCATAGGTTTTAGACGTTTTTGAAACAAAAAATTGAAAAATAAGATTAATAGAAAATATATTGGCCAGCTATAGAACATCGGCGAAATCTTGGACGACGGGTAGCCAACTGCCTCCTAAAACTCCTCTTTTAATATTGTTAATAAGGCATAAACTCATGAAAATATAATATTCTATAGTCTGTCCCAAGATATTCATGCAGCACATTTGGCCGATTTTTAATAAAAATACACATACCTGTGAAAGAAGTGCAATTGAAATCGATGAAAGGGAAAATTTCCAAGATATCTTCATTAACACATTATCATACCTCAATCATAAAAGTTCACAGGAACGAAAACAGATTTCTTACGGAGATTTATAATGGGGAATGTTTACATCTTTTCTCCATTCGGAAATACTCGCAATACCTCGCGCAATTTTTCAACGTTATCATCTGGGTCTGCTTCAATACAAAATCCCCGTAAACATCACATTTTTAGCCATGTATTGTAACATGATCAGCTAGAGGGGGCGTTTCAACGGAGAAATCTTGGAAATTTTTCATACTTTTGAATGAATATCGTTTGAACCCTGAAGTATTTATAAATATCGAGTAATTAAGCAAAATGTGAATCCAGGATATCTTGGGACAGAGTATAAATGTTTTTGTAATAGGGTTTAGCTGTTTATATTTCTATATAATTGTTTATTAGAAAGATATACGTATTTAAACTGGGAATACTTTACAACAGGGACCGCGAGATTTCGCGAGATTTCAATCAGTTGCTAATCTCTGTTATTTATGTCTCTGGTGAGACCCAAGAGATTTTTTACATGCTTCCATTCCTTCATATCGAGTCGAGATACGTAAACAAATGAATATTATATTTGAACGTGTGACGTCACAGTGATCTCGCGCTAGATTTCCCGCGATAAATTTAGAGGTGGATCAAACATCTGTAATGCGTGTACTATAAGCTATTTCAGTATAAACTGTGATACCTGATGATTTGTGTTTTGTTTTTGTTTTTTTTTTTATTTTGATAGAGAGATTTTATATATATATAAACAAGAGCCATACTTTACGATCCAATTTTAAGCTACTTTCGCGTGCATAAACAGCAAGTATAAGTAGAGAGGAAATTTAAAAAGAAAGGTCACTTTGAACTAAATAATAAAGAATAAAGAGAAAAAATAAATAGTTAAAAAATCTATGCAGATATTGCATATTGCCAAACCATTAAATTGGTAAATGCCTAAAATGGGAAATTACACACCTACAAACAGAGACCGGGCCACGGCTACAACGTGCATGTAAAAAACAAACAAATTTAAAAAAAAAGATTATGAACCAGGAAAAAACAACAAGGTACAAAAGAAAAATAATACTGTATTTACACTTTACACTTTTTTAAACACAAATTACATTTTACAGACTGATCAATTTTCTTCAAAAGTAAAGAACGGTTAGGGGGAAGCAAGTCTATGTATTTTGTAAGAATTTTTTTAAACTTAGAAATATTATATAATTCTCTCTCTCTCTCTCTCTCTCTCTCTCTCTCTCTCTCTCTCTCTCTCTCTCTCTCAAATTCTTTGATGTTAGTTGATGACTGTCAAAATATCACTAGGTTGTCAATGATGCAGCTCGCCCCAACGGTAGCACCGTAAAACATATTAATTTGAAGTTAATTTCTGTTTACTGCAATAAAAATGTTGATATCGCAGAGACTATTTTACATGCATATGTAACAAGTAATAATACTGAAAAACCTATATTCATAAGGGTGTCATTATTCTACATGGGTCACTTTTCTTCACGTAGAGTGTGCTCTTTTTATGAAAATGACACTTATTCTTCAAACAAAAGGGTCATTTTCTGCGTAGAATAATGACCGGGGGGGGGGGGGGGTCATTATTCTACGTCGAAAAATGACCCCCGGTCATTATTCTACGGGGGTCATTATTTTGCTTTACACCGGAGCCATTAAGAAAATTCATGTAAATTCACCGCCTCCATCTGTAAGCGGCATTCTACGCTCGATTTTAAATAGATATATATTTAAAGTCAATAATACAGCTTAAAATATAGTTTTACTGTACATTTTGATAATTACACTTATAAATAGTAGTGTTGTTGACCTATTTTCTCGCGAGATTTCAAAAATGCACGAAATCAAAACAAATCTCAACAGTTCGATAGAATGTGTTCAATAGTCTGTTTATGGGATGTAATGACCCATAAAAGCGATATTATTGAGCAATAAAATCATCGTCTTATTAATTAGTTGTGAGTGAAACATTTAATTCAACTCGTAAATATTTAAAATCGAGCCGAGAATGCCGCCTCCAGTTGGAGGCGGCGAATTTCCAGTTTTCGTAATGGCGCCGGCTCTGACGTTTTCCTGGCATGTAAAATATCAAAATATTTAAAAAGGCCAGGAAAATGTCAGATATTTCGGACTACCTTCTAGTGTGCAAAGTCAATGAACAAACCTTTGGATATGCCTAGGAAATATCCTATTTCCTTTCACGGGGTCCCAGATCCGATGCACCTCAATAACATTGTCATAAGAAAGAATTTTGTGTTCTCATTTTCATCCACTATTCGGCACCAGGAACCATAATACATAAATAACATAAGCTTACTAATACAAAAATGTCTGACTCTTTAACACCTTATTTCGTAATACCTGGAAATTCCTACTTTCGATTTGACTATCAGGTATTTTATTTTCTTGAATTGTAGTAGGAATGGGACTGGTATAAATAAGCATGCGATAGGTATCTATGTTACAAACATTGTTTAAACATTAAGTATCCATGGTACCTACACTTTTTTATTATATTAACTTAAAGCTGCACACCGCTCGTAAATAGGCATTGTCCGCCATATTTCTCTTTCATCACCGCTATCCGTACAACTCCTATCTAAGCCACTTAACAGTTTAAAGTTCTTCGCTGTAGAGGTCTCACCTATGTGGACCTACATCTTGCCTCGCTATGTTACTTGGTAGCGATGAAATTATAAAATTTTACGCACTTTTTTCCAAGTCGGAAGAATACTAACATCAAATAAACAGGTCAATGCATTATTTACAGACAGAATGTGCACATAAAATAAGAAATAAATGCGTAAAATCCAAAGACAACGCAAGGAATACTACACGTTGGCCACGAGTTTCAGGTGTGCAATCGGGTGTAACGAAATCGAAGGGTTTATATACCTGTGTGACGGTGCCTATTTACGAACGGTGTTCAGCTTTAAAGTACTGAACAAACATGCAATGTGTTTAAGGTGGCTCTATACACCACTTTTTGATGACGCAGTACGCAAAAAGAGTACTGGCTGATTTAAACTGGGGCGAATTATATGGGAATCGCTCTTTTTAAAAAGGAGGATAGAAAAGGAATTTTTTCATCTGAATCTTAAAAACGTTTTTAAGAAAGTTCGGGTATATTGTTGTTACCCTGTTCCGTCTGCCTGTCCGTCCGTCCTTCCGTCCGTCTGTCACGTTTTACTTTTTCAAACTGCTCTTACATCTTATAAACCAGCAAACTGAACTCTTGGAGTATGATTCGGGGTGTCATGTTGTTTTGTAAACAGGTTTCAAAAATTCTCTGGTGGTCCTGGGGGTCAAATAATTGGTAAAAAAACAAAAAAAAACCTTCTTCCTCGAACTCCTTTTACATTTTCAACAGTAGACAAATCATCTCTTGGAATATGTTTTGGGGTGTCTTATAGATGCGCAATAAGGTTTCGGAAATTTCAATTTTGTCCTGGGGGTCATTAAATGGCTGAAAAATGACGTGTTTTTTTTTTACCAAAAGTCTGGTTTCAAAAAACGGCAATTTCTTTTTGCAGTAGCCGAATGATCTTCTAGAATATGATTCGGGGTGTCATGTTGATGTGTAAACATGTTTCAAAATTTTTGTTTTTATCACGTGGGTCTGTGGTCATAAAAAATGACGTTTTTTTTGCAAAAAAAATATGGTTCCCAGAACTCTTCTTACAATTTATGCAGTAGCTATGTCATCTCTTGAGATATGATAGGGGCTGTCCTTTTGGTGTGCAATAAGGTTTTAAAAATTTTAATTTCATCCAGGGAGTCAAATAGTAGCAGAAAACTGACGTTTTATCACTCCTAAAAAACCTACTTCCCAGAACTCCTCTCATGATTTAATGAATAGCCGTATCATATCTTGGGGTATGATAGGGGCTGTCCTTTAGTTGTGTAATAAGGTTTTAAAAACTTAAATTCAAATTTCATCCAGGGAGTCAAATAGTAGCTGAAAATTGACTTTATCACTCCTTTAAAAAACCTACTTCCCAGAACTCCTCTCATGATTTAATGAATAGCCACATCATCTATAGGGATATAGCAGGGGCTGAGCCATATATATGCAAAAAGGTTTTAGAAATATAAATTTGGTTCTGAGGGTCAATACTATCTGCAAAATGGTGTTCCGTCCCATAAAAAAAACTTATTCCTGGACCTCCTCTTATATCTTGTGATTGAAATAACGTACCATAAGATGCATAAGGAGGAAGAATATATAAAATTATGCTTTAGGGGTGGGGATCACAAGCATTTTTTTCAAGTTATTTGATCATTTCTGCTATTGGGAGGGCGGGGTGGGGTTAAGGTTAAGGTGACCCCCAGAGGCCAAGACCTACTAATACCACAAAATGATTTGCCTTGACATGGTCATGGTTCAAGAAACAAATATATTTATGGTTTAGGAGTGGGGATTTCGTTGATTTTGAGGATATTTTAAAAATATTCAACTATTCATGTTTTCCGGGGGAGGGGGGGATTCAGAGTCTCTTCTCACATTTTTACAGTAGCAAATTCATTTCTTGATTGGTATTTTTCTGTATGGTGTCAGATGTACATAAAGAGATTTGGGAAATTGCTTTTTAATCTTAAGATAAACAAAATGTTATATGTAATTGTAGAAATTGTAAAGTCAGTCAACAAAAACCTATAGAGCTTGCTGTAAAAAACAAAGCAGGGTCAACATTGGGCTAGGGCTAGGAATTACACTACATATGAATAAGATAGATTACTTGATTAGTTCCAACTCTGGAAAGTCACTGGGCATCTCAAAGGGGGCATAACCTATAAACATGTACCAATCGATGTGCAATGACACAAAGAGGAAGAATAAATATGGTCTAAGGGTGGGGATCTCAACAGTTATGAAAATGTATTATAATTTCCTATTTCAGAGAAGGGGGTGTGGTTGTTTAAAAACAACTCTGGGGGTGGTGGAATAACCTAAGGGGCAGAGGCCAATTTGTCTTAAATGTATCGACATGATCAGCAGAATTGGACAGAATGATCACTATAGGGCATCTACAGAGTGGGGCCCTAAATAGTTACAAAAGCAATCTACAAAAAATATTGATAATATGTTATACACGTATTTAGAAATGTCTTTATTTTCAAAATGATTAACAAATTAATCAGTCAAAACGAGTTATAAATAACCGATTGGCATTTCTGCAATTGATTGCATGATCCCTAGTATAATATCACATGTATTTTTTTTATATATAATTATAAATGTATGTTAACAATCAGGATTAAAATGCACAAATTTTCATGAGTCATAAATCTTGACATACCACATATCTCTTGACAAAAAAAGAATAAGCAATTTAAAATGAAAGAAAATTAGTCATTAACTATTTTTCTATTACTGGTGTATGATGATGGGGTAGGGGGTATAATGGGAAAAAAAGCTGCAGCATGCCTTCATTCTCACTAGAAATGTATATCTAATCCACACATCCTGGGGATGGGGAACGGTTAAGGCCCCTTCCCCTTCCTCCCTATTATAACTCATATAAACATGATATTTAATACCCAAATTTAATACAAAATAGGGTCAATATAGAGTCAACTCAATAGTGTAAGTCTGACAAATGAAAAAATAAAAAAATTCTGCAATTA
The DNA here is from genome assembly GCA_033439105.1 of Magallana nippona. NCBI lineage: Eukaryota > Metazoa > Mollusca > Bivalvia > Ostreida > Ostreidae > Magallana > Magallana nippona. The sequence goes on along the minus strand of CM065920.1, from coordinate 24,796,327 downwards.
AAATGACAGAAACTGTAGATAAGCTTATTTTTAAAAAAGATGATGATATAGTATGCTGACAAAGGGAGATCACATGTTAGAAAGTGAAAGTAAAACTTAACTGTTTTGTATACCGGTGTCTCATAATATTGTGGTTCTACATCTATTATACTTACCTATATCGGTCAACATCATAATGATAATCCAATTAGAGCACAATAAGAATTCCTTTAGCTGATCACCACAAAAGAACCGTTTATTCATGTTAATTAATCCTATTCTGCATATCAAAAAACATGCATTTACACCACGTGAAACCCATCTAACCAAAGAGCTGGGTAAAACTAGTATCCGCTAATGCAACCTGTACACCTGTGTTGTGTACGTAACTTCAGACAAAGATCATTTAATTGTAACATATTGCATGTATTATCATTACTTTATTCTTTAAAACCAAAATCTAAAAAATACAATTTTATTAGGTAATTAATCATGTAAAGCACAATTTTCAGCTTTAAGGTGGTATGGGACACCCACATATTGTGATGTACTCCTTATTGAACAAAACAAAGTATAAAATATAATATTTCCCCCCAAAATAATGTTACCTAACAGCATAGTGCAATTAGAGCGTTAACAATGTGTCTGTAAGTAGAGAGTTTGAATCCTGCTGGGGCTTATCTTATTTTTACCTTAAGTTTCCAAAAATTTTAAAAACTTATTTTTTTGGCCAAATATTCATTTGTAAAAAATTTTAATTCTAAAACGGTGAAAGTAATTCAATTAGAATATAACTCCATAAAATATAAATAACGCACTTTTATCCATATAAATATCGACATGTGTTTGATACCACCTTTAAAAATCGTTAAAGCAGTCCTGCAGTGAAAATCATTGCGCAATATGACATTTTGCACTGTATACATTATTTTTTATTGCAATTACATGTACAGGCTTTTAATTTTTATTTATCCATGGGTAGTGGGGGGGGGGGGGTCAGAGTAAATAATTGTGTATGCAGGGGGGGGGGGGGGGTTAGTCTGAGGTTTACTTTTGATAATTTTACTACATGAATGATTTTTTTTGGGAGGGGGTCTAGGTTTCTCACCCTCACCCTTTCTCTAAATCCACGCACACAATGATGTTGGCACACAAAAGCATATATGAAGCAGGGAATCGCCGGGGGGGGGGGGGGTGATTGGCATAATTTAATTTTGTTTGTAATAATTATATAGACCATACATTCTATGACATGAAACGTTTAGATTATCGATTAATTTAAAATTTACGTGCAAACAGTTAAACCCCAAATTGTACATAAAGGCAATATGTGTATTATGGGATGTGAACTCAGCATTTATGAAAATAATAATTTTTAAAAAGTACCGGCATCTAGTTATACTATATTAATGTCATTAAGAAGAGTTTTGTATAGAGATTTAAGAAAATATTGAAATTTTATATATATATATATATATATATATATATATATATATATATATATATATATATATATATATATATATTCAACCAAAACGACGCGACACACCCGTCATTAATACAAATCGCCCCTCAATTTGCATCTACTGCCTTAGATATGCGACAAAAGGCTAAAGGGTGGACGGAAATTGTCACAATTATGCAAATGAGATTTCCCTGCACTGTGTGTTTGTGTCAATATTACAAAATATATGCATTTATAAACATGTTTATAAAAACTATGTGTAACAAAAGTTATAATTGACAGTTTATGTTATCCACTTTCTTAATTTTAACTTGTATGTTGATCGAATTCAAAATCGACGCCTTTTGAATATTCTTATCAGTGCTATATTTGGAAGGGATTACCCAAAGTATGACGCAATTATGTCAACTTCCGTCCACCCTTTAGCCTTTTGTCGCATATCTAAGGCAGTAGATGCAATTTGAGGGGCGATTTTTATTACCTTGTCTATTATTAGGTATAGGGTATTTATTTTTATTATGAAAAAAATTTATAACGTCAGGTGCCTGTGATTTGTTGTTTTTGTGCTGCAATATTATTACGGAAAAAAGAATATGAAAACTTTCCACTATTTTGACACACAAGTCTGTTTTTGTTGGAGCATGATTTCTTTCAAAAGAAAAAATACTGTTAAGAGGTATATTAATATAAATTCATTTCATGGTCAATTAGTTTTGAGAGCAATTTTTCCTTACGACATAAAACTCTTTAAAAAAAATCGATTTTGACAACTCAAACCCAAACTAAATATCATCCATAATGTTCTTTCAGACACCAGGTACTGCATATTTGCAATTAAATTGCCATTTCTATTGAGGTTCGGGATAAAATATGGTCATTTCATGGAACCCACCATTTACACATTTCTCTCTAAAACACTTATCCATATGATTCCATTAAGTTAAACACTCCTTTTCCAATCTTTTAGAGGTTTTAAGAATTGTCATTAGGTCACCATTCATAATATTTTTATTTTATTCAAACTTACAGCCAATTTAATTTAATTTAATTTGAATTTACCATAAAAGCATCACAACATACAGAGTCATGTAAAGCCCTTTGGAAAATTTAAATGGGGTTTCATTCCAAACCCATAATTTGTACAGTAAACATTCAATACCAGCATTATAAAAAAAAAACAAAAAACATTTGACATCGTTTTAGTTGACACACAAATTGGCCCAAAATACCACTGAAATAGACCTGGTAAATGGCGAGGTTCGGGAGGCTGGAAGTGTATTTTTTAAATTGAAAAAGGCTTTATGATAGATTTGGTCACGCCCGACCGTATTTGATCACCTCATAATACTCAAAGAATAATTCCTTATTACTTATATCTATATGTCAAAATATGAAAATAGTCGTTGGTGAAATGTATTTCACTAAACGTTGCAAAATCGAGTCATAGTGTTATTACAAGTGAAGACAAAGGAAAATGTATACATTATGGAGGAGACCTTTAAGTTAACTTTAGTTGATTTTTATTCGTTGAGGAGACGGGATTGGTTCAAGTTGAATTTACAAAAAACATTATTAAGTTAACCATGAGAAATAGTGAACATCCCATAAAGCCAATTTGCAACAACTACCTAAGACTTCATTTTGCTTCTTGTGATACCCTGTTGATAATTGCATATTAATTGTGCAAAAAAAATTATTAAGCTTACCATGAGAAATAGTGAGCATTCCATAAAGCCAATTTTCAACAACCGCCCATGCAAGACTTCATTATGTTTCTTGTGATGCCATATTGATGATTGCATATTAATTGTGCCCAAATTTTATAAACATAATTATATTGAAAACAAGAAAGATAAAATCAATGATCATTTTCTATCATGATAATGAAAATCGTGTTTTAGTCTTATAAATAAAATGTTTGAAAGGTACATGTATGTGTTATTTGATTGATCAAATGCAAACATAACCATAATGAAATTGCAAAGTTTGAGGTAAGCTAATATCAGTTGGGCTGACGTATGAATATCTGATGACGATATCATAATACTTTGGCATTACAACGCATCGTTTATGGGTTTTTTTTCAACTAGAATGTACAGTCATGGCTTAAACTTATAATATAATTATGCTAAACAAAAATTTTGTTTCTTTAGCATATAGTATTGTTTCCTTTAAGTGGTGTAATGCATGGGGTGCAAACGAAAAATAAATTGGTAAATTGGCAAACCTCAGATTTCTCCGTGCTGGAGTTGACTCTCAACAATTTGAGATATGCACTGTATTTTTTATCGTTTGTCTCTACAAAAAAATCGTAATAAGATATTTTGTTTTACAAATTGCGTTTCTTAAAATTGCTGAAAGAAAATGGTCGATCCTATTCATATGTGTTATGCGGTCTTAATTATAATATTAATTATAATATTAATTAATTAATTAATGTGTTGCTTAGGCATTTAAAATCGCTGCAATAAATATCAAAATATATACGAAACGTACCTGAAAACGTGCCTTTTTACACAAATACTGGTATTACATCGCAAAGAATAAATCTGTATTAAGAGAACGTTATTGATTTGTTTAACTCTCCAACCCTTAAGTAACTAACATTCATAAAATAAATAAGCATTCCATAAGCGTTCATGAAATTGTAATGGTGATGAGTATTTATATTTACTTAATGAACTTTTTCTCTGTGCTATTAAACTGTATGGCCACAGATAGTCATGAAGATGTTGATTACAAAGGCTATTTTAGTGAGTTTCAAATTAACATGTTTACTGCTACCTATAATATTTCTCCTGATCTAAACAATTAAAAAAATATTTTTTTGACATTTTTTGCTTGTTTTGCTTCAAATGTACTGTTTAGAAGTTGAAAAAATTGACTGTTAACATGCTGTTATCATTTTTTCTTCAGTGAGTTCAAGTGTATAACTTGAGACTGCAGAAACTCTAGTAATATAGTTTGATGTTTTATACAGTGACTATAGTTTTGTACGAAATTGATTCAAACAATAATGTACAATTAGTACTTTCTTATAATAGCCAAGGTTATTCTAACGTTTGTTTGCGAAAATAAAGAAGATATCTTATTATTGAGTTTTTTGGACGTTAATTATCATGGTATTAAATAAAGCAATCTGAATAGTAGTTATCTGAATCCAAACTAAAGTACGTTTCCTTTTATTTTCGGTGATTCGTGTGATCAATAAAAACCTTTTCAAAATGTTTGCACGTTATGACTCTTTTCTGATTCCAAATGATATTTTTCTACATATGTTGAAGACGTAAAATAAAATTTATTTAAGATTGAAGGAATATGATTACACAAAAAGAAAAATGCTATCATAAGTGGTTATTACTGAATATGGAAGTGGTAATCACTGCATATAAAATCTAGCTCCTTCTCACCCGCCTAAACCACCGAAGAGAACAGTTAATTTCTGAAATGACCGAGTGACTGATAATAACTGACAGGTAACGTCAGGTTAATGATCTTGTTAAAATAGTTCTTATCAAATTGAATAAAGTGAATGGAAAGAATTGAAAATCCTTAGTACTTACTACGAAGTTCAATCATGTGAAAACATTTTATTTCTCTTTGTCTTGGCAGGTTTTCTAATATTAAGTCATGTTTGGTCTTTATTTCATTTAAAGGAATTACGAACATTTACTGATGAAAATCTTGACAAAATTTGACAAAAGGGAGCGATAGAAAAGCTGGTGTTATTTTTATTGTACATATCATCTCCGTAAATCAGTTTTCTGATTTGGTCAGGTTTTAAGAGTTGCAAAAGAAAGGCAAGGAATGAAGTTGTAAAAGATTCAAAGAATGAAATGGACAAGGGATTTCTTACAGAAATCATGAAAATATATCTATGTCAACCTTACAATAACGCAAAATGATATGCACTTAGTATAATTGAAATCATACGCGACTGGAAAGTTTTATAAAACAAGGAGGTGAAATGTTGTAGAAAAAAAAATAAAATCGAACAAAATAATCACACTGATTAGATACAAGCTGTTAAAAGTAAATATATTTTATAACATAGTAAACTAAGTATTACGTAACAGTCAGGTTTTGAAAAGAAGAAAAAACTAGTTATCAAACCCAAACGGGCCTGAACATAATCAATGTGTCATGAAAGAAAGAAATATTGAGAATATTTTTGACTGAAAGGAATTTGTTCTTATGAAGTCGAAATTTAGTATTTGTTTACATGAATTTTTCGATGGAGGATCACCAAGAAACAACCAGGAAAAAAACTGGTATATTTATTCCTGAACAAATCATGCAATGTTTCTGTTCTATTGCTCAAAGTCAGTACAAAAGAAATAAAATATTTGCCAACAATGTTCGCGTTAAAGCCAAGAACCACCTGCAGGAAAAAGACACCAAATAAAACACAAGAACGTGTTCCATATCGCTTCCTTGTTCTTAAAACATAACCTGGAACTTAATGCAATAATGCGATACGGATATTAAAAATATTCCCACCTGTCCGTGACATAAGTACAATAAAAAATTCCTGTTAAAAAGAGGCAGTTCCAATAATACTGTTTTCTGTTCACTTTCCTTGTTATTTGATTATTTTCTTCTGAAGAATATCTAATAAAAATTGAAATTGACATATGGTGATAACGAACAGTGTTCAAATTCAAAAGTCCAAAGGAAAATTACAAAACAGGAGCAGAGCAAACACGGACCTCTTTACAAAAAAAAACGAGGGAGGATCAGGTGCTATTGAGGAGTAAGCATCCTCTGCTGAAACAATTATTTGCGTATGCTGACTATTTTATGTTTTTGGCGAAATGCGAATAGAATACATGTATGCAGAACCATTATCCAATAAAAGTATAAAATAAATGTACGAAACTGTCAGTGCTTTGGTGTCTTAAAATAACAACTAACTTAAAAATTTCTTTCTCAAAGGTAAACTTACTAACTCCAGGACAGCATTTGCAAAAATTTGATTTTTTTTTTCATTGCGATTCTTGTATTCTATTCTTATTTAGAAATGTGTGACTTCACAAAAGATAGCTGTGGGTGGACAGGCCATGCGTCAGTAGTCTATCAGAGCAGATATAAGCTGATATGTGGTAGAAATGGCGAGCTTACTAATTGTATCTTGAAGAATCGTTTCCAAGACGGTGAAGCATGGACTCCAAGACAAATTGGGTCCATCAACTATATCGGTAAAACATTATTATGTATGTGACAGCATTTTTTTTTAATGATAAACGATGAAATATTGCTACTTGGACCTTTAACAATGTTATCAATTAACCGATATCAATATATTTAATCAAATCAAAGGCTACTTATATCGATCAACACTTAGTGTATAATCGTTTAAACAATAATAGTACAAAACAATCAATTATTATACCAATTTAT